>VXBJ01007566.1:114393-131917 GCA_013400055.1 Nycticryphes semicollaris | reverse complement strand
AACAAAACAAAACCCCCCAAAATGAGAGGGAGCATGCTCTGCCCATAATCCTGCTGTTGACAAATCAGATCATGGTTCTGCCATGGGCCTTTCAGAGCCTGTGTTTAGTAGATAGACTGTGCCTGGTTATATCTAGGGAGATTTTACCTTCCTCTCGAGCACCAAAGGGCCATCTCCACCCGGTCTGGCAGGATTTTGGGACTGGGATGGTCTAGGGCTGAGGGCCCCCCCACCCACTCTCTCTCAGACTGAGACCCAGGGAGCTGCTGGCTCTCCTCGCAGATTGCTCATATCAATTCAGGGCACCAAATCCCACCCCAGGGCTTAACGAAGCATCGCGTCTGTCACACCAAGGTGAGACCGAGCACAGCCTCAATGAGGGGGGTGGATTTACAGCTAACTGTTGGATTAAGATGAAATGTGAAAATCACTGCTAAACCCCCTGTAAGGTAGGGAGGCTCGAACCTGCCCCTGGTGCCTCCCTGGTCCAGGGTCTCTTTGATTGGTAGCTTCGATGGTGAGACTTAAAAATAATTAAATTAATGTCTAATACCTCAAAAGCTAATTGAGAGAGGATTATCCGAGAAGGAAACCAGAGATGCAGGGGAAAAAAGACAGCTCCCTGGTGTGACCTGTGCCTATCACTTCAGTGGGTGTGGAGCCAGATGTTGTTTTCCCTCCTGGTGATTTGTGCAGAACAGAATCCCCTGCCAGTCAGTCCCAGCCACCCGGCTCCGCTCTCGGCACACTCTAGACTTGATCAACAACCTCCTGGGGAACCTGGCCTGGAGACATCTCGCTGGACATCTCAGCCACCCTGGGATGGAGAGTGGAGAAGCTCTGACAGTGCAGAGGTTTTGAGGGCAAACGTAAAGCTGGGTGATTTCTGCAGCGGCAATTGGGATCTGGCTTAAAACATCTTGATCTTGGCGAGTGTGCGTTTACACTAAGTGTGGGGCCAGTAGCAGCCCCTCTGCCTTTAAAGGGAGCAGGCACAGCCTTTTGCTCCACTCAAGGATAATATTCCTACTCCTGAATGCTTCCCTGCAGGGAGCCACCAGCTCTTCTCATCCACCCCACTGGAAAGGCCAACATTCAGGAGGCAAAAGAGCACGAGGAATTGCTTGGGAAGTCACAAAGGTCCCCAGAGCCCTGGGAAACCCCATTCAACTAATATCCCAACTTCTGACAACCAATATCCACTGTCCTGCCCCAAAACTAATTAATTTTATACGTGAGTGAATTTAACACCATCATTTAGCTCTGTCTGCTGGTGAAGGCTTTGAAGTGCAAACTGATTATGCAGGGAACAAGCTGGGGGCTGGTTAATAAGTTCCAACAAAGTGGGTACTGCTGGGAGGCCGTGTTGAATTAAACGTAGAATTTTATTGTTGTTTTGTCTTGGACTGCAGCTTAGAGAGAAGTGAAGCAGCAGCAGAGTCTGTCACCAGAGACACAGAAACCCAATGGCTGCATTGGGGAATGCTTTAAAAACTCCCTGAGTGTTAATGATCAGGACCTGACTCTGCCTCTTCTCAAAACCTCATTCTTCACCTCATTTGTTTGGTTTTGCTTCACTTCAGGCAGGCTGGGTGTTAATGGAGGAAATAAAAGTGAATCAGCTTAACAATTCTGCTTTTGTGGGGTGCTGGGGGGTCAAGGGGTGTTAGGAAGTCTCAGCTAGTCCTGCAGGGCTGCTTCCAGGGACAGGGGTTCTGGTTTCACCCCCCCTGAGGTTCTCACAATCCAAGCAGTTGGGGTCTCTGGAGAGCCCTTGTTCAAGAGGAAGGGCTGAGGCACTACTGAGCTCTTCTGTGGAGTGAGGGGAAAGCAAGTCCCGACCAGTCAATGGATATTTCCCAGGGCAGGGTCACACTGGGAACGGCTTGTAGCCTTTCTGCCAAGCAGCAGCGATGACTGGTCCCGTCTGGGAAATTTAAGATGAGCTCAAGCATTCACCCTGACACGCAGTAAAACAGCACAACCTTTCTGACATCCTGGGTAATTGCCTTGTTCCACTTTCAAATGCACAGTGTGATCGAGGGGGTGAAGGGGGCGGGAAGAAGGGAGTAGAATTCCCGTGGGGAAAGACTATTTTTGTTCCCACAGGGTCCATCCATGAGGATTGTTTGTTCCCTGAAATCTCAGTGCTGCAGAGCAGATGCAGACCTAAAGCGTAACTAGTTTAATTCTGAACACCACTTTTGATGTTCTTAAATCTGGATGCCTATGATCACCCCCGCTAAAGGCCTTCTCTCTGGATGACTTCTCAAATAGCTGTTTTCCTTTTTTTTGATACTTTGTAATAGGTAAGAAGTTACTAAATTGGTTTTACATGGCTCTTGACTACCTATTATTCACTTGATGGGACTTCTGAGGGAAAGCAGACCAATAAGTATGTGCTGAACTTCAGCACAAATTCCAAGGGAAGAGGTTTGCCAAGGGGAAGCCAAGTCCCAGTCATTGTTCCCCAGGGATTATCTTGGTTTGGCCAGGGAAGGGGAGGTAACGACAGTTATGCTATTTTGAAGCTGTTTGTGGCTATGGAAAATCTGGCCTTTACCAAAAGTCAAAGCACAGCTGCAAAAAAGGCTTGTAAAGTTAAATTAAAAGACTGAGCAGAAGAAAAGTTCAGCAAAGGCTTTAAAGAACCATTTCTGAGCCTCTACAGACTTCAATTTTCTCCTCGTTTCTTATTTATTATGCTGGTGGAGAATGACCTCAGTGAGGCTGAGCTGCAGCTCCCGCAGGAAGGGGGAGATGCCAGTCGGGAATTACGTTCCCTGCTCGGGGTTGGGGGGGNNNTCAGGCAGCGACTGGGATGGGGTGTGGGCAGCATTTGGGGGGGTCAGGCAGTGCCTGGGGAAGGGGTCAGAAGCAGTGTTGGGGGATCAGGCAGTACCTGGGGGTGGTGGTGTCAGGAGCAGCGTTGCGGGGTCTGTCACGACGGAAGGGGTGTCAATGGGACTGGATCGGGGTGGCCAGTGGGGTGTCAATGGGGCTGAAGCATTCTGGCCAGATGGCTCCTGGGCAGGGAAAAGCCTCTCCAGCTCCACTCCGCTTCCAAGTGCCAGGGAATCTCCCCTGGGTCTGTTGCTCCCTTTCCCAGACTGGCTGGAGATGGTTTCTGCAGTCTCTGGAAGTGCTGGGATGAGGGAGGGGGCTGAGCTGCTGCTTTCTCCCCGAGGAGCACTGCAGCTTGGCTGGGCCGTGTTTGGGGGCAGAGATTCAACTGGCCAAACCATTCGGTCTGATCTCTTCTGGCTGTGGTTGTGCTCAGGTGGGCTCCAAAGTGTGCTGCCCGTGGGGCTCCGAGAGCCAGGGAGCTGGGACCACGGGTGTCAGATGCGCTTGGATGTCCAAGGATGGGGTTGTCACTGTCCCATACAGTTGCCAGTGTGTGGCTGGAGCAGGTGTAAGCTGTTTTATTTATCATTTTTTTTAAAAAACATCTATATTGTTTGAATCACTTCACAACATTCAAGGGAAAGGGTGGCTTATTTTCCTCTTCTGGGCCACGCGTAAAGCTGTGCCCTGGGCAGATGGTGGCATTATTTCCACTCAGCTCCCCTGACAGTGAAGACATTTACTCCCAGTCTATGGACCAGTTACCACTTACCCAACAAAGTATGTCTGATGGCAGCAGGGTCAGGATTCCTGGGTAAATAAGACTGGCCAAGCAATGCTGCTGCCATCACTTCCCCAACACTTAACTCCTGGCCCAATCCCTCGTAAATGAGACAGAGGTCTCTGCCCCGGGAACGTCTGCCATGACATTCTTTTGGTTACACATAAGCGACAAAACATTTTGGAACTGGCTGGCAAATTTTCACCAGTTTGAGAGAGATTTGGTTGAGATTGTCTTGTTTGTTTTTGCACATGTGAAATGTCTGGATTTTTTTTTTTTTACTTGTGTCTGGCAGGAGAGTTGCAGTTAGAGAATATTCATAGGCTGATCTTGCTGACATTCCTCAAGCTGTTTTTATTCCTACTGCTGCTCTATCCATATATTGCTTGCTTTTCTTTTTTTCTTTTTTTTCTTTTCTCCCCCTCCCCTGTTCTGACTAAGACAAGAATAATCTCTTACACATTTCACACTGTGAGGAGGATGGGTAGGGATGTTTCTGTGGCTGACTGGGCACACGATGCACAGACGTTGTCTTGATGTGCATGCTAACTCTCTGTCCCCACACAATGCCAGGTGGATTTTTCTCTTTTTGCCTCCCTCTGAAGCTTCTGAAGCAGCCTGTGGCTCCAGGAGGACACGGTGATGAGGAGCAGGGATATAAGGAATGTCTCTTTGCAGTTTAACAGTGGTGGTTCTTACCCCTTGCTGCATGCCTCAAGAGTGACTCCGGGCTTGGCCCCGCATCTTGCAAAACCGATTTGGCATTCTTAGGAGAGCTGATGTTTTTGGCCAGTTGGAGCTTCTGATAAACGTTGGCACATCTGATTTATTGTCTGACTCGGTTCCCAAGGAGACCACATATGTAGCAGCCTGAGATAAGCGGCTTATAACCTAAAGGTGAATGCCTTAAAATATCAGTGTCCCTTTCTCTGTTTCCATTGATAGGGAGCTCCTGCTTTTTCCCTGCTATCTTTATTTCATTCCATTATCAGAGAATTAAATACTTCATGTTGTGTTGGGGAACGTTTCTCTCTTTACAGTTGGCTGAAGTTATAAATTCAGCTGGATTTTCTGTTATCCGTCTTAATGCAAACTTGTTGAGCATAATGTTAGCGTCTCTTATTCCATGGCTTGATGACAGCTATCACACTGAGACCCTGAGCTGGAGGACCCCCAGGTCACCATGGAACGTACACACAAGTGCACTTGCTGTAGCATCCCCAGCCCTGCTGGTTTTCTGTGCTTCAACCCCCTTCTGCAGAGATACCGGGGTGTTCATGCACTGTGGGAATAGAGACACTTGTCTCTTGAAGCCTTGGCCAAGTCAACGGGATGGGTATGAGTTGGAGGGACCAGCAGCCTCTTCGAGCACAGCAACAGACCCACCTCTTGAGTGGCATAAATGTGCTTTCTTGCTCAGCCTGGCATGCCCAGACCTCCCTTCCTGCAAAGCCAGCCTCCCCAGCTCACCAGCGAGAGGAGGGTGAGTCTTGTCAACTCTTCATACACCTTTTTCCCCTGAGCACATTCCAACTGGTTCAGCACCTGGGGTCAATTTGCGAAGGTGTGCACAGACCTTGCAGGCTTGATGGCTTTGCCTGACTAAACCTGTACTTGAAACCTTCCCTCCCACTGCTGCGCTGTGCCATGCCCTCTCAGAGGCCACATGTGCCTTGCACACAGCAGCCTCCCCTGCGGGAGCAAAAGAAACGAGATCGTTCTTGACATCTGGCCATGTCCTGATCAACAGCCCGACTGCATGGCGTGGCAGCCCGTGAGGAAGATGCCAGGCTGGCATGGTGCCTGTGCCATGAAATATGGCATCACAGGGGATGTCCTGGGCTGGCTTTGTCAGCTAGTGGCCACCGTGGCCCCAACAACCCTCCTCTGAGATGTAAAGCACTGGGTCAGGCTGTGATCCCTCCAGGAGGGTGTCTTCTTTTCCCTTTCTAGCAGTGGCCAGAAGGTGATGTCAAAACTCTGAGAAGTTTTTGCCTGAAGGGATGCTTCTCCCTGAGTCTTTTTTGGCAGTTTTCACTTAGAGGCCAAGCTGAAAGTCCTCTGGCATCGTTTGTGATTTCTCAGCACTGTTCCCTTCTTGTAACCAAGCCAGCAATAGGAAGACGACAGTTTCCTGATTCTTCTCCAATCACAGCAGTGTCTGTGAAATTAGCAACCCAATGAAAGAGTTGTTTAGCCATGACCATGGCTGCTGGTCTGACCACTCGCTCAGCAGAGAAGGTGGAGCTCAAGAAACAAGTCTCTGGCTCTGTGCTATGGCATCAAAGCCCATGTTGGTGTTGAGTTTCTGCTCTTCAAAGCACATGTTTTCCAGGCCAAGATCTACAGGGTTGATGCCTCCTCTCCCTCAGTCATTTGCAATCCAAGGCTGTTTTCAAGGAGTAAATTGGGCCAGGGTGAGTTTTTGTGGGGGAGAGGTAAGTGACAAAGAGGGAACCAGTTCTTTTTCTAGCAGAGAAGTTTTCAGACCATAATGAATGTGTCTTCTCCGTGCGTGTATGTGCATGCACACACCCAAACATAGCTGTCTTTGATCTGCACAGGGAGGCTCGGGAGGGTACACAGACTGTAAAATCAAACTTATTAGGGACAGAGGGTGGGGATAACTGCCCTGCTTTCCCTTGGGCTTTGGGAATCAGGCAAGCTTGGATCTACCTGGCACCTCTCGCTGGCCATTAGAGTGTAGGATGAGATGTGGCCACTTTAAACACACCAGCGAGGCACTGGGAGGGGGGAAGGTTGCCTTGCCATCGGATCTGGCACTGTACACTGCAATTAATGCCAAAGCCATTAGTGCCCACATTCTGAACCCCCTGGCAGGAGTCAGAAGAGGCTCAAGCGATGCAGGGAGAGTGGCAGGTTGTTATCAAAGTCCCAGCCACCCTCCAAAAGCAGCTTGTTATTAAGTGCTGTGATTTTTGTGGTTGACTTGCAGCAAGTGCTGCTCAATTTGCTGAGGACCTTCCACCAGAGGGGCACCAAGGTAAGGAGCAATTCAAGTTCACGCATCACTGGCAGGTTTGTGTCAAATCAGAGCAGGATCCAGTTAATAAGGCGAAAGGTCTCTCACAGTGGCCAGTGCCAGGTGCTTTTAAGCAGTTCGTGATTTCTGTTTCCCATAGGGACTGGAATAAAGGAACAGACATGTTCTGCTGAAGATATACTTCCTGATGCTTACGAATGCTGCCTTCTGGTAGCAGGTGGGATGCAAAAATGTATTTGTCTGAATTTTAAATTCTAAGCTACAAAGAAAATCATTTGAGTTTGGGGTAAAATTTGAAGCAGAGTGAAATTAATTTCCAGCCCGAGGTCCAGACATAAGCAGAGCAACATTGTGCAAAGTCTTGTGATGAGCCTTTGCACAGGAGGAGATTGCTTAATTTTTTCCAAACATTTTAGGCTCTCGTTAACATCTGAGTGGATGCTGGGGTGAATCTGCAGTAGCTTTCACAATTTTCCCCTCAGATGTGACCCTCTGTTATTCCATCTGCATTTTTAACCAAGTAATTCTCGGATTGTGTTGGTTCCATCGACCACCCCGTGAGGAAACCACTACAGCTTTGGGATTCTGGTGGTCTAAACCCATCTGCTTCTCTATGTCCAGGTACACAGGGATGAATCGAGAGAAAAAGTGACTTGGTCAAAGCAAGTGGCTCTAAAATGGTTTAAACCTTCTGTAATTGAAAGGGCTTAGATGTTGTGTCTGGTACAGCAGCCTAACGCATAGTTTTGCTTGAATCTATGATTTTTGGAGGTGCATTCTTAGCCCTGTTTTGGGGATAGATCCTGCCCTTGCTGTCTTCAAATATTTTTGGGTCTCTAGCTTCACACACCATCTTTTTAATTTAGGCCAAAGTCCTCTCACAGCCCTGGCAGCGAGGGCTGGCACTCTCTGCATCCAGAGCTGCTCTGCCACTGCCAATCTCTGCTGAAAACCCTTTCTGTGGATGTTCTATAAGCACCGCTGAAATAACAGACCAGATTCACTCCTGCTGGAGCTTTGCTAGTCTCAGAAATAAGTACATGCTTTCTAAAATAAGGAAAAAGAAATGGTAATAAAAGAACAGCTACTGGCAAAACCTCCAGAAAGTGCAGACAAAAGGCGTGTGAGCTTTGTATTCCCAGTGTTCTCAGTGTCCTTTGGTCCCCATACCACCTTGTTTATCTGGGCAGTCTGTTGCTGGAGTGTGGCATTGGCTCTGACAGGCGAGATAGGAAGAGGCAAAATCAGATGAATTCTTTTTTCTAAATCTAATTCTAATTAGCTTGCTTTGTGTCTGGAACTGTCAGGTGTGCCGAGTAGCCACAGAACCAGTTTCTCTTTGGTTTTCTGTTCCCAAACAAGTCGGGATGAGAGCCCCAAACCACCTGTATTTCCAGCATTGTCTCCTCCGTGAGTGGAAATTTCCTATTCCAAACCAGGCCATATGCTGGAGTGGGATGAACTAATAAGCTTCTGCCATGGCACAGCAGGGAAGGATCCCAGTGTGGCTGCAGTTACGTTGGAGCGATACTGGGCTATTTTTAATTAGCACTTTCCTCCAGGAAAGAAGTGTAGTCAGAGCAATGCGAAGAGATCAAGTCTTTTTTATCAAGCCTGGCTTCCTAAGTGCCTGCACAAATTTCTACATACGTTGACATGCAGATGGCAGCGCCGAAGAGTGCTATGGTGCTAATTTCCCTTGTGTGGCAGTACCCAGAGACATCAAGCTGTCAGCGCTGTGAAGTGAAGCACCAGAGATTTTTGTTTGGCTTTTATTTGACCAGCTTTGCTCCCTGTTGTTTTTTTTGTGAGTTTTTTTTTCNNNCCCCTCATTGCTGTCCCAAAAGCAAGGCGTGCTCTCTAATGAGAAATCAATAGGGTGCAGGATCACTTTGTTAAGCTTGTGTCGCGTGTGTGAGAGGACAGGAGACGCCGCAGACAGCGAAGCAGCTAAAATGTCCCCCCAGCTAATAGCTGCTCAGAAATGCTGAGGCTTTACTCGAAGTGTAGCACAGTCGATATTTCCTGATGAGAGGAGGGAATTTTGGGTGGTGCATCAACAACTTGGAGCTAATATCACAGGAGCTGTTCGAGGCAGGCATCCTGCTTTTCTCTCTCGTCATTCTTATGTACTGCATAAATTGAAGGGCTGCGTCTCTCTGTTCTATGAATGCTGCATCGTTATGGGTTTGGAATAACCTGTTCTCTTTGTAGGCTTATTATGGGTACTTGGGTAGAGGCTACATCCACTTTGTGTGCCAGGGCAGGATTAAAACCTAATAAAGCAGTAGAAATCCAGAAATGCTGGCGTAGAGAAGCATCCCTGCTTAAATTAGGAGATGGTGGAGTATGTGTGCTGGAAGAGCTGAGTCTGTTCACAGCCCTGGAAATGCCTGTTGGAGCAGAAGCAGCGATCCATCACTGCAGCAGCAGGCGCGGCTCCCGTCCCTGCGCTACTCGCAGTCTCCTCTCCAGGCTTTGCCCAGTTTGGGCTTTATCTCTGGTTCCAAATAGAGCCAACGTGCCGCTCCCTGGCCATCCCCTGGGTGCTTTGTTTACAGTGCAAGTTCTCTGAGCCTGCAAGTCCCTGGGCTCGTACAGCTTCTTGCACAATAGGCACCCGGAGTCGTACCGTACTGGACCGTAGACACTCCCTTAATCCAAATAATAGCACACAAAGGCTGTTTACTTGGGACCGGCACTGCTCCTTGGGGTATGCTTTCAGAAACCACACAGGCTGCTAAACGTAATAAAATATGTAACAGTGACCTCTCACGACAAAGTAATTGGGTGATTTATAATAAATGACTGTTTTACTTGACTTCAAAAAGCATGCCAGCTCACGCGGGCCAGAGAGAAGAGCAGAAAATAAAAGCTTAGTGATCCCTGTCTCTTAGCATAGGACTCTCTTTCTGGGATTCAAACCCTGGGGCTCCAGGATTGGAGCCTGTCCTAGGAGAGGTGACCCATCTGTCACCTGGCTGGAATTGGAGGAGCTGCATTCCAGGCTGTGTGAGAAGAGAGAGTCTTTCGAGTTGAACCCCACCTCGATAATCAACATATGGGTTTGTACCGACAGGGATCACGTACTGAATTTCATTTCAGAGCGATGCTTTACCTCAGCCCTCGCTGCCTGCTCCTCGCCTGGCAGCTGCTTTGCACCCTGCAGTTGGCTGCAGTTCGGTGGTAAAAGAATTCTTAACTGTTTGTCATTGTAAAGGGCTTTGGGATGACTGGGGTTATATAAATGTAAGATGAAGGTTAGGCATTAATCTGTACCGGAATGAGGAAGAGTATTTAAATGTGCTTTTCCCAGTGAGCTTTATTTAATAGGAAAGGGAATCAATTTATCACTGTCTTGCTATGATTTTCTCCTACCCCTCCAGCTAGTGTTGTGCAGTGCAGGTTAGAAGGAAAGAAAATGGGACTGGCTATTGATGGCAGCATTATTACACAGCTCCCTGTGATTTAAAAACCAAAGTTATTTATCCCTTGTGCCTTTTGGAATTCTACTTTCCAATGTTTTCATCCAAACAAGTCTGTGACCCTGAACCTCCAAGTCTGTGTTTCACAATGTCTTACGGCTGTGGAGCTGCTGGGAAGGGGCCTGGTACGTGGTGTGACTGGTGACAGCCTGTGACAGAGGCAGGACACGGGCACCGGGACTGGTTGCCCAAATTTCAGCTCCATTCTTAGTGCCAGGAGGCTCGGGGGGTCTTGTGGAAGCACTTACGTTGAGTCTAAAATTTAAGACCTTTTGCCTGGTGTTCGGTCCCTTCTGGATAAAGCCAGATCTGATTAGAGACACTGAAGTTATTTAATTACTTGCCCTGTGTACCTGAAGGAGCAGAAGAGAAAGGCCTTAGGACTGGGTTCTTGGTGTTCAGCTTTGTGCTCTGCTTGGGGCTTCGTTGGCTGCGCAGCAAAGACCATGTAAAATTTCACAGTAGAATCCTCACCAGAGATGACCCCGGCTGTTCTGTGTCAGACTGACTCAGAGACCGATCGGGAGGTTGAATCCCGCCAAGATACTCATTCTAGAAGTTGTTTGTCTGAACATTCAACATTATTACACTAGATACCTCAACATTATTACACCAGATACCTCACAGCCGTCACCTTCTAAATGATCCACAAGATGCCAGGGCTGTGCTACAGCTTAAGTATCTGGTAGGCCCCAGAGCACCGAGAAAACAAAAAAGCCCAGAGACCCAAGTTGTTTTATTCCAAACAAAGCTTTGGGTGGGGTGAAGAAATATTGACCTGGTTTTGTGCCAGCTGTTTGGTGTCAGATGTATCTATGGACCTGGAAGGTATTTCCCTACAGGAGGTGATCCTTGGAAACTTAACCCAAACCCCAAGGGCCCTGCCTGAGAATAAGGACCAGTGGCTACCACGGTCTGCTTAGTCAGTTCTCCTTTTCATTTCAGATAGAAAGAATCCTTAGCATTATTTTGGTAAACATTTACAACAGCTGGGGCAACAGATGATGTTTGTTTACTTTGTATATAATACCTACAACTTCTTCATTGTCAAAAACAAAAAAAGGATTGAACTTACTTAAAAGTTGGCTCATTTTTTATTTCAAGCTGATGCCTGGGTGAGATGAACTAGCTCAAACAGGCCTCTGTAATTAAAATAGCTCATAGTAGAACTTCCAGTTCCGTGTGTACAAACAGACAGGGAGTAAAAGCAGCGTTATTGACTTGATGTGAAGAAATTCTAGTCCTCTGCTTGTCAGTGGGAGAACAGCCCTACAGCCAGCCCCGACACAGAGCACACTCGGGATCATGGAGGTTATAAATGCCAAGTGTTGAGCTTGCAACAAATCAGAATTATATTATGGGGCTTTGTTTTGAACTATTGTGCTACTTACTCAGGCAAAAACAATCAGATGTATTTTTAGCTCGTGAATTCTGTTTGGGAAAAAAAAAATAATAAATCTTTGTGTGAAATGTCACCTTGCCAGCTTCATACTGCAGTCACAACCTGAGCACATCCACGTAGGTCAGAAAAGCAGCAAAAAAATGGGATGCTGTGTTACAGAGGAGTTAACAGACTAAAAGCATTTAAGACTGAGAAAGCGTCAGGTTTGTCAGCCTAAATGCAAGTGATTCTTTTGGGGGTCTGTAAAACAAAATCCTAGTTGTAAGAACCTAATTATTCAACCAGTTTGACCCAAGTGCAAAATGCTATTCCTTGTTTTGTTCATCTGATATCACTATACATCCATATTTATTACAGCCCAGAAGACTATGTAGTCCAACATTTTTATTTAATGAGCAGACACAACACAGGAAGTCAAAACGAGACACACACGTACATTTATATACACCAATATACATTCCAACAATGCAGAAGAGGTAGTACTGTTATTTGAGTAATATAAAAGTCCTAAGAAAATTCAGCTCTGCCTTCATTGCACCTCTTCCAAGTACCACAAGAGGCCAGAGAATGATTTATTCAGCATCAGTCCAAATTTAGAAGTGTACTGTTCACCTATGTGATTGCACCTTGAAATTTCTATGGGTGGTCCTTCAGGTGACAAGCTGAAGGGGACAGTATTTGGTTCATAAGTTAAGTACTCTGGCTGTAACAACTCAGATAATGAGCTTTGAATCCGTCACTCCTTAGAGGAACCAGATTGTCTGTGTGCTTTGGGGTGCAGGGTTAGGTTTCTCTAAAAAGACCCCATTGGCTGACTGAGTCCTATTGTGGAGAGATACCTACCTTGTAAGGGGAAAAAAACCAAACCACCCATGTAAAACTGGATGGATTTTATTGTTGACCTCAAGAAAAACTCAGGTGTAGCCTTGAAGTTCTATTAGATGTTAGGCAATTCCAGTATTTTGGTTTTATAGGGAGGGGGAAAAAAAAGAACTTGATCTCTACAGAAACATGATGCTCAAAGTTGATTCAAGATGAACCTGGAAAGATGATACTTGTCCAGTCAGGAGCATCCTGCCAGGACTTAGGCACCTGGGAACAAGCTGCTAAAAGCAGGAGCCAGATCATAGAGCCAAAGCTCCAATACTTTAAGCCACTTACTCAGTTGGGCATATACGGAGTTGCTGAAGTGCTGGGCAATGGCCCATGTGGCCACAAAAGCAGAGCTCTGACAGAACTTTGTCAACCAGACTGACTCACTCTTAAGATTTTTTTTTTTAAGCTGTACTTACAGCAACTGAAAGATTTTTCGCTGTGAATACTGTTTTAGGAAAGAAGAAAAAGCACAGTTAAGAAAGATTATCAGCTGCTGAGACTTAAATGTAAAAGCAAGAGAGACCTAGGCCTCAGTAAATGCACCTTCTACCTGCATTTCCAGATCTAAGCAAGGTGTGTCAGAACAGTCAGAAGATACACACGAGGCAGACTGAAGAGCCTGAGGAATGGTACGGTGAAATAGGAAATGCTGCCTTCCTTTTTCAGGGAAGTATCCTTAAAAATAATCCTTTTTTAGGACTGTATTCCAGATTTCCTGGTTTCCTGTACTGTTTAAGCTCTGCCAGATCAGGAGGGAAAAAAGATAATATCCAAACCAAACAGCAATGCAACGAATCTAGGAAGATCCTGTGGTATATTGTAGATAAGGTTTATCTGATATACTCCTCCTCAGAGATGCAGGACGTATCTTCATCTGTGTTTTCCTCCAAATCTGGCAAGTTTCCCCACAGCAAGACATTTACACCTGGTGGGAAGGAGGTAAGAAGACAAAGTAAGAAGGAGGAAAAAAAAAAAAAAGGTATTTTTGGATTGTGACCTTATTTTTAAATTGCACAACTGTCTATTTACAGAGCAAATAACTATTCTAATCATTGCAAAACCTGGTAAGTCACATTCATGATAAATATATCTAGACCATTTCCTATTTTTCTTCCCAAGTGATCTTGTAAGCGTTGCTGCTCACAGCATAATTCAAAGAATATGTCCCTGCCCACAGATGTATTTATACAGCTAGTTCATGTAGCTATCGATAATCCCCTCATGGCTGATTTATTTTTAAATATGTCGATCTGAAACACAGGTGACACTGAAAGGTTTTGACAATAAGTTACTCCCATCTGCAAGGAGAACAGATGATTTGTCAGAATGCTCTGCATTCCTGAGGGCTCAAGGCAAATTATGCCAGACACTTGGCATCCGAACACACCTGGCTGAAACCGAGCTCGAGTGAGCTGTAACTTCAGCCTGAGCTAATGAGGACTCAGTTATAGAGGGTCAAAGTGACAACGTGACTCACCCCAAAAGGGTGCCCGTTGGACAGCTGCCTAATAGCACAGGAAAGCTATACATACTGCTATAAATAGCAGCTGGTGGCTACGTTTATACTGGTTAGAATATTGCTTCAGAATATCCTGACTACTGTCCACAAAAGGGGTAGGTTAAGTTTGCCGATGAAGGTAAATCTTCACTTGGAAAATTTCCTTTACAAAGGAGCTACAACTACCACCCCCAAAGCAGTTTGCTGGATTAGCAATACAGGAACGCTCGCCTTACACCTCCGTATGTTACTCTCCCTCCATATGCTTTAACTAGACTCAGGCGCCTCATTAGGAGGAGGACCTGGAATTCAAGATTTTGAAGGAAGAGAAGGAAACATATGTGTTCCTTACCAGAAGGGTCTAGTCTGTTGATGCCAAAGACAGCTTGGCTATGAAACATCCAGAAGTGGCCGTTGTTACAGGAGAGCAGGCAAGGTTTGCAGGGAGAAATCACATGATAACCGACAACGTTACCGCTAGAAAGACAAGTGAAGTAATGAACAACACAAATGCCTCATGAAAAGATAGATGTTGTTGACTTTACAGCTCAAATTAATGTTAAATAGTCACAGCACCAGACCATTATGGAATGCCCCTGTTTTGATAAAGCTGAGGGAACATAGTTAAATAAGCATCTTAAATCTGTCAAGAGTGACAGAATATCTTAAAGAATATCTTCAGTTTTAGATCTTTGGCATAGAGAATCATTTAGTAACCTAAATTGTGCAAAACAGATTAGTTTGCATACCAACTGGTGTTGGTATGGTGTATCTTTTTTTTTTTTTTTTTTTTGGAAGACCAGTGATTCCATTGGAATCAACGTAGAAGTTCATCACACACATAACATCCATCTGCACAGGAGAGTATCAGCAGTAGGAGTAATGAGACTGGGAATATCAAAGCCTTATCTACTCTCCTAGGTTGAAACCTAGAAAAATCACATTTCCTCTCTCTCAGTCAACACGCTCTGGTGAGACATTTCTGCTTCTCTGCTTCTGTCTTAAAAATAAAACACCGTATTTCTACCACAGCCCCCCACTGTGCAAATCTGAACAAGGTAAGTCTCGAGGTTGAAGCTTGAAGGATCATCTCAAATAACTGTGAGCTGCTTGAGAGTTGTTGTTTTTACTCTTAAATATCAGGCATTAATAAAGAGGATAAAAGAACTCCAAGAACTTTAGTGACAGCATGTTCCATCTGCTAGCAACAACTAGATCTGCCAAGAGGATGTTCTATTAATTAGAATATGAGTAACTACTTCTTACTGCGGCCTTATTCACACGATTATCTCAGTGTTGAAGCAGACATTTAATCAGGCAGGTGGCATGCAAGCTTTCCCATATACTCAGACTACTGACAAGGTTGTCACATTTCCACTTGGGACTTGCACAGAAATAGACTGGCAGCCATGCCCAGAAGAAGTGGGCTGAGTTTCTCTCAAGCAGAATTAAAATTGAAAGAGTATGCAATCTGTTCATTCATCCCTTAACTCTTGCACTGCAGTAGGCTACAGCGAGAAGGTTACACGGTGCTTGAGGAGGTGTTAGTGCTGCTGAAGGGTGTTCTTACCACTTTAAACACGCGATGTTCTTCAGTTTGCATTTGCAGATCTCGGTAAAATAGCAGCTTCCAATGAAGTCAACAGTACTAGGTGGGAAGAAAGTGAAAATACAGAAGTTTAGATGTGGCTGTGATTACACCTGTACTGTGTTGATAATAGAGGTCAGAAGTCAGAACCAAGTGATGTCACCATGTCAGTCTTGTGTGGTTTTCTGGTTTTGGTTGTTTTTTTGTTTTGTTTTGGTTTTTTTTTTTATAACTTTCCCAAGAGCATGCATTTCCTTTTTGCTGTCAGCTACCAGCTGTACTCATATGGAAACAAAAAGATGCCCATGAGACATTGCATTAATATATCATAACTCCTCTCAAATTAGACCAGAAAGCACTGCTGCTCTCAGTGCTCACGGATGCTGGCAGGCTCAGCCCTGCTGGCTGCCTGGCTCTATCACTCAGAAATCTGATTATAGACGTCGCCCTAGTTCCTGGCAAATCTCAGCTAAGGCTACAGAACAATAGCTTAAAGGCTAGGACATTTAAAACCAAACCTTTGATTTCTTATCTTCTTCTTAACCCATACTTTCTTATTAACATGTTGTTTTGCAATCTTATTTCCTTAGTATTCAAATATTGTTATGGGAAAGCAACACGCAGCTGACTGGGAGGAGAGTCATTCTGGAACCAGTGCAAGATCAGGTTTGTTCTGTTTACAGAGATTCATGTCCGATGCCAGGCTTTGCTTACGGGAGGAGCCGGAGGAGCTCCCCGTGGGTCCTTGAGACTTCGACTTCCCCACGAATGGGTGAAATTAGACCCTGGATTTGCCAGACGAGGACCGGCCTTGCTCCCGCTGTGGCTTCCCCAGAGCAGAAGAGGAGCCGGGGGGAACTGGAAATTATAGAATCACGGAATGGTTTGAGCTGGGAGAGACCTTAAAGATTTCTTAAAGATCCTTAAAGTCCCACCCCCCGCCCTGCGCAGGGACACCTCCCACCAGACCGCGTTGTTCAGAGCCCCGTCCAACTTGCCCTTGAATCCCTCCAGGGACGGGAGGAACGGATTGAATCACGGCCTTTGGGGCCGTTTTCCTGGTAAAAGCCGGTTTAGAGAGCGGTCTTTAGGCCCCGGGCCGGACGGTGCGGCCTTGACAGCCTTGCCAGACAGGTCGCGGCCCTGGGGCTGACAGCCGGCGGCGCCCGGGCCGGCCTTGCAGGACCTCGGGGCTGTCCCCGTGCCACTCCGGAGGGACCCCGCGGCCTGATGCTTACCCTGAGGGCGGGATGTCGGTGGAGTAGAGGTCGGTGTCGGTGTCCGCCAGCAGCGCGGCCTTCATTCCCCGCCAGCTCAGCACCTGCTGGCAGAAGCGGCAGCACAGCACGGCCACGCACCGGTCCTCGAAGGTGCAGCTGCTGGCCGACATACCGGGCGGCCTCCGCCGGGCCGGGCCCTGCCGCCGCTCCCGTCCCCTCCGGTCCCGGCCGCCGCCAACGGCCACGCTCCCTTCTGTCAGTTTGAATTCCCGACCTCCGTCTCCCATTGGGCACGGGAGGCCTTGCCCCCCCGCTCTGATTAGTGGAGATCGGCGGCGGGGCCCACCCTCTGTTTGCAGGCCGTTGGAGGAGACGAGTGGCACCACCCCTACCGCCTGCCTATTGGTGGAGGGGCGCACCCTGGCTTGCTCCCATTGGCCCCGTCCGCAACCTCTTTGCATGTTACGCCCCACCCCTGCGCAGTCTTTGGGGCGGAGGCTACTGCTCTCTGCCAGGCCCCGCCCACTCTGCCTTGGGGGGGCGGTGCTACGAGTGCCAAGCGGCGGGAAGGGGGGTGGGCCCAGCCCAGAACCGAGACCTCTGGTTGGTCGGAGCGCCCGTCGCTCTAGATCATTGCTCTGCGCCGATTGGGCGAGCCGCGCGGCGGGGCGGGGCGGNGGGCGGGATGCGGATCCGGCGGGTGCCGTGTTTATTTATTTCTTCCTCCCGTACGCGCATCTTCTCCGGGGGGGCTGCAGCCTCGCCCCCTTCCTCCCCCGAAAAAAAGCGGAGGGGGGGGAGAAATATTTATAATAAAAAACGG
>VXBJ01007566.1:76409-111624 GCA_013400055.1 Nycticryphes semicollaris | reverse complement strand
CCCCCAAAACCCCGGGAGCTGCCGAAGGGCAAAGCTGCAGCGGGGAGGGCTGTGCCGGGCCAGGCAGACCCCGGGCTCGTCCCCCCCGGTGCCGCTGAGGGCTGGGGCGCGGGGTTCCAGCGGGAGATGCTGCAGCCCGGCCGGGTTCTTGCTGGGGCCCCCTCCCCTCCCGTCCCCGGGGGACCCCGCTCCCCGAGTAAAGCCTTTCTGTACCCCCCTTCCCCTCGGGGCTGGCCGCCCTCTAGGCGTTTTCCCCGGGTTACCTGCCCGCTCCGCGTTTNCCTTTGGGGGCTGCAGGATCTCACTAGGCTGATGCTGCTGCTAAAGGTTTTGGTGCAGGGAGACAAAACTGCTGCCTCTTCCATCCACTGATCTCTTAACATCTGCATTTTGCTGCTGCTGTGCACTGAGCTCACACCCTCTCTCCATGGACTGATTATTTTTTTTTATTTTTTTTTTTATTTTTTTTTTTTCATTTTTCCCCCCCCTTTTTGCGGGGCGGGGGGAGGACAAGCGGAAAATCAAGGCATCACATTGAGAGGAGCGAGATTGCATTTCTGTCTTGTGTTCTGGTGGATCTGTTTTGAGGTTAATCTTTTTGGAAAAGAAAACATGACGTCGCCAGCAAAATTCAAAAAGGATAAGGAGATCATAGCTGAATATGACACTCAAGTTAAAGGTAGGAATCGTTTTATTTTCCTCTCTTTCACCACTGCGGTCCTGACTTGCATTTGTAGGAGTTTGCAGTAGATGTTTGGGTGGGGAAGGGGGAAATCATTTGCAGATTGCTTGGAATTTGCAGGGCTTTTTCATAATACAATGCTGGATCGGGTTTGCAATGCTTTTTCTTGCTCCCGTGGGGTAGGTTCCTACTACAGTATTGCTGTTTTAAGGTGTGATGGTAAGGGCTTTTTTATGGAATATAACAAATCTTTTGAGTTCTGAGAGATCCATATTTTTGTGTCTGCTGCTCTGAAACATGGCTTTGCATTTGAAATATGAGAGCCACTTAATTGCTTTTTAATCCTCCCCCTATCAGGGGAATCTGTTAAAAATCTGTGTAATGTCAGAAGAGCATATTTCCACTGGTCGTAATGGGGATCGTGCTGAGGGTCCCTGTAAAGCTGTTTGTGCTAGAAAGTTCCATTATTCAGGATTTTGCTCTTGGTGAGTCCATGATAGTACTGCCTGGTTTTTCTTACTGTGCTCTTGACTGTAACACCTTAAGGCTGCAGAATGTGTGTGTATATACACATACACACATATATGTGCATATATATATATATATCTATATGAATAGAACTAATGCATCAGTGTTATTCCCATCACCACAAGGAAGGCAATAAAGAGTCACAGGCACATTTGCAATCATCATGCAAGTCTTCTGCAGAATTCAGTTGGCTGGGTTTCAGGCTATCATGTGCCCTGGGTGGAAAAAAAAAAAANAAAAAAAAAAAAAATAAAAAAAAAAAAAAAAAAAGAAGGCATGGTGAAATGTCTACTTAGCTTCTTCTTTTTGTAAAGTTTTCAAGGTAGCAGTTATTTAAAAAATAATTAGGGCTTGTGTAAGGCTTGCAGTATGGCTGTTAGGAAGTTAGGAGATTTAGTGATTTATCTAATTGGTTAAAACTTGCTTGGTATGCTCAGAGCACGCAGGAAAGATGGCCTTCGGGCAGGGTTGATTGAGTTAAATCAATGCGATTTAAAAAATGTGATTTAAATCTGAGTAGGAAACCCAGATTAAAACTGACAATTAAAATACTGTTTTGCAATTAGGTACCGAGTTATTTTTCCTACTGGGGGGGTGGGGGGAGTTGCTCATTGGATGTAAATCATTAAACTGTCTTCCTCTACAAGGTGCATGTCCTACACTGAACCTACTAGAAGTAGTTTTGACACCTGTGTTGAAAATGTTTATTCCTGACCAAATATAAAGCTGGGTAGGTGTTTGTTTTGATTTTTTTATTTATTTTGGGTTCTTAGAGTTTGAAATGGAGAAGAGCATGTTTCTTTTTTGCTAGTTTAGTTTCTATTCCTGTTTTCTAGCTGTCTTTGTTGGAAATGGGAATTGAAGTCAGTGTAAAATTAGAGGCTTATCAAAATGCGCGTGATAGATTCAAGCTTGTAGTCACAATATTTGTGCATTGGGTGCAGTAACAAGAAGCAATGCTTTAGAATGAGTAAGGCTCATCTTCTCACCGCTCGGTTCTTTCATGCTTTAGGAAAGAGAAGAAATTTTTCTCCCTTCGTTTTCACAAACCAGAGCCCTAAGGTAAAAGGGAAAGGAGCCTTCCTGGTGTGCAGAGACCGTTGCTGCCAAAGCTCAGCTCACCCCTGAAGGGGCATCTGTAGGGACCTGTCAGTTGAGCTGGTAAAAGTGGTCCCAAAAGTTGTCGTGATGTGTAGATTGATTTTTTTTTTTTTGTTTGTTTGCTTTTGGCCTTATAAAATGGTCTTATCTTAAATACATGAGGTTAAGAAGAGCGGAACTCTGTAAATGGATGGAGAGGAGCTGGGAGAAGGGGGTTTCCTTCCTGAATTGGTGTCGAGGGCAGCTGTGAGTTTGTCTGGAGATACTCATCCCTCCCAGCTCCGCTTTCCCTGCGCCGGGGACTCCAGAAGTGGCTGATGGAAGGTGGCCGTCCATCCCCTGCTACTTCCTTGGGGAGGGAGGAGTAGATGGGCCAAATGGCTCAAAAATACACAATACACATGACTAACCGTTATCAATCCTCTCCCCCATCACCTCATTTGTTCCAAAGCACATGGGAGGGCTTCCCTTCTCCACCTGAATTAAACCCTCCATGAGCTGCTTTCACCATGGGGGTCATCATCCTTCTGGCTTTGGGTATCGGGTTTGAGGGGAGACCTTGAAGTTACAAGCTCTTCTTAAAATTTTGCAAACTTCCTGTACTCACAGATCCCTTGGTTCTGAGCTGGATAATGATTTAGCTCCGTAAGAAACCTCCAGAGTGGTGAGACCTTTCACTTCTCTAATTCCAGAGATGTGCTAGTCTCTCTGCCATGGTGGGAAGGTGAGATGATGCTAAAGACATGCTTCAATCCAAGTGTGGTGCTGCTGTAGTCATTAAATGTACCATTACATACAGATTTTTGGTGTCCTGGTCAAATTCTGACTTTAGCTGTGGGAATGACATGGAACTGGTGTTCCATCTGGTTCTGGAGTATTTGGTATCTCATCTCCTGTGTTGTGAAATGATGCCTTGAAGCGGTTGCTGTGGGAGTTGAGATGAATCAGGTGTTGGTGCACTACAGACATTGTAAGGTACTATCTGTTTCTCAGATAAGAACATTCATTTATTTTATTTTTTTACTGGCATTTAGAAACCTACTGTGTTTTTTTTTCTCCATTCTGGCTGCATGTTGGCAACTGTGTTTAGAGGCTTCATTTAAAACCACTAATCCACAAACATGTGCTTAAGCACTTTGAATTATTAGTAATAGAATGATTGAGCTTTGTTTAAAAATTTAATAGTCTTAAGTCGTTCATCAAAAACTATTTAAAGAATAGTTTGGTTGTGGTTAATAGATGATTGTTATGCAAAATTTGTGGTTTTCTGTTGCTCAATGAATGTTAATTTTTCTCGTAGAAGGTGTGTAGGGGTGTCAGGGTGTTGATGAGTGGAACGCTGTGTTCTCCCATGGTGATGAGCTGTAGTTATTTGTTGTCTTCTTCCAAGGGCCAGGTCTCTGCTTCTCTTGGGTTGGAGTAAGCCCTTCCCATGGTTTGTGCACACAGCTAATGGTGGGGGGAGATGAACGTGAGGGTGAAATGAATTGATGAAGACGATTTGTCTCTTACACGTCAAACTCACTGTGCAGCAGTAAGCGTGGCGGGGGGACGTGCTTTGCAGGCTGTAGGTGCTGGTGCAAGTGGGAGCCCAGCGTCCTGGGAGACTGCCGGAACCAGACTGGGGACAGCCTGGAGTGACTTGGTCTGACCTTAAGAGCTGACCAGCAGAGACTGGGCTGGGTGACCTCTGAGCGAGCTCCCTCCCAACCTAAATTGTTCAACGATCCCAGGGTTTCTACTCTCTGCAGGTTGAACTACAAACTTGCCGTCTTCTGCGGAGGCGAGTTAATCTGCTGAGGTGTCTGGGCAGGGGGGGCTTTCCCCACCAACTGCACTGACCTTGAGTCTTCTGCCTTCAGATGACGTGGGCACGGTCTGCTTTGGTTTGGTTGGGTTTGGTTGTGCCGTCTGGACTTGAACCTTCCACCCTGTTGGGTGCCGGTGTCGCTGGGCTCTTCTTGTGAGACTTGGTGAGAGTGTCCTCGCTTCCAGGAGACTCAGAAACGGCTGCGTGTCCTGCGGTGGGAATTCTCCTGACAAGATAACACGGGGTCAGCAGGGGAGGGAAGCGCTGCTTTGATACGTCTCTGTACCATGTGCTCACAAAGATTATGAGTTCTGTGAAGCTGGAAAGTGAGATTCTGTGGTCTCCATGTGGAGCCTTTGATATCTCGAGCTCATCCCCTTGTCTGGATTGTCTCTCCCAATTCCTTTGTGCAAGTTGCGGTAAAGCAGAGATAATTAATTTATGCTGTGCAGTGTGTTCCATGTGAGATTTGGATGCTGCCTATCTGTGCCCAACCAAAGACTGTCAGACTGTTTTTTGGTCTAATGTATTAAATTGGAGTGTACATTTGCTGAGGAAAGAAAAGCCGGTGATTTATCTCTTAATTCTTATTTTCTTTCTCCTCAAGTCCCACGAGAGCCTTATATTTAATTAGTTTGTATAAAGCTTCTGTAAATAGCTTCATGGTTTGGGCTGCAGAAATATAAGATGGAATTTTTTTTACACAGTGTGGGCTCATGAGCCACTTCTGTCCTTGAGTAGTCGAGCAGAGGTTAAAATGCAGCTCTTGCAGTGCAGTCCGAAAAGCGCTAGGAATATGAAAAATAGATGAGGTAGTTCATAGCAGGAGTGAGCACAGCACAGAGGTGCCTGCGTGGTTATTTAGCCAAGTGCTCTTCAACTAAGAGAAGATGCCTGATGAGAAGAACTTTAGGATTCAGGTTACTAGAATGTCTAAAACTTTATTCTCCCCAAAATTGCTGATAAATTTCAGACAAGTCCCTTTTTCTCCTCTGGGTTGAACAGCTGAGAGCTGGTTTGATCTGGTTGTGATCTTTTACCTTAAATGCTCCTTAAAAACGCCTTAAATCCTGCCTTAAACACCAACCTCATTGTGTGCTACATCTGAGCACCTTCAGTGATGCTCGGCAGGTTTTACTCCCGGTGAGCTCTCAGGAGACGTGCAGACCTCTCTGGGAGAAAGACTGCAGAAGACACCCGAACTGGGGCAGCAATTTTGGGGATGGGGATTGTGGTGCTTCTGGTGGTGGTTTCAAATGAAACTGGGATGTTTCTCCACTGTTGGAAGTTTCCATGTTAACATGGTACCTGCAGCATGGGTCTAGAAAGCAGCTGGCTGTAGAACTATCAATATTTTTTTCAATGAATTGAAATTGCTGTGATTTATTTCGCTAAATCTGGGCACCTGGGGATTTCCAGTACTGTTGACATTAGGTATGTAGGAAGGTTTCTCTTTTATGCTGTGTCTCTGTTCGGTCCCCACGTTGGTCCCTGCATGCTGTACCTCTGTTAGCAGACCCCAGCCCCATGGACTGGGGAGGGGGGGCTTTGGGGAGTCACCGCTCAGCTCTTGGCCATTTCTTTGGCAGCACCTACTGAATACACCATGTAAATAGACTTTTTGGCCACGCACCCTGATGTGGTGGAGAGGAATAGTTTTGAATTTTGAGAACTGAGTTGGTATATATTGGATTCTGATTTACATTGAAAATGTGAAACTACCTTTTAAGGGGCTTTTACAGTTAATCGTGACTCTGTGTGTGTAACTGATTCCATTTGTTTGCAACAATGACTTGCTCCAAACCCCGGCTGTGGAATTGCTGGAGGATCATCTGGTTTTCTGCAGTTCTTGATAGTGTTAATCCCTGGAGTTTTGGAGCTGGATTGGGCCAACGAAGCAGCCTCTGCCAGAAAAGGGGGAAGGGGCTGTTGAGAGACTGGTTTGAAGTTACAGCAATAGTTTGTATTTCTTTTTGTCCTGTGTGCATTTCCTACTAATGGATTATTAACGAGGACGGGAAGAGGTGAAAGAATGTGGAGTCTTCCTTCTTTCCTCTCCATCTCCAAAATCCCTCTGTAGCAGAGTCATTACGAATTGCAAGGCTAGAGACCAAAGCTGACCAGGAGACCTCTGTCCAGTTAAGTGTTGGAGTTTCTGCCAAAAGCAGCAGGAATTGCCAGTGTAACTCCAGTAGGGTTTCTATAAAAAGTTTCCTGGTGATGGCCGGTTTTCCCTGACTCCCAGCGAAGGGAGCCCCGTGACATTTTTCCCTTAGCTCTGAGTGATTTACTTTCGGGGTAAGGGTACACATTAGTATTTTCTCATTTTTCTGTTAGTTAAAAGGCTGGACTTTGTTTGTTTGTTTTTAATGCTTACTAATTTTTGCCCATTTTGGGAATTTACTTGGAAGAACCAATTTGCCTGGTCAACTTTCTCAGCTGTCTTAATGAAGAGTGAAGAATCTAAACCTTTGTTGAGACGGAAAGTATGTTTAAACACATGTTCTCTTGAATAGCTTTCACTGTGCCATGCACAGTTGATACTCATTACTTATGACTTTATTTAGTTCATTTTTGTATGACTTTTGCAGATTCCATGCTTTATTTTTGAGAACTTCTGCAACATCATGGGAGTTGGCAACGTTTTGTAGGCAGTGGAAGCAAATGCAGAGTTCTGGCTCGATTTGCTGAGGGGTAAGAAAGTATGGGAGAAAGTGGGAAGCAAGGTCTTGGCTTCGTTGTAGTTCCTTCACTGGAGACTGTTCTTCCTGTCTACTTTCTCTTTCTTCCAAAATAACAATATTACAAAAGACAAAACAGAACCATCTCTTTGTGAAATCTCTAGGCTGTGGTCAGTGAAACTCTTGATGTGAGTGTTTAAGTTCCGAAGACGCGTGTGGATACAGAGTACTTGTGTCGAGGAAGCTCAGATGGTATTTTTCCAAGTAGAAGCAGCAAATGGATTTGAACTGTTTAAAAGATCTTTTTTTTTTTTTCTTTTTTTTTGACCTTCAAAGTGACTATTTACCGTCATTAAATTCTAAACCTTCTTACCCAGTCATTTTGCTTTCGATTGATACGGTGAGAATTAATCACTGCTTGGAAAAAGGTAAAAGGCTGGGATTTTTTTTAAAGAAGAGCCCAACACAAAACATAATGACATCCTCTGCAGTTCTGAATGTAAAAGGATCATGTCAAAGGAGCTGGTGTTATTTGGGAGCACTGCTGGAACTCCGAAGCAGCCCGGGCATGATGCTGGGATGGCAGCGTGTGGCCGGGGGAGCCCAGGGACAAGGCAGGGACGTGGCGAGGATGTGCCGGTGGCAGAACCGAGCCCAGCACTTGCTGTTCTTCAACCACACGAGGCAGCAGAAAATGGAAGCAAGGATAAATGTAAATGTGAGCTGTGTAAAT
Source organism: Nycticryphes semicollaris (assembly GCA_013400055.1). Classification (NCBI taxonomy): domain Eukaryota; kingdom Metazoa; phylum Chordata; class Aves; order Charadriiformes; family Rostratulidae; genus Nycticryphes; species Nycticryphes semicollaris. Next base: position 104,089 of record VXBJ01007566.1, on the reverse strand, counting down.
CTCGGCTGATAAGCCTGGCACAGCCCTGTGGATTCATCTGGCATCTGCCCTTTTGTATGTCCCAGCGTGTGGCACAGGCTGGGGCAGGAAACCTGGGGCATAAACTGCAAGCAGCAAAATCTCAAAATGCTCATAGGGATCCCCCTCTCTCCTTTAATGAGCACGTTTTCTCCAACACTTTCATTCAAGGTGTTGCTAAACGTGATGTAAAAATTCTTAGCTCTGAAGTGTTTGCAGCATGCTGCAGAAGCAACTTTTCTTTGCTCTATTTTTATTTTTAGTTTTTCCTTTATTTTTTCTGTGAAATGGGCTGAATGTAGGCTGGGGGAGCTGCCTGGTCGTGTGGCAAATAAGCAGCTCCTTTTTGACTCTTGAGAAGGAGCCAAATAAACCAATTAACTCTAAACCAAGAGTGTATTTTAATCTCCAGTCACGAAGTGCTGCAGCAGGGTGATTTGGTCAGTTCTACTAATTTTGATGTTGGGTTTAAGGTTTTTTTGTTGATTTTTTGGTTGTTATTTGTTGGTTTTTTTTTTTTAATTGTAGGACTTTCCAGGAAGAGCCTTTTGGCTTCACTCCTTTTAATTAGGGAAGGGGTTTTTTTTTTTTGGTTTATTTTTGTACCGCTGTCATTGGACAAGGGTTTTCATGCAGAGAGTAAGCCATGGAGCTATGCAGTTTATGGATGGGGAGTGCTCGCAAATTGAATCTACTTAAAATAACATCAGTTGCTGCCTGGGAATTAGTCCCTGGCTCTGTCTTTGGCCGCCTCTCTCCAGTCCCACTGCAGGGATGTGCTCTGATGGTCCCGCGAGGAAGGGGCGTCTGTTCCCGACAGACCCGGAGCTGCCAGGATTGTTAAACCGCTCGCTACGAACAAGTGAATCGATTGTTTTCTACCCAAGGATCCCAAACCTCAGTCAATCAAAACACTTCTCTGTCACTGGCGGGTTTTCGTAAGCAAACTGCACAGCGTAAGGAATGTGTTTTTCTTGCTGTAGCTTTTATTTGCCACCTGAAAAGGGAGGGGTTGATGAGCAGCACAAACTAGGGCTTATTCTACAAATGGGGTTATTTAGGAAGATATATTTTCCTGTTTTCTTTGGTTTTTAGCCTCTGCAGGGTATATTCATGGCATGAGGGAGGGCTGAAAGGCTGCATTTGTTCAGCTGCAGGTCCCATCATTATCGATCCTTAAAGTAAAGGAGAATCCAGGGCTTTAAACTATTGTTATAACATGGAAAGGTTTGTGTTTCCCCCCCCGCCTTGTGTTTGCAGCTGGAGAGGTGGTGATGATGGATGGGATGCTGCTCGGTGTCTCATTCCTCACCTTCCCCATTCCCCATCCATCCTGTTCCACCGCTTCCCGAAGCAGCGAGGACGGTGCCGTGGATAACGTGGTGGGTTCCCATGTTCTAATCATCGGCCCGTTGGGTTTTGTTCGGAGCGTGTCTGGGTGTTGCACTCACACAACAGGATCCTGTCTGCTGCTGGTGGAGGCTCAGCGGCCAGAAATCTTAAGGGGAGACCCAGTTTGTGGTAGCAAAGCCCTTCACAGCAACTGGTCTTTGATTCTTCAGTGATGTGAATAAAATAAAGCAGGGATTATCGTTTCCCCGTGTTGCCCATTATATTTAGGCGTTAATTGATCCCCTCGTTCCCCTTCTCAGCAGGGAAGGAGTGGTCCATGCAGGGGCAGGAGGAAACCAAATTGATGGAAGATTTCAAGGAATGCAGTGGGCTGTGACATGTTACATGTGATTATGCCTTTATTTGGGGAATATTTAAGATGCAGGTTGGGAACCGACCTGTTGGAGAGCAGCGTAGGGGAAAGGGACCTGGGGGTCCTGGTGGGCAGCAGGATGACCATGAGACAGATCTGTGCCCTTGTGGCCAAGAAGGCCAATGGTATCCTGGGGTGTATGAGAAGAGGGGTGGTCAGTAGGTGGAGAGAGGTTCTCCTCCCCCTCTACTCTGCCCTGGTGAGACCCCATCTGGAATAGTGTGTCCAGTTCTGGGCCCCTCAGTTCCAGAAGGACAGGGAACTGGTGGAGAGAGTCCAGGGCAGGGCTACAAAGATGCTGAAGGGAGTGGAGCATCTCCCAGAGGAGGAAAGGCTGAGGGAGCTGGGTCTCTTTAGCTTGGAGGAGACTGAGGGGTGACCTCATGAATGGTTATAAATCTGTAAAGGGTGAGTGTCAAGAGGATGGAGCCAGGCTCTTCTCAGTGACAGGAACTGATAGGACAAGGGGCAATGGGTACAAGCTGGAACAGAGGAGATTCTGCTTAAAGAGAAAAAACCTTCCCAGTGAGGGTGAAGGAACACTGGAAGGGGCTGCCCAGAGAGGTTGTGGAGTCTCCTTCTCTGGAGACATTCCAAACCCGCCTGGACACGTTCCTGTGTGACCTGCTCTGGGTGTTCCTGCTCCAGCAGGGGGATTGGACTGGATGAGCTCTCAAGGTCCCTTCCAATCCCTGAGATTCTGTGATGCCTCTTGGATGAGGTTTAAATATAGTGTGATAAATTACTCTTGTGTCTTTGAGGGTGTTCTTACTCATTAGCAATGCAGTTAGGTGTTATGGGAAATGCCACGAAAACCTGTTCTCTGCACAGGTTAATGCCGGGACAGTGCTCCAGCATCTCCACTGCTAAGAGTGCCTGGTATCCAAAACAGGTTTTGTGTGGTGTGACTGCTTTTAGGGGGGAAAAATAAAGGGGAGTGGGGGGGAAAGAGGAATTACTCACAAGTTTCATTAGCACTGTTTGTGATTAAAGTATGAAGAACTTTTACAGAGGGACAGGATGGTGGGTCCAAGGGACTTCTGCTCAGCTGCCAGACGAGTTGCTCACCTCTGTCCATACCATGGTGGCCACAGGCTGTTGGTGGCCGTTGGGCACTCACTGGGAAACGGCAATTCTCCTTCCTCCAGCCCAGTTCATCTGGGCAGGGCTGTCTGAAGTGTTTGGCTTGGAAATCACAACTGTGACAAGTTCACTTCTCCTAAGGCTATCGATGGCACTACAAATAACCATCTGGGCAGTGCTGATCAGTGAACTGTAATGAAGCTTTCTGGAAAACTGATGCTTTTTCACCTCCTTGGAAACCCACAGCGGCATCATGTGCCTGCGAAGCGGCATTTGGAGTCGCCGCACAAAGGCTTTCCTGAGCAGAGCATTTGGCAAAGCCACTGATGGGGTTCTTTGATTTATTTTAATTTTTTTTATCATCAGTAGATGTCAGTTCATTTATAGGGACTGTCAAGCAGATCTGTCTCGGGTGTGTTTTGAAGAATCCTGTCTGATGAACGTGAAGTGCTTTGAAAGCTCAGGACAGAAGGCCTGTAAATAAGAAGCAGCCATTATTACTGTGGAAAAAAAAAGTCTCTATTTTTATTAATATGTGCAATGGATATATTAATGACTGATAATGACAAACCATAGTGTGTGAAGTGGTTTAGGGACTGTAGAAGTACAGAGCTCTGAGGAAGCCTGGGGAGGTTTTTCCCTCAGTGTTCGATAACCAGTTATTCAGAAATTTAATAAATTAATATCTCTGTGAAGTGGTTTTGGAAAGGAGCCTGGTTTTGCTTTGGTCTCTTTCATGAAAGTTAACCCTTCCTCACTTCCCTGTGTTCCCTCTGCCCGTGGAAGGAGGAAGCCTCCTTCATCCCATTAAAAGGGTAAACCACCAGTACGTCCGCTGCAGAGCGGCTGCTCGTACCCGTCTGTGTCCCAGCGCCACGGGGCGGATTCCAGCGCTGCAGAAAGATGCTGAAACACCAACAAAAGCCATTGCCAGTTAAATGACTTAAAAAGTGTGCAGCTGGGAGAGGGAGGGGGAAAGGGTTTCTGTGCTGTGCGGAGGGAGGAACAAATGCAACACTACAAAGGTCACAGGATATCCAATGATGTTTGGATGGAAACTTTACTTGCTATGAATGAAATTGTGCTCTTGCGTTTTCCCCCTGGAGCCGAATGTCTAAAAACTCTGGATACTTTTTGTTCTGTTTCTTTTCTTTTTTTTTTTTTTTTTTTTTTAAATCTTCTTTTTTTGGCTCTTCTGAGCTTCCATGAGTTGTGCTGTAGAAATGGAAAAGAAAAAAAAAGGGAAAGCGGACGGACAGCACCCACACACAGGGTAGGACAGGCTTAACCACACTAACCTCTATAGGGTTAATCAGAGCTCTGACATTATTAGTTTCTGGCTAATCTAGTACAACTGTTTGCAAGGCAAAGTTTTGTCTGTGCTAAAAAAACCGTGTAAGGTTTCTTTAGCAGGAAATCTACTATGTTCTATGTTACCAAAGATGCCAGCTCTGCAGACCAGGGCTGTTGGATAAACTCAAAACTTGAGCTGAACACCCTCTGGAACTGACTCTTGGACCCCTTGAGCACTGATTTTATTTCCTGTGTGGTGTGAAATCTCATTACTGATTGCTAAATTGCCTTTTCTCCCTCCATGTGCTCTTAGCCCCTCCAGATTGTCTGCATTTTCTCTGAGGTTGGTTTGATCTTTTATAAATCCAGATGTTGTTGTTACCTTCCATTGTATGATTAATTTCTGTCTGTAATGATAAATTAGTTTACCCAAAAGTGTAGGAGAAATGCTTTTATTTAGCCCAGTTGTCTAATGCCAAGCACATTCATGTGCATTGCCTTCATACTTAAGGAATTAAGGCTTTACTTAGGCTTTAAATCAAATTATTTCCCCCCTCTGCATCAGAATGAACTTGGCAGAAGATGGCTATAAAGGGCATCTTGCATCCATTAATCGCTGCTTTTCACTCTTTCTCCCCAGAAATCTTGGCTAAAAATGGCCTGTCCCCCGTCACCCCCCAAAACCCCACACCCCTGGAGATTCAGGTAGTAGGTTCCTTTCAGATTTAAAACAGGGGAGCAAACTCTGGCACTGGCCTTTCTGGAGAACCCCAATAGGTCAAGTTTGTCTTTTATTTGTCTTTTTTGGCTTGAAAGCAGTGACAGCTCCTGCCTCCAAACAAAAAAAGTGATTTGGTTTGGTTTTGTTTTATTTTGTTCTGAAAATTCAAGTTATTTTCTGGCTGGCAGACACCAACAGGGGGTCATTCTTGCTGTGGTTTATAAACGTGCTGGGCTGTTACTGGTGTGTTTCTGGGTCGAGTACGGAGCCCCTGTGGCGGGGGGGGTGTTGTGGTGATGGCGGAGAAGGCTCCGGCAGGCTTTTGGGAAGCAGCTTGGGATCACCCCAGAGCAACCAGCCCCTGTGGGATGGACCAGGAAGGTTTGGGTTTTTTTTCTGCTGCTGGAGGTTTCTCCAGAAAGCAGCTTGTGGAGTTCCNCCCTGGAGATTCAGGTAGTAGGTTCCTTTCAGATTTAAAACAGGGGAGCAAACTCTGGCACTGGCCTTTCTGGAGAACCCCAATAGGTCAAGTTTGTCTTTTATTTGTCTTTTTTGGCTTGAAAGCAGTGACAGCTCCTGCCTCCAAACAAAAAAAGTGATTTGGTTTGGTTTTGTTTTATTTTGTTCTGAAACTTCAAGTTATTTTCTGGCTGGCAGACACCAACAGGGGGTCATTCTTGCTGTGATTTATAAACGTGCTGGGCTGTTACTGGTGTGTTTCTGGGTCGAGTACGGAGCCCCCGTGGCAGGGGGGGGTGTTGTGGAGATGGCGGAGAAGGCTCCGGCAGGCTTTTGGGAAGCAGCTTGGGATCACCCCAGAGCAACCAGCCCCTGTGGGATGGACCAGGAAGGTTTGGGTTTTTTTTCTGCTGCTGGAGGTTTCTCCAGAAAGCAGCTTGTGGAGTTCCATAACACGGATTTGCTGTAAAGCTGATGGATCAGCTGTAATTTTCCCATTGCCTCTTCCAGCTCCCTCGTTCCAGTGGGTTTATGATTAGGCTTCATGCAAATAGTTCTCGTTCGTGCCCTACCCTCCACCAAAGCCAGCTACTCTGGTGGGGGTCAAAGCGCTGCTAATTTGCTGTTACCTGTAGTTTAAGGATTCCAGATCTTCCGTGTTGTCCTTGCTGTAAGAAGATATTTGTACGTTGACTCTTTAAACACGTTTATCAGTTCATTTATGGCTGCCTCTCCTTTCAAGAAGGAGGTTGCTTTGAGACCTGGTGTGGAAAGGTGCACACAGAGGCTGACACTTGCATGGACCTGTAGGGAAGAGTAAGTTAATTTATTTTTTTTTTATTATTATTAATATTTTAATTTTTTTATCTTTTTTGAAAGCGATGAGTGTTCAGCCAGCCTTGCTTGGGCTGTCTGTTGTGGAAAGGTTACCCTGTGCTTACAGAGCTATTGAATCTTTGACAGCCACAGCAAGAATAAATTCAAGTCTGCACGAAAGGCTCTCTGATGTACAAGGAGAACAGGGTCCTTTTCATTCCCTGCCTCCTTTTTTTTTGGCTCTAGTCGTGTGGCTCTTGCAGAGCTTTATTTGTTAAAACAAAGATCCCCTGAAGCCACATAGCACATGCTTTTAGCTTATGGCAATGATATTAAAATCTGTTGACCGTTAACATTTTGGAGCACAGGTGCCCTCATTTTCTTTTACATAGAGTGGTTTTTTACCAGATATGTGGAAGGTGCTTTTATGTTTATTGTCTTTCAATGTATGAAATATTTATTTATTTGAGAGAGGTTTGGTTTTAAGTAGCCCAAACAAAATGCCAGTTCTGTGCAAGGTGCTGAAGTCTCTTACGGTTCATGCTTTATTACTACATCGTTTCCTCAACTCCTGGTGCATTTCACATCTTAAATCTGCTTCCAGTCTTTGCAATGACCACTTGCCAGTCAATGAAAGTGAGGATGTTAATATGNCCAGCCCCTGTGGGATGGACCAGGAAGGTTTGGGTTTTTTTTCTGCTGCTGGAGGTTTCTCCAGAAAGCAGCTTGTGGAGTTCCATAACACGGATTTGCTGTAAAGCTGATGGATCAGCTGTAATTTTCCCATTGCCTCTTCCAGCTCCCTCGTTCCAGTGGGTTTATGATTAGGCTTCATGCAAATAGTTCTCGTTCGTGCCCTACCCTCCACCAAAGCCAGCTACTCTGGTGGGGGTCAAAGCGCTGCTAATTTGCTGTTACCTGTAGTTTAAGGATTCCAGATCTTCCGTGTTGTCCTTGCTGTAAGAAGATATTTGTACGTTGACTCTTTAAACACGTTTATCAGTTCATTTATGGCTGCCTCTCCTTTCAAGAAGGAGGTTGCTTTGAGACCTGGTGTGGAAAGGTGCACACAGAGGCTGACACTTGCATGGACCTGTAGGGAAGAGTAAGTTAATTTATTTTTTTTTTATTATTATTAATATTTTAATTTTTTTATCTTTTTTGAAAGCGATGAGTGTTCAGCCAGCCTTGCTTGGGCTGTCTGTTGTGGAAAGGTTACCCTGTGCTTACAGAGCTATTGAATCTTTGACAGCCACAGCAAGAATAAATTCAAGTCTGCACGAAAGGCTCTCTGATGTACAAGGAGAACAGGGTCCTTTTCATTCCCTGCCTCCTTTTTTTTTGGCTCTAGTCGTGTGGCTCTTGCAGAGCTTTATTTGTTAAAACAAAGATCCCCTGAAGCCACATAGCACATGCTTTTAGCTTATGGCAATGATATTAAAATCTGTTGACCGTTAACATTTTGGAGCACAGGTGCCCTCATTTTCTTTTACATAGAGTGGTTTTTTACCAGATATGTGGAAGGTGCTTTTATGTTTATTGTCTTTCAATGTATGAAATATTTATTTATTTGAGAGAGGTTTGGTTTTAAGTAGCCCAAACAAAATGCCAGTTCTGTGCAAGGTGCTGAAGTCTCTTACGGTTCATGCTTTATTACTACATCGTTTCCTCAACTCCTGGTGCATTTCACATCTTAAATCTGCTTCCAGTCTTTGCAATGACCACTTGCCAGTCAATGAAAGTGAGGATGTTAATATGTCACAGAATCATGGAATTGTCTAGGTTGGAAGGCACCTTTAAGATCATCTAGTCCAACCATCAAATCATCATACATCATATTTATAATTGAGAACTCTTGTATCTCTGATAGATTTTTAAAAAACTATTAAGCTGCCAAAAATCCAGAGTTGTCTTTTGCAGAATTCTCTTATCCTGAAATTCCCTGCAGCATATTTTAAGCATTATAGATGTTTTCCCTTGTTTTCTTTGAAACTAAATGAAGTAAATTATTTCTGGGTAGTACTGTGGGCATAACTGTCTATGTGTTTATAACATGCATGTAATAACAATTTAATTTCTTTCCCCTTCAAAATTCCATCCATTTTCTTTTCAAATAGCTTCATGTGTTTTATGATCCTTGGAAGAACATCCAGTTGAAATTAGGATTTTTACTGGTCTGGTGGCATCGGAGGATGTGGGTGCTGTTTCCCCTTGGGGAGCAGAGGCACCCTCCTGCCTTTGGTGCTGGGTTTGGGTGGGTTTGAGGACTCTGGGGTTTGGGGTTCCTGAATGAGGTCTTTCAGCAGATCCTGTGCAGCTGAATGCATTGTGTTCTATGGAGCCTGAAAGTCGGTAGAGAGATTAAAGACTAGCGAATTACTCAGAATGACCTAAATCAAGGTCTCCAGTGAGATTTATGGGACTCAGTTACAGAATCTTGAAACACGTTGAGAGAACATTGCACTTTTTTTTTGGTCTGGCAGTGCAGCCTGCGTGGCTGGAAAGGATGGGACTCTTCTTTTTAAGAAAAGTTACTCGGGCAGAGGAGCTAATTGCATAGTTGTACATGTGGGGTTTTTACTGTTCTATTTTTTTCTTCTTGTTTGTTTTTTTTGAGGTGATGGAATGACAAACCCCTGCATTACTATGGATGAGACGGCTGTTGGTCTCGGTGGGAGCAGGCCCGGGGGGAGCACAGCTCACCGACCGCTCAAATAAATCTCAGTGGAGTTCACTGAGAAGAACAGTCAGAAATAATTCCATGAATGAGTCAAAGTGTGTGCAGCCTTGACTTGGATTGTTGGGGGGCTGGGACATGTCTGTAGACATATCCCCTCTTTGGACTCCTTTCTCCCTTCTCTTTTCTTCCCTGACTTGGGCCATCAAGAAATGCTTTGGGTAATAAGTAGGAAATGAACACTGCCCTGAAATTTCCTAACACAAATAAACAGGTTTGATATTTTTTAAGTGCCAGTTTTTTATGATTCGTCCAAAGTTCGTTCTGGTCCACTGGGACCGAGTCTTGAATGAATGTTTTCTTTAAGATTTATTTGTAGGAGTTAAAGGCTTATGTGAACTTTAGTACTGGCAAAGATACTTGACTGCCAGTCCTAGACATCAAATTTGTGTTTTAGAATTTTTAAATCTTTAAGCTGCCAAGAAGAGAGAGGCCAGTTGAGAGGACTGAAAGAGACGCTCGTTTCGCTGCCCCTTGTTCTGTGATGGTGTTGACACTTTTCCTACCTCTGTGAGGAGCACTTAGCGTCAAAGCAAACCTTCACCCTTCCCACTGAAGCTGAACTTCAGCACCTTGTGAAGATTTTCAGTTTAAATACAGGAAAGTTTGTGAACCTTAAGTATCTCTCTTGGTGGCAGAGCAAGCAGAAACCGTGTGTCGTGGGTGTCAGGTGGGTTTGAGGAAGGGGAAGAGTGTGTCAAGAACGAAGGAAAATCAGCTTTGGCTTGTTGGTAATTTGGGTGGACTTGAAATTTTAGTGAGTTACTGGCTCCTGGATGATTCCATTCCCCATGGGCCTTGGCTGGAGGTTGTGCTGCTCATCCTAATGCCGGCTACAGAAAGGATGCTCTCGGAGCAGTGGTGACAGCGGGTGTGTCTGTTATTACTGATGGCAAATTAGTTAATAATGTGGTTACTCTAAATAAACTAATTGTACAGACTGTGTTTCTTTCATTGCCTAAGTTAATATTTTTATACACCTACTATTATGTTTCTGGTGCGGGTTATTTTTTTTGAGGGGGTTTAATTTTTATTCTTTTGCTCAGCCAGATGCAGCTTTTTTCTTTTTTGTTGGTCAGTTCTGTAACCATCCACTCAGGCCTTGGGAGAGTTTTAACAGCAAGTGGTGATACCTTCCTAGGAAGAACTAGAAATACCATTGAATAGTACAAACTTGGGGTTTGAACTCATTTGTGTTTTTTTTTCTCAAGCCAAGCAACTTGTTCATGGCTTAATTGCTGTCGTTTTGATTTGGATAGAGATTAGTTTCAATGTGCTCCCCTTGGCTCGGTTGTTCTAGATGAAGTGAGAACTCCAGTGACCACAGGGGGTGGGAGAGAGTGGGCTACCAGTGAGCTTGCTTTTTGGGGGGCTGGCTTTTTTCTCTGCTTGTCAAAGGGTTCCTCAATTATGTTTTCTTCAACATGCCGTTCATATGTAGCAAGCTGCAAATTGGGAATAAGTAAAATCTATTTTAATGAGTGAGAAGTCAGAGTGGATGACTCAACCTTCATCTTTTTTTGGGTCCCTGATTCCAATTCATTCCCTGCTCGTGGTGATTGAAATGTCACCAACTGTTTGTGCTGTTGGAAGAGCTGGGAGCGGCTCCTGGCCCGGGGACGGATTGCACCGCGCTGCCAAAGGTGGTGGGCTCCGGCTCCTCCTGGCAGCTCTGGTGAGAGAAGCAGGAGCCTGGATGGAGAGTGGGAGGATGAATCACTTTTCTGCTCCTCTGGACCCAAACCGTAGCTGGGAGGCACTTTTGGCTCTGGGGGGCTGCAGATAGAAGGAGAAATTCTGCCTTGGGTTTTNCCACTGAAAAAAGCCTGACCCCATCCTCCTGACACCCACCCTTGAAGTGTGTCTCTGCAGATGTCTTACCAGTGCTGAGGCTGCGATGGGGCTCCTGGGGCTTAAGGAACATGTGTTGTTGTTGTTGTTTTCTTTGAAGGCTGATACTTCTTTGTCAACTACAAATAAAAAAAATAATAATATTTATAGAAACAAGCCAAGTACATTGCTTTATTTGGTGAATGGGGTATCACTTCATAAATAATTAGGAAGTCATGCTGAGATGTTTGCAGTATCCCCAGGCAATGGCATTCATTCCCAGTATGTGCCCACTGGTTTTGATCTATTTTGACTTCCTTACAAATGATGGAGGTGAGTTAGTGTCGTCTTGTTCTTGGAAAGCAGAGGCTCAGCCGTGGCTTCTCGTTTCAGCTTCTGTGACTGATGTGCCGTATGATTTTTCCTGATTTACTTAGTACCCATCATCTTTGTCAGCACAATAGTGCTTTTACAAACCTTTTAAGATAATTCAATAGAAAATTACTGACTTGCTGGCTTATAGCAGAGGTTGCAGTTGGGATATATTTACCTTATGAGGGCAATTCACTGCGCAGTCTGTGTTCCGTAGTTCTTTGCCTTTATTTTCATGGATATTCCTTAAAACCACAGCCAGGCTGGAGGTGGCAATGGCCTGGGTGCAGCAGCAGCTCCTGGGGGGAAGGTGCCGGTTTATGGACTCACATGTGTAGTTCTTCCAGTCCCTGACTGGTGCGTTCCTCTGAGCAAGATTTGCCTCCACTCCTCTTTTTAAATCCAAGATCTACTCTGCACCGCCATCTCTGAGACAGCGTTGCCTCTCGGAGCTGGAGCTGACATTCAAGGAGGAACTTGGCTTGTTTTACACTGTAAATCTGCCTCTGATGGGGAGGTGGAGGGTGAGAGCACACAATGCGGCCAATGCGGGGCTGGGGGGGGGCTCTGGGGGCTATAATTAGATTACAATAGCCGGAATGAAAAGCCGTCAGCGCTGCATCGCCTTGGGGCCATTGTGTGCGAGTGATATTTTTAATTCAGAGAGTCAGAGGTCTTTCAGGATCTCCTTCTCTTGGCTCTCCTCGTTGGAGACCTCTTGCTGTTTATCTTTGCTGGGGACAGCGGAGGTTAGGAAGGAAGATGACTCCTAAGTGACTGCTTTTAAAGCAGACCTCCAAATCCTGCTCGCATTGGGTGATGTTGAAGGCTGTCTAATGGGCTGTAGGCATTTTCTCTGGTGAGTGCTTGTAGCAGTTTTTGCGAGGATGAGTCAACTCTAAGTTCAAAATACGTGCCTTTTTTTAAAAGTTTCTGTTTACAAAAGGAGGTTCCCACCTGTAAAGGGCAGGTGCTGATCCGTGTGGGTATTACTCAAAGGCTGAGAGCTCCCAGGGCTGTGGGGGAAGCTGCTGCAGCTGAGCAAGGTTCATCTCGACCTTGGCTGATGTCAGAAATGGAGAGGATTTCTTGGCATTTTGCTGACTCAGTCCATCACTCTGTTTGGGAGTAACAAAGCCTTAATTTTAAAGCAGCGAGTATGTTGTGGGGTTGTTTTTTGACTGAGGAGGATTAACTTGGTTGGTGTCTGTTCAGTCCTCTCTGCTGCAGGTTACTCGAGTTCTGCAGCTCTGCAGATGCTCCATCCAGATGTGTCTGTGTAAGAGAGAGCCTCAGGTTCAAGGGCACACAATTTCTCACAACTGTATGGGTCAGGGCAAGAGCGACTGCTTAACTCTTTGTATCACACTATAAAATCTTATCTGAAGCCATAAGTAGACACCTGCATGGTGTTTTCCCCGATATCCTTGATGAAGTGCCTTTTCTCAAGTTTGGTTTCCTCATTTGTGCCTTTTTCCTTTTACCTTCCCAAGACTGAGCAGGGGGAAAAAAAAAAGAAAAAAGCTGCAATTAAACAAATGGAGCATCACTCTGGTGTTAGGGGAAGGTCCCAGAAGACAAATTTGCCGGTTTCCCAGTTGATAAAGGCACTTTTGATGTATGATGCCATCAGGACGAGCATCCCCTACTGCAAACCCTCTGGTCATTTTGGTCCTGTTGAAATGACATACCTGGTGCTCAAGGAACAATCCCAGCTGTCCTGCAGCACTGAACAGAGTTTTATTACTGGAATAGGAATTTAAGAGCTCTTTACCTGAATTGTTTACAGAGCGAGATCTCGGTCTGTGTCTCCATCAGAATTGTAGCCCGTTTTCATCAGGCTTGGTCTGCAGTTTTATATGGCTTCATTAATGATAATTGACTTTCAAAAAGTAAATTGAGCCCCAGAAAACAATTGGCAAGTGTCTGCTTCTGGGGATGTAAATGTGTCAGACAAGGAACAGTTTTGTCATAAGTCACTGACGCAGTTTTTGAAAAGAGGGAACTGAAACCTCTTGAGGAAAGAATTTTCTGTTCATTCTATTTTGAGTATATTGTGAAATCAAGAAAAGTACAAACTAATATGAAACTTAACATTTAGATAGCTGTGATGCTGCAGTAAGAATCAATGCTCAGGGTGAAGTGTGTGGTGATGAGGGGAGTGTGTCCATCGGGTGGTTTTGCTCCAACAGCCCTTCACTTGTGCTCAACGGCAGTTTTTGAAGTGAACTTCATGAAGAAGTAACTGAGGAGAGAAGTGATGGGTTTAAACCATAGCGTTGTTTGGAGTGATGGGGATTGGCTTTGAAACTCTTCTCTTGGGTGATCATCGTCTCAAATCCTCCCTACAAAGAATAGGAGGGAGAAGTAGAACTTCATTTTTAAGAGTGGAGTTCTCTGTAGGAGCTGCTGCGTGTTCCTGCTCTTGGGCCCGGCCGTGAGGGAAGCGGCTGCAGCCACCAGAACATTGACCTCTTCTGCAGCAGGCGCTTCAGTTTGAGGAAGATCATTGGCATTGCTGAGTGTGCTGCTGATGCAAGCTCCAAACGTGGAGGTGTTTGTTTCAGCCCAGTCTTTCTGTAGATCACCTACGAGGACGGACAGGAGGCTGCTGAGCATCACGGTGGCTAAAAATGAAGTTCTTCAGGTGGGGTGAGGTGGAAAAGCCAGAATGTATTAGGCTGCCGTCAGATTGATGAGCTTGACTTCCTTCCCATGCACTGGCTCCTGAACTGCTTTAGGAGGAGATTAAAAGCTGGACATCCTGTTCTCGAGGAGGTTTGGCGCTTCTGGCTCGCGGTGTGAGGAGACGCGCTGCAGCGATGGATGCCTTATGCTTATCTCATCAGCGTGATGGCATTCCCAGTCCCAGGCAGAGTGAACTTCCAGCCGCGCTGTGGGACAGCCCAATGGAACGTCGGCAGCTCTCCTGAACCCCGTGCTGTTTCTTACAGGCGGGTTCTTAGAGTTCTTTTTCACCTGCCCGGTCTGCAGACACAGAGGAAGGATGGGGGGAACACGAGGTCAGGGGCCGGAGTCTCTCTAGTTCCCTGTAAACGCGGGGCAGGGAAGGGGCAGGGTTTGTTCTGCAGGGAAATGTCGTGTCCGTACTCACCACGTTTTACACTTGTGTTCTTGCTTCCTTTCCAGGGAGGCTGCAGTGTCACTATTTGCCCTTTACTGCATTTCTGAGGTTTTTGGGGTTTGGGGTTTTATTTCGTTTGTTTGTATTGTTTTTTTTTTTTTTTTTTGTCCCCTCCCTTTTGAAGTGATGCTGGACATCTAATACCAAAAATACACTTTGATTGGTCCTTTTTCTCTTCTGTGTGGTGTCCTTTTGCCTTCCCCCTAAGCTCAACCCCAACTTCCCCCTACGAGTAACTTACCAACAAACTGCGGGGAGTAGTTATCAAACAAAAAAAAAAGCCCAGGGTTGTTAAAACAATGAAATGACTGAAGAACACACAGAGTGCCTGCTTTGCTTTTCACAAGCTCTGTTTTTGGGATCTGCAGGAGTGTATGCAGTTCAGGACTTGGATGTTTGCTGACTGACTCCTCGCTCATGCTGAAGAGCATCCGCACGTGCTCACGTGCTGCATAATCCTTTTTCTTCAGGCAAATACACTGATTACATCCAGGTTCTGTGTGGTGGTGTTTTGTTTTGTTTTTTTTTTTTTTTTTTAACGTATAATTCTATTTCTTTTTAATTACAGCATCCTCTGCAGATGTTGGAGTGTCATAAAAATGAAACATGGAAACAAACGCGAAGTTGTCATGGCTTGCTCCTCCAAATTTGAGACAGTAATTAAGCTGTCAGGGGGAGCAGTGGAAAGTTGGGCTGACTTTTATCTGTGTGTCCTTTGGCAAATGACGTATGGACTCATTAATGGGAAAGGCACATGTGAAATGAAGTGTGTTCAGTGGTTTATCTGTGTCAGTGCATCTGCTTTGGCAGATGAAGGATAAAAACTACCCTGGATAATCAAGTCTAAGATTTGGGGTTTTATTTAGTAGGTGGAGCCCTTGCTGATGGCTTGTCAGGGGAAATGGAGGTAGAAACAAGGAAGAACATGGAGGGGCTGAGTATTTCTTCTTTCTGGCAGGTAGGAAGGAGCAGCAGCTGGAATTACTGGTGGGAGATGGCTGGTGCAGCTGAAAAAGCAGCTGATGGAGATGGGCTGGAGGGTCCAGAATTGCTCCTGTGTGGCAGCGACTTAAGGGAGGTGGGGAGTGATTCTTGATGGCAAACGGGGACCTGATCCTTTAATGTGTCTTAAGACATTGAAAGGCTCCCTTTAGCCCCCAGTGTGTTACCTGCTCTGGGGTTTCATATCTGCAGATGCTGAAATATGAAAGGGTAAGTTTTAAGTAGATCCCAGAAGGATACATGTTTCCTACCCACTGTCTGCTTGCAGAGATTCTTCTGGCCATCTCCGACACGTTCGACAGATCGTTCTGTGTAATCCCGTCTGGCAATTTGTTTCAAGATGTTGGTGGTTTTTTTTTTTCTATTTTTTTAAAAAAGCTCTTGTCTGAATATTTTGTCCAGATGGTCTCGGTGTGAGTCAGACTGGAAGGTACAGAGTCTTGCTTTGATAAGGTTACTCGTTCTGCTCAGAGAGCTGATGGCTTTGCAGCACTGAAAGAACAGATCTCCCATGTCAATGGGAAATTACCATTCATTCTCTTGGAAATGAAAATAGGAGCAGAGTGTCTGAGGCTTTCACTGCTCACTTCCCACTGTAAGTTATTCTCATGTTCCTGTGAAAGTGTTGGATTTTAAATGGTGATAACAAATCCATCTGTCCTGGCTCTTCGCAGGAATGTCTCTTGGTAATAATGGTCCACCACCGTGAGAGTTCACAAATGTCAGTCACAGCTCTGTGGCATTAATGATTTATACACATAATAAGCAATAAAAGAAAATTAAATGTCTTGTATTGATAATTCATAACTCAAGGATGTCACTAACTGGCTTTCGTAAGTTATCTGAGGTGTTGTCAGCATATAAAATTTAAATCAGTTTTATTGAAAGTTACACATATAACTTCATCAACAGAGATTTTACTACGCCATCTGTTTTCTTGCCCCATATTCAGACATCGTTATTTGTAGCCTTTCCTGAGGTAGGCTTTTGTTAACTATATATATTTGCAGAAAAAAAAAAATCAAAGCAAAGTTCCTTGAACCCAAACAAAATGCTCCACCATCTTTATTTAATGGGAGTGAGAAACATGGGTATTCCCGGGCTACTTAAATCTCTGGATAAATCTGGATTAAACTCACACGCCACTGACAGATTTTTTGTAGAGCGAGGTTTCCTTTCTCTAATTCAAAGTGCCTTTTCTTTTTTTTCTTTCTTAATCAAAAGGGAGGACGGAGAGATGTCTTGAAATAACCTGAGCCTGGATTCACACTGAAACCGAGGGTGACTGGCCCATAAAATAGTTGGCTCTCGGAAGCATCCCGGCTATTTCTAATATTTCTGGGCTGGGCTGGTTGGTGGGTTGGTTTGTTTGGGCGTGTTGTTTTAACTCACTGGTAAATGACCCAACATAAACATTCCTTGTAGCGAGGCTGGCGGAAGAGCCGAAGCCGAGGGCTTTGCTCCTGGTTTCCATGTTGACCTTGGCTGGTGCCGCACGGTCCTCCTTCAGGGGCTCCTTTGGCTGTCGGCTGGAGCTTCAAATAGTCGGGGTAAATAAGTCACACCCGGTGTCTGAATGGCTGTGAATGGGTTACGTGTGCTTTGGCTTCCTCCTTCCCNTATATATATTTTTAGTGGCATTTTCCAGGGACTGGATTGTTTTTTGTGGAATTGCATTGAGCAAGAGAAACATGAAGTGATCAGGTCGAGGCTGAGCTGTGTGGAGGAGATGTGGTACGGCCAGGACTAGCACGGTAAAAGAACAAAAAATGGCTAATCTCAGTATTGTCTTTTGAGGGTCCAGTCAAAAAATAGAAGAAAAATAGAGCTGTGGTGCAGATCCTTATGGGGTTCCAAACCGCTGATGGTGAGGTCAGATGTTTGGGGCTGGAAGCAGAGCTCTTGGCCAGGTGTGGGAACGGTGGGGAGGTCAGGAGAGGTTCCTGTGCTTGGAGATGTGAGGGGCAGCAGGATGTCTTGTGAATCCAACTGATTTTTTAAATTTCTTTTGTTTTCCCCCACTCTTTCTCTGCAACACACTGTCCCCGCTGCAACTCGTGGTCGTACCCATCTCCCTGCTGCCACCTGAGGTCTGGGGGCAGGTCTCTGGGCAGAGCTGCAGTTTATCGGACGTTGCTCTTCCATTTCTCTGGGTGTCAGCAGCCGCAGCTAAAATCCACCCGCCGTGACCTGAGGAGTAAAGCTCCCGGTTGCAGACCCTCCTTCAGCTCCCCCTCCTTGTCCTTCCAGGCATATGGAGGTGCTTTAACTTTTGGGCAGCTTTATTCAGATATTTCTAACAACTGCATTTCTCTGCTTTTTGTGCAGTTTTCCAGAAGTTCTGCAAGAGCAGGATTGTTTCCTTCCCTCTGTCCCCATTTGATAAAAAGGTGCCTTTTGAGTTCTCAGAAGTGGAAGGAAATGACAGTGGACGACCTTCTGCTTTTGAGTGAACGTGGATCTGATGTCTGCTGTACGGGATCCTGATGGCAGGGAATACTTCTATTATCTAATTGGTACCGGGAGTCTGATTAGTACCTGGTTTTGTGTCTCATACTCTGGCTTCAACTGATTCAAAGTATTAATTTTTTTTTTCTTTTGACTATTAGTCCTGTTTCTACACGATCATCTTAGTGAATGGCTGTGCTTGGTGTGGTGGGTTGTATCTGTGTTCTGTGGAAAAAGCTGTTTCGGAGAAGTAGGTGAATTTCCCCAGAGGGGACTGGCGGGGAGCAGAGAAGATTTTAATTTTATTTTCATTGCAGAAGCTACCTACTGTGCAAGAACTGCGTAGAACTGTGTATGTTACGTATCTTCCCAACAGTATATGTGGTTTGCTTTGCTTTCATTAAACTTTGAGTAGCTTATTGTAAAAGTTGGATTTCAGTGTGATAAAGTGTCCGTGCGTGGGTAAGAAGGAGGACCTGAGTTTTAATGTCAGTTTTCTGACAAGGCACGTGAAAAATAGATGCCTCCTTGTTCCTGGTCTGGTCTAAGCTGTGCTGATGAATGGGTGTTGCTGTAGCTGACAACAAACCGATAGAAAAATGATGATTCACATAATTTGAGCTCTGCAGGCTCTGTCAAACATTAATTTCCTTCTTTACAAGAGGTGCTCTAGAGTAACATGTAAGTCCCTTTAAAGACAACAGCCCTCCACTTACATGGCTGAATATTTATAACTCTAAAGGAATGACTTCTGTGTTTCCTATGATTGTACTGGAAAACCTGCTTGGGATACCTTTCCTTTCGTTGGGTATTCCTGGTGTAAACTTCTTACGAGTGTGAACAAAGACAGATCCCAAAAGCAAGAGGGAGGCTGGAGCGAGATTTCCACATAAACCTTTTCTTTTTGGTGGTGGTTTTTAATTAGGCTTGTATCTGCCTAGGTTTTTAGGTGTGCTGTGTATGAATTAAAAACAATGCTCCAATTTGATTTCTTATGTAAACACTTAAGACTGACTTATCGTAAACTCTCCTGGCAGTTTAAAGAGGTGTTACTTTGATTTTCTGTAATGGATTTGGTTTAATGGCGGGTGTTCGTTATTACAGTGGGGAAAATAAGAGGCTGCTCTGGTGGAAACGGGCTCTGTCATCAGAGTCCACTGGTACCACGGGCAAATAACTCAGACCTTTTTGATCTCGTTGAAGTCATCTGTGAATTGTCTGTAATGATGCTTATTATTCATCTCTCCTGGAATGTTTATGGTTAATTAATAGTACTCAAAACCTCCCAGAAGCAGGCATGGCAGTGTCTCTGCTGGGACTGACAGGGAGGCAGTGACGACTACGTCGGGCTGCGGAAATATATTTGACTCATCTTGTGGACTTCTTTGGACAGTCGTCTTCCTCCTCCATGGACTGAGAGCCTTACCTGTCCTCCGGTGGGGAGGGAAGCAGGAGGAGGAGGGCTCCAGAGATCCTCCATGGTTCACTTGTCCATGTCTGCGGGCTGCTGGCCTGCGGCCACCTTGGGCGCTCGCTGGGCTACTCGTGACCGACCAGGTGGGTCTGTCCCTGCTGTGATGTGTTGGGGGGGGTGTCAGTCCGGGAGCTCGTCCAGCCTGGAGAGTCCTGGGGACCCTCCGCTGCAGGAGGTGGGGGGCTTCAGGTCTGATGTCCACGTTCAGTTTATCTACACAAGTCTGGGGACAGGGAGGGGAACGTACTGGTAGGGACCGGGGAAAAGCGTTTGTTTCCGTGGCAGCACCAGGATGCCTCTGGAACCAGTGGTACTCACCCCAGGTTTATCTTTCACTGTTATTTCGATACCAGATTTTAAAATGAAACCTCATTCTGGTCACTTTTTTTTGTATCTTTAAGAAATTTTCAAGGTAAATTGGTGTTGGTTCTCGGAAACATCAGTTTAAACACAAAGCAAGGGTGAAAACCATTGATGGAATTGAAAGAGCAGCCCCACATTTATCTGTCTTTCCCCTGCTGCTGAAGGCAGCCATGGAAGTTGACAGGCTACTGGAAATTATTTTGAAATTTGGTTTATTGTGCTGTGCTACAGAAGCGTTTACATGTCCCTTTTTGTTCCTCTTCATTTATTTCTCCGTCGTTTATGCATGTTAACGTGTTAGTTACCAAAGAAGAGAGGGAGGAGAAGAAATCCTGAGGTGAAATTAAATTAGACACCAGCATTAATCATTCTGTTTGTATCTCTAAATACACGACATTTTTCACCAAAGGATTTTCCTTTCATTGAGGAGATTAAAACTCGTAGCTCGTAAATTGCCACTTTTGTTCTAGCAATTTTATTGATTTGAAAAATACACTTGATGTTACTTTGCATGAAATACTTGTGCATAAGAGCGTAACTATCAGGCCTTGTGAATTGGAAAGAAGTAATAATTTTCATATTAATACTGCTTCTGGGTTCTTGCATCCCAGTATCTTTCAGCACCTCCCAAACTTCTCTTAACCTTTGGAGCACCCTTGACAGATAGAGAAATGGAAAACTTGACCGTCAAATTAATGAGGATTTTGCAGGAGGACCAAAGGTGACAGGGAATGGGGTCTGGGGAATTTGGTTCATCCCAAATGGGACTGTTTGCCCAAGGAAACTGCCAGTGCTCTGAAGGGTCTGCGTGGATATGGGTGCTACTTTCTCACCTATAGCCATTTCTGCGTGTGTAGGCATATCGGTGTCGTAGCCTAGTGACGTACAGCGTGTAGTGGGTTTAATTTGGGATTCCTGAAGTGAATCGAGGCGGTAAGAACAGATGGCAAATGCCAGAAATAATGATCACATTACACGTTGCTGATGAATAATTCAATTCAGTTTAGTACCGTTCCACCGATAAAATGAACCCCTTGCAATATTTGACATAATGCAGCTGAAACACTACAAGAAAAAATTTTGGAAGGCAAAAGAAGCAGTTGTTTCACTTCTGTTTTAATCACCGCTGGTAAAGGAAATCTTCATGCTTGGTTAGAAGGGATGCAGGCGCAGAGCCTTGGGCTGGAGCTGTTGGTAGGAAACATCCCCTCTGGGTTGTGTAGCCGGGGAACAGGCTTCAGGGAGAGGGATGGTGGTCCTGAAGGGCTGCTGGGGAGCTCTAAAGAGCAATTATTTCTAAAATAGGCCAGGAAAGAACAGCACAGCAGAAACTACGAGAAAAATCTGGGAGAAATATGCCAGAATTATTTTTTTTTTTTTTTTTTTCAAAATGAGAAGTAAAAAAAAAATCTTATGAGGAGCGGCTGAGGGAGCTGGGGGTGTTCAGCCTGGAGAAAAGGGGGCTGAGGGGAGACCTCCTCGCTCTCTCCAACTACCTGAAAGGAGGGTGTAGTTGGGGGGGGTGTCAGTCTCTTCTCCCAAGGAACAGGCCATGGGACAAGAGGAAACAGCCTCAAGTTGTGCCAGGGGAGGTTCAGGTGGGGTATCAGGAAAAATGTTTACACGGAAAGGGTTATCAAACATTGGAATGGGCTGCCCAGGGCAGTGGTTGAGGCACCATCCCTGGAGGGTGGTCAAAAGATGGATGGACACGGTACTCGGGGACATGCTTTAGTGATGGGTTTTGTCAGAGTTAGGTTGATGGTTGGACTCAATGATCTTAAATGTCCCTTCCAACCCAGACAATTCTATGATTCCTAGCTCTAAAGCCCATATTTCTAACATAGAGTACTGACAGATTTGGGACAGAACAAAAAAAATAAAAAAAGGACAACCAAATATTTTTGAGCCACCCCTGAGGTGAGGGGTGTGTTTTGGGGAGTGAGAAATGAGTGTTTCTGCAGCTGGATGCTGCTTAGGCTGGAGGTTTACTGAGCGTTCCCAGAGCTCTGGGTCAGGTCTCCTGCCCAGCTTTATGAACAGAGAAAGTGAGGCACAGGCTTAATTCTTTGGTAGAGGAGTAGGAGTGTTTGGAAGGGAAATTAGTTGTCCTTCTGGGACAAAAGGAGGAGGCAATGGCCCTGCAGGTGCCGGCCATTGCCTGTGAAGAGGGGTGCAGGAGGCAGGAACCGAGATTCCTCTTGCCTTCTGGTGGCAGGTACCTGGTGGCTTATCCAGGGGCTGGTTCTTCATCCATGGAGCAAAATGGAGGTAACCAGCCCTCTGTGTCTCTTCTCACATCTGAACTGAACCCTAAGCTAATGCTGTTCTCCAGGATGGGTTCTGTGTGTGGCGCAGAGCAGAAGTAGTAGCAGATTGCAGAAGGATGAGATGTGGAATGATCCTGCATCTCCTGCTTCAGGGTGACTTTGGGAGGTAGTTTTAGCTGCTTGGGTGTTTTCTTTATTTTTATTTTTTCTGGATTTTGTCAGTAATGTGATTTTTTCCGAACTGCTTTCTGTGGAGCACACTGTGACAGCATCAAGAAATGAATGAAGCTGGTCCTGTGCAGTGGCTTTTGAACCCTCCATGAGGCTGGAGCTCAGCAGCACCTTAACTCGCCTTTTGTCTCAGGGACCTGTTCTGCCCGTCTCCTCCTGATGGATCTCCAGTCTAGAACAAATAGATGTTTCTGTTGAAAGCAAGTGCCAGCCTCTCCCTTCACAGAGGTATTTAACTTCCTTTGTGCAGCCTGAAACACTGCGGTACCACATTCTTCATTCAAATCTCCTCCTGTTTTGAAAGGAAGAGCTGGGAGTACCTGGCTCCCCTCCCTCCCGCCCCACGCCCAGGCGGCTCATTGCTTGCAAATGAATTAACCTGTTTCTGAAGGGTGTTTCTGCACATTTCCCACACTTTTGGGTCAGTCTGATTAATTCTCGCAGTGATGCTCCCTAGGGAAGCCCAAGATGATCATGAGCCTTCCTCAGACTTGATAGGTCATTCCTTCTGGGAAAAGGTTGCCCAGAGAAGCTGTGGCTGCCCCATCCCTTGAGGGGTTCAAGGCGGTTTGGAGCAACCTGGTCTGGTGGGAGGTGTCCCTGCCCAGGGCTGGGGGTGACATTGGATGGTCTTCAAGGTCCTTTCCAACCCAAACCATTGTATGATCCTATGATTCATACTTTCTCAGGGTGTTAACTAGTGGTCCATAGCGTGCTGGGCAGCATGGTCCACCTTGGAAAGGGAGGGTGGTCAGGTGGGATGGGGTGGGGGGTCCTGGGCTAGTGGAGAAGCAGGAGGGAAACAGCTCTTCCCTGGAGCGTGAGCGCCTTGTGCAATACCCGGTGGAAATCCCCACTCCCGTCCTCCTGCCCCGAAAGGATCCAAAAGCTTACAGTTTTGTAGTGGTAGCCTTGGTTTCGTGAGAAACCGGGAGGAATTTGACTGAAAATGTGTCCAGCATGTGCTTAGCTTTATTCCTTACTGTGTTTATTATCTGTTGTTGAGTTCCTATAACTGAGAGCACACGTCCAGGCTCCTCGTGCTGCCAACGGCCTCTCTTTGTAAGGAACACAGCAGGGTTTGGGGAAAGAATTTCTCATTCCTGGGAAGGAGGGTGTGAGCGGGCAGCAGGAGAGTGTGGTGAAAAGGACCAGGGTCTGGTGCTTCACAGAGACTTGGGGTGTCCTGGTCCTAGAAGGGGAAAGGGGATATTTACAGCAGGGGAAAAAAAAACACCTAACCCTTACATTAAAAATGTTCAGCAAAGTTTTGTCCAAGTGTTGGTTTCGTCACCCAGCACGAGAGGAAGCTGCTCAAATAACTATTAAAAAGCTGTTTGGAGAAGGTATTATTTCAGGTTGTTTAACGGGCCCAAAGTGATCTCTGCCGCCCGGAGCGCTGGGGACACTCATTACTGGAGGTGACCAGGAGATCGTCACCTCCAACTGTTTTCTGAGCTCTCAAAGTAGGAACTGGGGGGTGTTTGTGTGTTGCTTTTGATTACACTAATAGTCCATGTGTCAAAAATGACTTTTAAATTGTTTATTACAAACCATGGGTAACGTGTAGTTATACTATTTGCCCGTAGTATTTTCTCTGCCATCCAGAAAATGGGAAAGCCGAAGCAAAGGTTTGTCTGAGGTTGGTTTTTGGGGTTTTTTTTTGGGGGGGTTTCTTTATTTTTTTTCTTTTTTTTTTTGGCTTGATGTCATCTGGGGGAAACCTTTAACTGAGTACGGCCGATCCTAAAATAGCTGTGACACTTCCTATGGGCAGAAGGAGTTGTAACGCTCCCGCTGCTTGCAGGTAGGTTTGAATAATCTTACTTGGTTTGAATAAACAGCTGTAGAACCTAAAAATACACCACCGCCCCCCAAATTGGGACAGGTTACCTGTATGTGGGG
This sequence comes from Nycticryphes semicollaris, assembly GCA_013400055.1. Taxonomy (NCBI): domain Eukaryota; kingdom Metazoa; phylum Chordata; class Aves; order Charadriiformes; family Rostratulidae; genus Nycticryphes; species Nycticryphes semicollaris. The sequence goes on along the minus strand of VXBJ01007566.1, from coordinate 80,157 downwards.
GGGTTTTGTGCATGCTGTGGGTTAGTTATGAAGGTGAGGAGAGGAGTTACCCAGGCTCTGTGCTTGGAATTAGGGCAGCGAGTCCCTGCAGCGGGTAATTTAATCTGGATTCTGTTTTTAAACATCCTCCCTGAAAAGTCAACAGTGTGGAGTGTGCTTTGATAATAAGCAGAGGAGGTTTTTGTGGCTATTTCATTAGATGACAACAACAACAACAAAAAATCTAAATATTTAATTTTAATTCTGTGTGGATTAAATACCGTGGCAACTTCATCAACACATTTAATTGCATCATTTTGAGCATTTAGTTAAAAGCTTTGCAGACCTGAAGCCTTGCATCAGTTTGCAGTCTGTGCATTGCAGACTGTGTTGGTTCTTTGTTGTTGTCGTTGTCGTATGGGTCTGGAAAACACTTGTACAGGCTTGTTGTGCTCAATGGGATTCTACTCGAAGGGTGCTTAAAGTTATAGTATTTCCTGGCTCCGCGTTGTGCGGGAGGTGTTACCCCACTGCAGCTCCTCGCTCCCCAAAGTGACACTTCTCTTGTGCCTGGAAAAGCTGGCAGACCCAAGTAATTACCCATGTAAATATACTGTGATGCAGGTATGAAAATGAAAACATGAATGTCCTCAGCACTTCACTGAGACTCGCCTTAATCTTTGCTTTGAAAGGATGTCTCGCCTCCTCCTCCTTTCCCTCACTAACGCAGAACTGCATCCACTGGCCTGACCCCTCAGAACAGTTCTATCAATCTCTGTTAGAAAGAATTTCAGCTACTGTCCCCTACAATTCTGTTAATATCTGTGTAACTCTACAGGGATTCTTGTCAATGGGCATTACTCAATGCCAGGATTTCTCAAATGGGTAAGGAATATCCTGGTTTTTAAAGGAAAATTTACCTTTTCCAAGGCATGCAGTTTCTGAACCTCACCCTGAATCTCCCTCCTGGCTCTGCTCTTAAGCAAAAGACTACTTTTTTTCCTCTTAGATCATTTTCACTTCAAAGCCTACTTTTTAGATTACCAGTGAGATTTTTAAGGCTGCAGTGATCAGCAGCTTGCAGCGCGCTTTGTTCCCTCAAATTCTCACTGTTGTTGTATAAAAGCTTTTTTTTATTATTATATAAACCTCCTGGCTGCAGTCAGGGTTGTGGGGCTGTCGTCTGGCATTTGCCATAGCCCTATTTGTAATCATGTACCAAAATACCGAGGCTGTTTTCCACCAAACTCCAAAGCCTTTCACTTTTGGAGTAGAGCCTCTCTTACGTATGATGGCAGGGGAAATGTGAACAGTTCTGAGCAATTAGTAATGTGCTGGGAATATGTCAAAATACGCAATCCAAAGCATTCTCCCCAACTTATTTCTGTATTTAAATCGGTTTAACTTTTACTCCAAGTTGTAGTGTTGGTTGGATTGGAGTTTTTGAAGCTGAATGGAGTGTAAACTTCGAACTGAGCTGTAACCGTAACCTAAGCCTCCTCGGGCTTGGCCAAGAGGGGCGGGTGGATGCTGAGCTGCTGCTGCCTGGCTCTGACACCGGGGACCGGAGTGCGTGACAGCTCTTGGGAGACGGGAATTTAAGGAACTCATCGCGGGAGAGGTGCCAGGTCTGAAATCACTGCCCCGGTCGTCTGTCTGAAGTGAAGCTTTTGCTCATTTTGGACTGCTTTGTCTCTCATCCGCTGCTGAGTAGCCTGAAAGACAAGATTGGGTTAGAGCCACGCGCGTGATTTAATGCTTGGTGACTTCCAATTCTTCAGCGTAATTGCTGCTTATGTGCTGGGTGAGGGCCCTGCAGAGTCGGGGGCAACCAAGCTACACATGAAGGGTTTGAATCTGCTGACTTCCACCTGCCTGGTTGTGCTTTGATTCCGTTTTGCTTTATTTTGATGTGCCTCCTCCTTCTATTGAGCTTCCATGGCGTTAACACGGAAGGTCCTCAGCCGTGGGGGACCACTCCGTCGGGGCGAGAGCGTGGACGGTTTTGGAGTTCTCTCTGGCAGTTGGAGCGGATTTGTGTGGGTGAGAGGATCACTGTTTAATCTGGGCGGGAGCTGGGGGTTGGTGGTTCTGTTTTGTTGTCATCCCACTCCTTTCCCAAGCTTGTCGTCTTTTTTTATGCAGCGTGGCATTTGGGATAGGGGTGGGAACATCTTGGGAAAGCTACAGAGCAGATCTGTGGAGATGTAGCCAGATACTGGAAAGCAGCTCAGGCTGCTCATGCCTTCTCCTGGTGCTCTGTGCTGTGCAGGCTGTGATTCAGCCTGTCGTTATCCAGTTGGAGCAGTTAAAGCCTTATCGCTGGGAAGAGCTGAAGCCTTGCCCAGGGAGATGGTCCTGCTTGGAGCAGAGGAATGTTGCTCAGAGGGTGAGAGATGCTGGGCAAGGGGAGGTCTCCTGGGTCCGAGTCCATCCTTCTGGCCCCGTACGTGACCTACCAAAAACTGAACAAGTTGGGACAGAAATTCCTTTGTTTCTGAAATTCCATCTTTGGTGTAGTTTGAGAAGCCCCCACAGCTGAGTAGAAGTCACAATCACGCTACGATTCTTATAATCCGCTCAAGTGTAAGGAAAGCATCAAATTTTAAAATTAAAGGATAACCTGCTATTAATTTCATTGAGGGGATCCTTCTCAAGATGGTAGCACTGGAGTGTTTTGGGACCTTGGAATGGTCACGTAATGAGCCACCTGGATGTACATCCAGTTTAAATTCACAGGTTCTTTCAAACATGAAGCACTCAATGCATGAAGATAATCCATATTTTTTAAAGATATGACCAGATAGAGTGGCAGCTTAAAATGTGTGTCTTAACTTGCTACTGGAAGCTATTGGTGATGACCTTTTCATGGAAGCATCAAGAGGCCCCATCACTTAAATACCAGCATTTTATTCAGGGACAATTACCTTCATGATAACTCATTGATAGGCACAAATGACACTACTTTATATGCTTCAGAGTTTTAAAAAAGGGGAAAAAAAAAGTCAAATAGATTATAAATGTTGACAATGACAAATGTGACTGAAATACAGAAGGTTGAAGATCTTTCCTTCTCCTTTGAATTCATTAAAAGCTAGCTGTGCCTGCCGAGTGCTGCAGGGAAGGTTGAAAAGGTGGTTGCAAAAAGGATATGAGTAAAATTATGCGACTGTCTCGCATTATACAATTCTCTGCCCCTCTGTGACCTAGGGGACTTTATGATCTGGTGCTGGAAGTCAGTAAATGACCTGTTATAAATGGATGGAAAACTTTTCTATTGGTACCAGGGACATTTTAATTCTGCAGTTGTCAGCCACATGAGCTTGAAATACAATAGAAAGGGTTCTGCAATGGAGGGCAAGGCTTAGTGTGGAGAACAAGAATACCTGGTGTTTAATCCTAATTCTACAGGTATCCTGACCTTTGAATTAAAGGTGTTTATTCACCTTCAGGTACTTAAGCACTGGCAGCAAGGGCAGAGTCTTCTGGATGCTGTTCCTTGTCTTGATCGTCATGGTGGGTGGGATCACCAAGGTCTACAAGTTGTAGAAAAGGAAAGGGGGAGGAAGGTGTTTTGGGGCTTAAAGTGGCTGTTAACCTCATCATCTTCCCCTTTACAAAGGTTAAGCAGTGAATTCAGAACTGAAGTGGTTGTTGTGACTGCAGACACGAGAAGGTCCTGTGTAACCCAGTGACTGGCGGGTTGGAGCCCCCAGCCCCTGGCTCTGCCCTGGTGTGTTCCCCCAGTAAGTCTTGGGAGGGGGGGGGG
>VXBJ01007566.1:0-76404 GCA_013400055.1 Nycticryphes semicollaris | reverse complement strand
GGGGGGGGGGGAGAGTCTTTGCTTGTGTAAGCAATGGGAAAACAAGTAGACACTTTATACTCTAGAAAGCCCGGCAAGCCTCAGGAAATTCCTGCATTCTTGATTTCATTTTGTGGCAAAGGACTGTGTGGTGCGTATTTGAAAGATGAGCAAGGTTGCCCTGCTCCCGCCCAGCGCCACAGGGCCCAGAAGCTGGGGCTGAATAGAGTATTGTTCCCCAGGGCAGCCCCATCAGCTGTCACTGCGCCCCGCAAAAACCCTGACTGGATTTAGAAAGAAAAAGGGCCCATCCTGCATTTCTTACAAAAGGGTGGTGGTGGGGGGAACCCATAGGTTACTAGTCCTTGCTGCTGTTCAGCTGGAGAGCTGTGGGTGATGTGTCCCACCTTGAGCACCAAGGGCTGCAGGAGCCCCTGGGGGTGCTACAGTCTCAGAGCAGCGGTACTGCCAAATTACAGCGTGAATCACTGTCACCCTCGAGCTTGAAAACCCCACATTTTTTTCAGATTTTTTGTTTGTTTGGTGAGAATACCTAGGAGCCGTATTTAAATGTACCCTGGTTTGGGTTTTGGAGTCCCTAAAATAAAGATGTGCGTTTTCTTTATTGTGAATCCTGGACCCCTGGAAACTGTTCCTGGAGGCGTGAGCACTGTCCAAGGCAGGTGTGATGCTCATGGTGTACATCAAGACTCAAGAGCAAAGCCCCCGGGGGCCCAGATGGTTATGCTTCTACTGGGCAAAGGGACAGGCAGACCGAGGGGGCCAAGCTGCTCTCTGGTATTATGCATCTCAGGAATTAGCAATGAAGTAGTTGATTTTGGGAGATGGTGCTTACCCGCGCTCGGTTGCGGTGCCGGTGCTGTGGGTGCTGCCATGCGTGGACACAAAGAAAGCTGCCCGTGCTGAACACCCACAGGTTACTGATTTCATTGCTGAGCCCGAATTCAGCTCGGAACAGCACATCCCTGCAAACCCTTGGAAAGAGGAACACTAACAGTCAAGCAACAGCGGGTGCCTCTCAAGTCTGAGCGCTCGCAGGCCTTTAGATAAAAGTGGATGTTTTATTGTTTTCATGTTCAGTTGCCAAATAACCTCTACTCTCTGCATCCCTGAGTATTTCTGCGTTTTTAGGCTGAGACTGACACACTTCTGCTATCTCTTCTGGCTCCATGTGACTGCGAGTGAGTAATTTCACTGTTCTGCCCCAAATTCAGAGTGGGAAAGATAGAGAGAACACCCCGGTGTAAAGGGCTAATGTGAGAAGTTCTCCTGTTTGTAAGCGGTTTGACAACTGTGAAATATTGTGTTAATACAAACAGATCTCTTCAGTAATAATTATGCATAATAATAATAATATTAACACCTATATCTATGTGCTTTATGGGTCCTTTTAGACATAGATGTGTTATTTGCAGGTGTTTTAAAAAGAAAATATAGTCTTCCTGGAGCTAATTCCCTAATGGGAAGTGCTGTCACGTTGGTTCTCCAAAGGGGTGTCTTTATCTGTTTCAGTGGCTTGGGTTATAATGAGCCTCACAGCTGGAGACTCAGTAACTGACTGAATAATCCGAAATTGGTGCCTTTGGGGGCTGCCCCAGAATGTGCAACGTCTTGTTTCTGCATCAAGAGTAGTCTGCGAAGGAATTTGATAGAAATTCCCTGAAGTGATTTTCTGAGCTGACGTGGGGTATTGCAGCATTCGGTCCTTTTTCCAGACTGAGATTCAGTACATTTTTAGGCAGTGACCACCTCTTCTGGATGCCAGAAACGCACTTGACGCTTGTAATAGATGCTCTCTGGGGCAGTAAAGCTTCGCTTGTCGATGTGTGCGCTGAATTGAAGGTTTTTGGGTGCCTTTCCTGCCACCGGTGCATCCGAAATGCAATTGCCTTCTGTCTGCAGATACGGTTAATCATAATGGAGCTTTGCTGACATATGACTAATGAGGGAACATATTATTAACTATGTTTTGCTGGAGAATTTTTATGGTGTTTTCACTAATGGGATTTTGTTTAATCTTTAGTGCTTTTATTTGTTACAGAGATCCGTGCCCAATTGGTAGAGCAGCTGAAATGCCTTGACCAACAGTGTGAGCTCCGGGTCCAGTTACTGCAGGACTTGCAGGATTTCTTCCGCAAGAAGGCAGAGATTGAGATGGATTACTCAAGGAATTTGGAGAAGTTGGCTGAGAGATTCCTGGCTAAAACTAGGAGCACCAAAGACCAGCAATTCAAGTAGAGTATTTGCCTTTTGTTTTTGCCCCTTTTTTTTCCCCCTGCAGATGTGGTCTCAAGGGTAGGAATGCAGAAAGAGAGCTGATAGAGTGAATGTAGGCACCAGCACTGTTGTGAGTGTCAGAATCAAATGGTGCCCAAGTTTGTGTTAAACACAAATCCTATTGCATGTTTCTACATAGCCTGGTCGCTGGCTTCATTTCTGTCACTCCTGGTACATCATAAGTTGGCAATAGACAATGGAATGGTAAAAACTAGTGCATGGAACAGGAGCACTTTTCTTGGGAAGATGAGCAAAGCTGTACACCAGATTTGATGGATAAAACCAAGGTTTCCTTCAGCGCCAGTGGCTTTGGTCTGTTTTATTAAGAGTAACTGTTGTAATCTGTTGTATGCTGTGATTTGCTGCTGCAGCACTCTGCTGTCAGCATCCTACACCTCCTCAGTGTAGAATTTCAGAGTGTTGTATCACTATCACTTCTGAACAGTAGAATGGAACTTCCAAATAGTGCTGTGCCATTTGGGAAGGGGAATCCCTGGATACTAAGCTGGTGGGACTCAATTAAAATTTAAAGCTGTCCTTATAGAGAATAGTCTCACCTGCTTGAAACGTCATTTACAGGTAGGTCTGACCATAGAGCTTTGGTGGTTCCCTGTTTAGCTGTTTGAGCTGGGATGACTTATCAGGAAGTGGAGCCCTTGTAGGAGGGGGAAGGGTTTGACACTGAAGGAGGGGAGATGGAGATGAGATATCGGGAAGAACTTCTTTCCTGGGAGGGTGATGAGAGCCTGGTCCAACCTGGGCAACCTGCCCAGAGAAGCTGTGGCTGCCCCATCCCTGGAGGGGTTCAAGGCCAGGTTGGAGGGGGCTTGGAGCAACCTGGGCTGGTGGGAGGTGTCCCTGCCCAGGGCAGGGGGTGGGCTTTAAGATCCCTTCCAACCCAAACCGTTCTGTGATATGACTAATGCCTATTGAGTGCAGTTTCATGGATTTAAAGCCTTCAGATTTACTAGTGGTCTTGCCTGGAGGAAGGAGCAGGGACTTTTCCTGAGAAGAGGGTGTAGGGGAGGACCTGGGGGTGAAGAAGGGGCCGGTGCCAGCTGCGTGGCATGGAGACATCAGCCCGGGGAGGAGGTGGCCAGCACAAACCAGAGCCATGGAGCTGCTCGAGCTGCTCTGGGCAGCGCAGGAGCTGGTGGGGTGTTGTCAGGGCAGCAGCCGGGGAAAACACGGAGCAAGAGCAGCTTTTGGGGCTGAATCATTCCTGCCTTGGACAGATCTCTGAGAAGATCCATCTGGGTCTGCCCCCGCCCAAAGCCCAGGGTCACTTTTAGCATCAGTTGGGGCTGGCCGTTATCTGTGGTTTTGTTTTTCTGTTGTTGCTGTGTTCAGAGGGATGTGGGGATGTATCAGCTTTCCCTTTCTACCAGAAGCTCTTTTTGTGAAAGCCATTAAGCCAGCACCATTTTAGTCTCCTTTTTTTGTTCAGCTTTGATGTGATTTACTTTTTAGTTCTGACTTAAAACGCACATTGGGCTTGATTGTCAGGAAAGCACAGCTCCCGAGCAGAGCCATTGGACAGGCTGGAGAAGAGTTACTCTGCATATTTATAGAGCTGTAATTGCCTTAAGTATTTTTTCCTCTTTTCCTTTACAGTGAAAGTGTTCTTGTAACCATAAGCTGTGCATGTCCTGCCTGTGCCTTTAAGATGGCGCTAAATAAATGTCTTGAACTAAAATTTTCTTCTGCGTTATGATTGGTCTTTTTCAGCTTATTTAGTTGTTATTCCTGGTGAAAATTGGGGTGATTTCCTTTATATTATGTGATATGAAACATCAGAAACACTTTTGTGTTCAGCTTTCAGTGTTGGGAAAGGCGTGTCTAGCTTAATTCCTACTTTGAGATTTAAAGTGAATTTTCAGTTTGTGAGTTTTTACCGTAGTTGAGTGGAATCCTCCCTGGTGTCATCCTTCATGTGAATGAAACATCCTGGCTGTGATACTGCAGGCTTTTTTTTTTTTCTCTTCTTTTTTTTTTTTTTTTTTATTGTTCTGATGTATTTTCCTCACTGACCCCTGCCCCTGGTTTTTGAGCTGTTTGTATTTTAGATAAGCTTTATGAAGTTGGATCTGGACAAAATTGACCTCAAGCATGTTGTAGCTATTGCGCGTAGCCTGAATCGGACAAGTGATTTTTATAAGCTCATAAAATGTTCACTTGAATTCCTGAATTAAATGTCCTTGTGTTTCTGGTCAAGCCCAGGGCATTGCCTGGAATATTCCGAAACCTGTTCCTGAGCACGAGTTCTGCTGGGCTTTGCCGGGAGGGATAACACCACACAGGCTCCTGCTTGTACTTCCATTAGCAGCAGGGAGCTCCTGGCAGAAAAAAACCATCTTGTTCGTGGAATGTGTTACTCCTGCAAGGTTTGAGTCCCAAATGTGCAAGTTATTTATTTGGTCCAAAGTAGGAATAAGGGGAAAAAAATACCTTGGGGGCTGCTGTGTCTGTGGGCAGTATCTGTCACAGCACAGAGAGGTAAAGCCATCTGTCCAGGGCAGCTCCAGCTTTTCCTCCTTTGGTCCTTTCCATCTGCTGGCTGGAACCAGGCAGAAACGTGTCAGAATTCCACAGGGATCAGTAAGGAAGCAATTCCAATTATAATTACCTATCCCTGACACCGCTCTGTCTGGAGAGCGACGAGGAACTTTGCCGCTGTCTTTTCTGCGGACGCTGAAGCTGTAATCCCGTTTGGAAGCCCCCAAAAGACCATTTGATCAAAGCCAACCATCAGATCTGGTATTACACGCTACGAGACACACACGGGCGGGTGGCCACTCTGTAATTGCCTGGCTGTGACCCTATAAATATACAGTAATAGCATGTTCTTCCGATAAGGTGGTAATTATGTCGGGAGGTACCACACCATTCAGCGAGCGCTTACCATGTCACTTGCCGGTTTTAGATCTCATAACACGCTGTCAAGGAGGAAATCAGTCAGGCAGTAACCTGTAATTTGCATGGGCTTTCATACCCCATAGCTATTATGGCATTGCCAAGTTGCTCCCGATGTGTTCATTTAAGGGAATGCCGTCAAGGGCAGGAGGCTTCAATCTGACCCTTGGGTTGTGTGGCTTCTTCCACCATCCATCCCTGAGCTGGTAAAAGCAGACGCTTACAGGAAAAGGGCAGTGGGAGGTGTGGACTCCTTCTGCTGGGTTTCCAACAAATGCCTTGCAGGGGGTTTATTTCTCTTTAAAGTGTGGCTGCAGCAGAGGGTAAGCGGATCAGGTGGCTGCGCTTTCCGGATGGGGTTTGACATGGTGGTGGTTGGGTCTCAACAGCAAACTCTATGGTCAGGGATGGGCTTAAAGGGTGCTTGCACATTGCACAGTTTGAAGGTAGCTTTATAGGAGCATCTTAAAATGATTTGCAGAGGTAGGTGTGTGTTATTCGCATTTTTTGCCTTTGAAGAAGGGGAACAGATTGATTTAGCCAAGGTGACACAGGAGTTGATGACAGTTGGATATATCCCAGGTTTACTTGCTTTTAACTACTCCACCGTGGCTGTTAGGCCTCCCTTTGCCTACTCTCTTTTAAAAATGGTTTTACAATTAGAACAGACTATTAAGGTGAATAGTGATAAAAACTGTACATATTTGGTAAGGCTTCTCCGTACCCATTAGTAAATACCCCTGCAGAAGGTGGAAGGATTGGAGGGGGAAAAAAAACCAAAACCAAAACCAAACCAAAAACATTTCACAGCCCAATTCTTAACAACTCCTGGTGTTACAAGAGCTTGTTGGTCACAGCTTTGGTGGAGTCATCGCTCCTTAAAGATCCGCCTCACGCAAGGTCTCTTGTGCAGCACTCGCATCCGAGCACCCGTCTCGGGAGGCATCTGGGGTGGGGGTCCTGGGGGTCCCTTCAGGCAGTGGTGCTGGGTGCGGGTCTGATGTCCATCCTCAGAAGAAGGCTGTCTCCCACAGCCTCAGCACCCTGCAATCCCAAACTCCAGGCTTCAGTTCTCCTGGGTCCATCTGATTTCGGTCTAGAGGCATTTGCCTGTTCAAAGAGTCAGTTAATAAAATCATAACCATTGCAAACCTTGAGTGATTCCTTTCAAGGAAGAAACTGGGTGAAAAAAAAAAAAGGCAGACAAATAAAAGGAAAAAAAATAAAACCAAAAAAAGAGAAGGCAAAGCTATTTTAAGGCCATGTTTTAAATCAGAATAATCTTTGGAAGCAGGATACTGAGTAGCAATTGTCAGCTGGAGAGCTGAATGTCCAGGATATCCCAGCATGAAATTCAGATGGCTTTCTGGCAGCCTGTGCCTTGAAGTAGAAGATGCAGAATAAGTCTGGCAACCTCCGGGCTGAGCGCTTGTAAACAACAGATGTTCATAACTGGAATCTTTTGGAGGAGCAGGGCAGGGAGCAGCGGGTATGTCCATGCTTGTAATTCTCAAAATTTACAGCTAACGCTGAGCTGTGTCAGGAGCAGTTTAAGGGGAAATCAAGCGCTGAAGCTCAACTTTAAAGTGAAGTGATTTCTTTAAAAGAACGCTGATACAGGCTGTGAGGGAGGGATCAGCAACAGCATTTGGGTCCTGTGGACTTCAGTTACGTTGCTGCTGTTGTTGTGATTTCATTTTAGTTGGTGAATATCGTCTTAGGCTCTTTTGACCTGTAACTTTTTTTGTTGGAGCTGAGTCCTGAACATTTTTTTTTCCCGCTGAGCCTCTCAAATAAAAACATTTGGAAGGTTTTTGTAAGCATGAAGCATTCATTTATTCAATGACCTTAGTGACCCCAAAGGGCTGGGGATACATGACTCAGGGAGGACCTTTGTGCTGTGTTTCATGGTATCAGTAATCCCAGTATCGGACTGGGTTGGTTGGTATGATTGTAGCTACTCTTAGGGACCTGACTGCCGAGGAAAAAACTCAGATAAGTTTTAAAAAGTACATACAGAAACAGTTATGTCTCTACCCTCATACTTGGTCCAGCTGGAGCTCTGATGGTTTGACAGTGGCACAGATCTGAAAATAACTTTTTCACTTCTCCCTTCAGCTCATTTCTGATTTCATCAGGGGGTTCGGGTGAGCTGGGTGTGAGGGCAGTACTGCAGGGTGCACCCCCTGGGGCGGCTCAGAGACCTCAGCCCACAGGTCCCTGGTGACTTGGGGACGGTGGTATGTGCAGGGGACTCTGCAAAGGGGGAAATAAATCAGTCTCTGTTCCCAAGATCCTGAGTGCTATTTCAGGGGGTATCAGGTCTGGAAGTGGCTGTAGCACAGCTCTAGGAAACAGAACTTGAATATTTGGGGGGAGCAGGGAGGTGGAACAGGAAACTTTCCGGTTTTGTATATAGCACCAGGAGACTTGCTTTAGAAACACCGGTTCAAAGGGAAGGATGGTCAGGGGAGTCTTGTGTTCACATGGATGATGTGATGTGTCTGTATTAATTTAAATGTTTCTATCTGTTTAGTAATATTTTCATTCTCAACTGACTCATACCTTCATCTTGTGCTCCTTATGGAAACCCAATATTCCTATTCCCAGTTTGTGGGTGGGATTTTTTTGTGTTTTGTGTTATTTTCAGTGTAGTGTGAGGGAGGAGGGCTTTTTTTAATACGATTTTTGTGCTGTTGCTCAGAACAGCGTTACTGTGCAATGCCCAACTAAATGTCGCCAGCCTTTGTCGCTCTCTTCTGCTTGCCTTAACACAGATAAATCTTGGCTTGTCTGAGAGTGTATGAATGAGTAATTTAATTAAGACATTGCAGATACTTGGGACTCCATCTTCCCTTCTGATCTTTTGATACCGACTGAAACCTTTGAAGTGGAAGTTGCAGAGGACCCGATCAAGATAACACCCGAGAAACCACAGAGCTTCATACTTTGTGGCTCCTTAAAAATCTCTGCACAGCTTCCTCTTCCTGCTCCCAAGCACCCTGGATTGCTGTGATCTGGTGCAATTTAGCCTGACCCAAATAAACTCTCCAGATTTGCTATCATCACACCATCTTTAAATGAGTATAAATTGTGCTTGAAATAAACCTAGATCTTGGCATCTTCCTCCTCCTCCTCCTTGTGGGGGAAATCAGAGGGCTGATGTGAATGTGAAATTGCCAGCGCTTTGAGAAAGTCCGTGGCCAGGTCCTAAACCTTTTGGGTTGATTTCATCGATTTTACTTCTTAGGGGTGATGAGTGACTCCAGTCATTCTGCAGAACCAGTGGAAACTGAGCTCACTCCTGGTTCTACCCACTGGTTCCTATTGCTATTTTTCTTCCCCTTTTCCATCCTTTCTCTGCGGTGACGTGAAACTGGAGGCAGAGTGTATTTGCCAGTGCCTTTGAGAATTGAAATGGTTAAAGAAAATCGCAATTTGCTTCTCTGCCATCTGCTTGTGGTTACGAGGGAGAAGGGTCTGTTGTAAACAGTTGTATAACTTCTGCTCCGTGTTGTGAAAACTGTTGCCGTGTTCCACCCCAGAAAATGCTGGGTTTTCAGAGGTGCTTTAACAGTTAATGTCTGTGTAGTTTTAAAGGCTACTTGGAAGGTTTGAAGCAAGTAACTACCTCTTTCCTTTTCTGTTTCATTTCTGTCCTAAGGCCTGCCATTATCTGCTTGTTGCCTGTGCAAGGAAAATTGTCACTAGAAAATAACGAGGGAGAGGTTTATTGGGTTTGGTTCTTTTTTTTTTTTTTTTGGGCCTCGTTTCCTGTAAAAACCTTGCCGTGAAAGCCCTGAACCTGTACAAAAGCAGGACAGAGGATTTTATAAGGAGGTACCGAATGGGGTTCAGTGAAACCAACGGCCACCAAGAAATTAAAGGAATGTAAAGGCAATGGTCTGGCATCAAGCAGAGCCCTGGCTGTGTGATGCTGAGCTTGGGGTGTGGATGGGCTGCCCGGAGCCCAAGGTGACAATCCCAGGCACAGATTGGAAGCATGTGGGGTTGTGATTTTTATTTTTTATTTTTTTTTTTTCTCCCCACAGGATGGCCTTTCATCTCTAACCACGCAAGAGCGTGTGTCAACAACCCATCTGGCGCCATTAGACACCAGCAATTTTACTCGCCATCCTTTTCGTGGGCTCCTGGTATTCCTGCTATGTGCTGCCTTAGAATAGCTTGGGGTGCTGTGGTGGGGCAGCCAGGACAGCTGGGAGTTGTCCAGTTAACTCTTGCAGCTCCTCTGGGTCCCATTTGGTGCTTCAGTTTGCTTTGGGAAGGAAGGCACTCTTTCTGTGCTGCTCTCTACCTTCTGGGTGTTCTCTGTAGTCCTAACCCTTGGTCCTTCCTAACAGCTCTTCTGGACCTGCTCGAGGTGGGGTTGGGTGATGCCTCACTGGGGCATCCGTGATCAGCAGCCAGGTGCTCTTAGTGGAGCAGATGGCAAAAATCCATAAGGAGATGGAGAATGCAATGGGAGATACTAAGGATCAAAACAGCTGGGTGGTTTTGTGCTGGCAGTTTGTGTGGATGAGGCAGTTGGGCTGCTTCTGGCTGCCCCGGGGAGGTCTGTGGCTGCACTGGTCCTAGGAGAGGAGGGAAGCAGCAAAGAGATGAATCAGCAACAGGCTCTTCAGGGTTTCGAGCAGGATTTCGAACAGCTAGAACAAGATCAGCTGGTGGGAGAGTCTGAGCTTCTCGTTCCTAAGTTTCATTCCCAAACTTTTTATGGTAGTTGATTACTTTTCACTTGCTGTAGCTCTTCCAACTTTAGTGAGCAAATACTAAGTCAGTGTGTAAAGTACTTTGATATCACCTTGTTATATCACAGGAGCAAACCGACCAACTCTCAGCATCTTTTAATACTGTCCTTTATGAAGTTCTCTTTATAAGCATCCCCGATACTATCTTAGCTCATTTGTCTCCCGTCTGTCAGCAGAGATGGGGTGTGCACCTCCGACCCCGCGCTGCTCCTTGAGGGAGCTCTTTCTGGAGATGCCTTTCCTCCCCCTGCCCCTCTTTACCAGAAGAAAGCTGGGGTTTGTTTCTTGTCTCATCTAAATAATAAAAAACACCTTAATGTGTCTGTCACCTTCTCTTGCGGTAGCGGTTTTTATCTCTGTCTCAGTAGAGCGTGTGGCTCCTCTGAACGTGTGCCCTCCAAGGGCTGTACCTGTGCATTCACAACTAGCCAGCTCTCACAGTTACTAATTAGCTCTCTGGCTTATTAACAACCCAAACACCGGTTGCAGATCGGGGGGGCAGCTATTTGATTTATCTGGCTCAACATCTGGCAGTTTCAACCTTGTGCAGTTCTGCATTTTGATCATTCCATCTGGTTTTGTGCGTCAGCAGGATCTGCAGTACAGGACACAGGAGTCTGAAAGAGAATTGTGTCTCTCAATAAAATCTGTGCCTCCTCACACTTTACTCCCTTTTTCTTTTTTTCTTTTTTTTTGTTGTTCACTCAAAACACCAGGAGAAGCCCAGAATCCTTTTCGTACCCACTCCCACTTATACACACACACAGACTCTTCAAACCTTGAAGCAGTCCAGATCACAAGCTGCAGGCGTTTCTTGAGTTTTTCTATTTTTTAAGGAAAAGAAACAAAAGCATCAAGATCAGCTGCTCTGAAATGATTATCCTTTCTCTAAAATTGTCCATATTGCGCTACAAATCCAACTGCTGATGTCAGGAAGGGTAATGAAAGGCTGCCATGGCTTAATTTTCATATTTTCACAACGTCAGGCATTTCTTGCAGCAGAAATTTCTGGCCTTTTAAGTGCAGAATAGTCCCTTTTTCAGTGGAAATTAAACAGCTTTTCTTTTAAGAGGAAAGAAATCTGATACACTTGTGTACAATAATCAAGAGCTTTGGCTTTCTGCCAAGGATCTGACTTTCTCTTTTCTAAATAAATATTATTGTACTGTAAACAAATGGCAAACAAATCGAGAGAGAAGGAACTGTTGGAGTTCAGAGGACACCTGGGTCTGCTGGCTCCAAAGGCAGGACCAGGCGAAATCACCGCCGACGTCCTGGCTTTCGTCTGGTACCTGAAGGAAGGACATAAACTCCTTTCAGCAGATGACATGATGACCCAAAGAAATGGGGGTTCCTCTGATCTCCCCTTTTGCCCTTTGCATGGCCAGTTTGCAGGGGGCAGAGTGAATCAGCCGTAATAAGGTGGGAGAAAGCTCAAAGATGAGAAAATAAAGCTTGTGTGGATGTTACTCTCTCTTTCACTTGGGACAGAGAGAGATCCTCGTGTATAATTCTTCTTGTACATGAAACATAACATTTTGTTTCCTCTGCAGATGCTAGTTTAGCTAACTGGATGCTTGAAATGTTTTTATGGAGGTTAAGTGGCAAACGCCTGAGACAGCACCGTGAAACCCGCTGTCAGAGTCCGGAGCCGTCGCTCTCTCTCAGAAACTGCAATTTATGCCCAAATTCTTGGATTCAAAAGAAAAAAATCGAGCCTACATTTGGTGTACTGTGGCTTGCACTTGCCTGATCTGCTTGTTGGGGGCCAAAAGCCCACGTGAACGTAGTTGTGTGTCATTGAGGGTGTTTTTCTGTATGTGCAGTAACCGTTTTCAAGCCTTCCTCCGCTCTCCTCTCCCTCAGCAGGCCCATACGGACTGTGGCTTGGGTTTCTAGTGTTTATAGGTACAGAACATAGCAAACAGAAACGCTTTTTCCACTTCAGGTAGCTCTATCCAATTCTTGTTTCTATTTTGTGTCGTTTATAGGAAGGATCAGAACGTGCTATCGCCGGTCAATTGCTGGAATCTCCTGCTAAATCAAGTGAAGCGGGAGAGCAGGGACCACACCACCCTCAGCGACATCTATCTCAACAACATCATCCCCCGCTTTGTCCAGGTCAGCGAAGATTCGGGGCGCCTCTTCAAGAAGGTAACGGAGTGCTAGAGCACGTCTCTTTTTGTTTGGTCCTTCTGAAATACACAGTTTTAGCTGTTGCTTCTGGTGGATTGATTTGTTATTGACTGAGCCTAACGTGTTGGGTTTGGTTTTTTTTCCTCTTTGTGTATAGCAGTACTTGAGCCTCTGCTTTCTCTCGTTATTTTCTTCTTCTGGTATTTTAGGGTTTTCCTGAAAGCGATCAGTTGAGACTCATTTGTCTAAATTTAAGCCATGGCTGGGTTTTTTCCCCCTCTTCACCACCTTGCAGTTCTGTATGCATTTTGAAATACTTATTAAATAATCAGAAACCCTCCAGATCTTCAACTCTGAAAATAATGAAGAACAGCTCTCCAAAGACAAATTTATATCTGCCACAAAGGAGAAACTACTGTTAAAAGAGAAAATAGGGAGAACTGCTACTATGCCAGATAATAAAAAGATGCACCATCCCCTGGAAAAAGAAGAAAATGCAGCTGATGTTCCTTTTGTAGCCTTGTCCGCTTTCTCTGCCCTTGATTTCCACCTGGAAAAAAAGGTGGGACCACATGGAAAGGTGTTTTCCTATTAGGAATCTGCTCTTCCAGTTGAAGAAACACAATATGGAAGCTTTGGAACCCCTTTTAAATGGTAATGCCTGGTCTCTTCAGAGGTTTGTTGATGGCTGTAACATCTGCTTGTTCACATGGTAAAAACATCGCAATTGGAACTTTGAAAGCAATTTCTCTTCCCCCACTTCCCACCCCCTTGCAATGTGTCATGGTCTTGGAGAGTTATTTCCACTATTGCAGGGCCTAGAGAGGGCAGTTGCAGAACCGGAGTGTCCTGAAGAATACTTTTGATGGAGGCTCATTCTAAATCACGTTGTCTCCAAGAGGGAAAGAAAAAAGGGACATTTTTTATTAATAAAAAACCCCTCCTAACGTACTTTCATGTCTGTCTCTTTGCTGTCAGTAGTGTCAATTCTTACGTTAAAAGAGTCAATGTGAGTAGTGGGTGACTTTAAAATCTATTTAAGTACAATTGGCAGTGACTGGAGACCTCATAGGTGTTCCACTTCTGTCTTGAGGAAGAGTGTTCAGATACTTCTTAAGATCTCTATATTGCTTTAACTGCTAAAAGAGAGTGTTGCAGCCTGTTTAGATCGCTAGATAAAGAACTGTGCTGGATATTGTGTGTGATATTTCATATCAAGGTGCACTTGAAGGAGCAGCGTCTCGTTGTGTGTTACCTGGAGAGCAGGATGTACTTGCTCTTTTACAGCAGGTATTTGTGTGCAGTGGCAACTGCTTCCTAAAGGAGAATGAAAATAAGCGTAAGTGCGCTGTTGTGTGCCTTCTCCTCTGTGAATTTCTTGAGGTCTTTAATGGATAGTTAAGGAGCATGAAAAATATATTCAAGTGTTACCCTCTGTTTCTCTTCTGCTTCCTTTTTTGAGACTTCTTCTGCTTTGCCCAAGCAGAGAAGGAGCCTTCCCTTTTTCAAGCAATGTCACACTAAGGCCTTTTTGACCTTTTAAAACTTTCTGGTAATTACATTATGGTTGATTAGATACTTACACGGGATTATGGAATGGCAGTTACTCTTCAATTCCTCTAATCCTTCCAAAGGATAAGTAATCTCCCCACTGAATTTCACCAAGGGCTGTGCTTGAGGAAGGTGGCTGAGAAAATGCCTTGGAGAAGAGGTTGGTAGAAATTGATATTATCCCAGTTTGGCTGGAAACGAGCATCTTAATTTCCAGCCCCTTGTATAAGCATGGGGTTTGCCCTGTTTCATTGTATTTTGGGCAGCAGGACTTGAATAAAAACAAACAAATGACTGCCCATAACGAAATACTCCTCTGGTTTCTTTCTCACAGATCAAGTGCAAACTCTGTATTAATTTTTGCAAACAAAAGGCACTTGTTACTTAATTCCAGCTATTTGTTGTGTGACTCTTTGCCAGACACAGCAAGCTGGCTGAAGGCCAGTGCAGGTATTAAATTACTGTTCCACTTGTGCTGGGTGGTTAAAAACAAAAATTGCATCCTGTCTTATCTGGTGTCACATAGCTGAATGAGGCAGCAGCTGAAAAACAGAGAAATTGGGCTGAATTTGGATTTGCCTCTACCTGTGCTTTTCCACTAGAACCTCTTCCCTTCCTGAGCCACAAGAAGCAGCGTGAATTGGCACAAAAGCTGCTGCAGGCCTGAAAACACATGTGCTGTGCGGTTAAAATATTGCAAATCAGCTTTATATTCCAGGGATTTAAAAAAACAAACCAAAAAGCTACCCATTTATAAAACCTCCACGTATCTGGTGTGTAATACTCGGTATATCCCAATATACAAACAGGACCATAAGCAGGCGAATGGTTCCTCTTCCTTGGGTGAAAAACCAGAGACAAGTGGATGAAGCCACTTACCCAGGGCTGCTCAGCAAGTCACTGGTGAAGCCGTGGTGCCTCTGAGCAGCGTCTCTAGATATTGACAGGGAACAATTAAGAGACTCAGGGAGATATTTAGGAGTGACCTATATTTTTGTGCCTGCAACCAGAAGTTAAAACTGGGATAACCCAAAGGGAAATGAATCCTATTGATGGGAAAATCTAGAAGAATATTCTCCTTCCTCTCCCCTTAGCTTCTCTCATCCTTTTTTAAACCTTTTGAGACATCCTTGCCCATTTTTTTAACAGAGAAGAGCTACCGTAGTATGTGACAGCTCAGAAAACTGGGCGATTTGAAACAGTCTTGAAACAGATGTAGTTTATACAGGATCTACACGGACAATCATAGAATCATAGAATGGTTAGAGTAGAAAGGGACCTTAAAGATCACCTTGTTCCAACCCCCCCTGCCCTGGGCAGGGACACCTCCCACCAGACCAGGTTACTCCAAGCCCCCTCCAACCTGGCCTTGAACCCCTCCAGGGATGGGGCAGCCACAGGTTCTCTGGGCAACCTGGGCCAGGCTCTCACCACCCTCACACTAAAGAATTTCTTTCTGGTATGTAATGTAAATCTCTCCTCTTCCAATTTAAAGCTGTTACCCCTTGTCCTGTCACTCCACTCCCTGACAAACAGTTCCTCCCCAGCTCTCCTGTAGCTCCCTTCAGATACTGGAAGGCTGCTCTAAGGTCTCCCCAGAGCCTTCTCTCCTCCAGGCTGAACAACCCCAGCTCCCTCAGCCGGTTGCTCCCCTTGAAGCTGTCAAAGGCAAATTGGGAGGTCCCAATCAGGAACAAAACACAAACGAGCTCTGGATGGCAGAGCTGGGTTAGTGCAATGCTACAGCTTGGCAAATGTATGGAGCTTCTCCCCAGGTCTAATGAGCTGGGCTTCATCAGTGCAATAACAGGCTGCATGGCTCCGGAGACTTAAGTTTCCTGCCTCTCTTGTGCTGTGTGGTCATTCCAGCTCCTTCCCATCCCGTCTGCTCTAACCCACCCGTGTGCCCAAGCTGAAATGCCCTGCAGTTGGATGAAGGGCAGCCTGCAGGGGGAAGAGCCTGAGCTGCGATGCTCTCGGGGCACCTGGGTTTGGCTCAACACAAGAGTTAGGTTTTGGTTTTTACTGACTCCCACTGGATATTGTAGTTGTTGGAATTGTGCTGCTGATCCCTGTGCTGGTTTGGGAGCTCTCTGCCCTTGTCTTGTGCTACACAGGGAATCTGCGTTAAAAACAAGGGTTATGTGAAAGCTGGAGGAATGTTATTTTTTACTCTTCTTTTTGGAAAATACCTTCTAAAATACACGTGTCAGGCTGCTTGCAGGCACTCTAATAGCTTATATTTAGGGACTATTCACTGGGTTGTAAATAATGCTGTGAAATATGGGGGGGATAGTGATACAGAGATCCTCCTTTGCTGAGGGCAGTGGAAATAAAATCCTGAGGCATGAGATCCTTTTCTTGGGCCATTTATAATTCAGGGCTTTCTTGAATCAGTGCTTTGTATCCTGCTGGGACTGAGCAGGTGAGTTAGGAAGGAGAGAGAGTGTGAAAAGGATGTACTTAAGATCCCTTTTGTTGCTGAATTCTTGAGCCGCTGTATCTTGTGCTCTCTGAAGTGGTGAGCTTTTCCAGATGAGAGCGGTGGAAGCGCAGCCGTAATCCAGCCTCAAGGCAGCTGAGGGTCTGGGTGGGTGCGATAAGGTCTGGGCTGGGAAGGAAACATGGCAAGATGAGGAGGAGAGCGGTGGGAGCTGGTTGTGCCGTGGCCGAAGCAGCAAAGGTGGGCAAACCAGGTGGGTCTGCATCCAGCAGAGCATCAGTGAAGGTGGCAACGTGGGGTTTGGCTCTACAGCAGCTGTCTCTGCCTGAGGATTCTCCACCTCGATGTCCTGGGTCTGCTCTTGGACCAGTTGTCCAAAGGGCACAGCAATGGTTGGGCTGCATAGAGTGTGGCCAGTAGGTCAAGGAAGGTCATTCTCCCCCTCTCTACACTCTGCACTGGTGAGGCCCCAACTGGAATACTACATCCAGTTCTGGGCTCCCCAGTTCAAGAGAGACAGGGAACTACTGGAGAGAGCCCAGCGTAGGGCAACAAAGATGATGGAGGGGTTGGAGCATCTCCCTGATGAGGAAAGGCTGAGAGAGCTGGGACTCTTGAGCCTGGAGAAGAGGAGGCTGAGGGGAGACCTTCTTCATGCTCACAAGGATCTGAAGGGTGGGTTGGAGGAGGATGGAACTGGACTCTTCTCAGCGGTTCCCAGTGACAGGACGAGGGGCAGTGGGCACAAGCTGGAACACGGGAAGTTCCATTGAAA
Organism: Nycticryphes semicollaris; assembly: GCA_013400055.1. NCBI lineage: Eukaryota > Metazoa > Chordata > Aves > Charadriiformes > Rostratulidae > Nycticryphes > Nycticryphes semicollaris. The sequence continues at coordinate 59,540 of VXBJ01007566.1, read as the reverse complement.
GATGAGGAGGAACTTGTTTGGGGTGAGGGTGTCAGAGCCCTGGCAGAGGCTGCCCAGGGAGGGTGTGGAGTCCCCTTCTCTGGAGACCTTCAAGCCCCACCTGGATGCAGCCCTGAGTGATGTGCTCTGGGCAGCCCTGCTTTAGCAGGGGAGTGGGACTGGGTGAGCGCTAGAGGTTCCTTCTGACTCTGACAATTCTGTGGTGATGGTGGAGCCTGGATGGGTCAGTCTTGAGATCGGTGCCCTTCTGAAATTCCTGTGTCACGCACGGGTCTGCAGAGGGTTTGTGTTTGGGGTGTTTGGATTCGTGGTGCCTGTGTGGCCCGTGGCTCCGTCACACGCGGTTCTTCTCTTCCTGTCCCTCTCCGGGATGCGATATGATGTGGAGGGTCCTGTTTGTTTGGGTGTTGGCTGGGCACTTGCCAGCCACTTCAGAGGTATCTGTGCCGATAAGAGAAGCCGCCTTTGCTGCCGCAGCCAGCGCTGGAGTGGTGCTGGATGTACAGCGTGTGGCAGCCCCGCTTCTTCCTGCCTCCCCCATTCATTTGCTTCCTTTGAGAGCTCTCCCTGCAAATCCTTTACATGTCCGGTCGCACCAAATGGGACTTTTATTGAGAACCTGCAACCTGAGGTGTTAGGTATTCCTTGAACACTGGATTCTTTCCCTGCCCTTTGTTTTGGTTTCTCCTGAGGAAACCCTTTCGCATTTCAGTAGATGTCATTAAGGACCTTGCTGCTGTACCAGCCTTGCAGGTGAATCCCTGCTGGCGTCGGTGGGGAGCTGGTGTTCGGCTCCAGCCCTGGCCCCAGGATCAATGTCAGCGCAATTCTGCTCTATGACAACAGAAAGGGAAGATAAATGGTGAAATAAATAACCTCTCCCTTGAGCAAATAAAACTAGAGGAGGGTGGGGGGAAACTGGCAGAATTGTCCTAATATATTGTGACACCTTGGGACAGAGGTAATATTTTCTTATTTGTCTGGTATTCCAGTTGTGGCCTCACCATCACGGAGCAGAGGCGGGGAATGGCCTCCCTCCACCTACTGGCCCCTCGCTTCCCTACCCAGTCAGGATTCCACTGGCCCTCTTGGCCACCAGGGCACATTGCTGGCTCATGGACAGTTTACTGTCTACCAGGACCCCCAGATCCTTCTCCTCAGAAGTGCTTTCCAGCAGGTCCACCCCAAACCTCTAGCACTACCTGGCCTCCTTCTTCCCCAGGTGCAGGACCCTGCACTTGCTTTTGAACCTCATCAGGTTCTTCTCTGCCCAGCTCTCCAGCCTGTTTTTAAAGAATGGACTGTAGAACCCTCAGTCACTTTGAGTAGTTTCTGAACAAACTGATTTTTTTTTTTTTTTCAACTTGACATTTTTTACATAACAAAATTGTGAAGTAATTGGAAAGTGTTAATAGACAGGTTCATTCTGCATATGCATATGCTTCTGTGTCCAGAGGCTCCTCGGGACAGGCAGTGACTGTTCCCAGCCGATCTCCAGAGCTGGTGCCATCTGCCTGCCTTGCTGAGACCTGTGCCGTCCCCGTGGCCGTGGTCCCACTGCGTTTATAACACAGGTCTCCTGCTCTGTCTCTCCCTTGGGGCTCCTTGCAGTGGGGGTAACTTGGGGTCCCTGCAGACACTCAGAGCCCTGGCCCTGCCCTGCTGTTTGGCTGGATGTGTGTCCTCTCAGTGTCGGGCAGAAGGGACAGAGAGGGGAGACTGCCCAAAAGATCTCTTTTTGAGAGCAGTGTCCCTTTACTGGGGGACCCTTTACCATTGCTGTATCAGGTTCCGTTATGGTATTTATGGGGAGAAAACCCTGTAAGAAGGAATGAAGAAAACAAAATGGGAGGATTTGGAATTCGCTTCCTGCCTAATACCTTTGATTGTGGGGGGAAAAAAAGCGTTTTATCTACTATTACACTGCGCAGTGTTTGATGTGGAATGAAAAATCCACACTGGGTTGGTTAAAAGCCTTGTAGTAATCAAGGGAGAGGAATTATTAATTCTCTGAAGGGGTCTGTGCTGAGGATGACCTACTTTACGCTGCAGTAAGTCTCATTGCTGCATCGGTACCAGAATATGAAAAAAAAAATCTTAAAATATGCCACACACATGAAAGAAACACCACTGGCCAAAAGGCCGGGCACTTGTGAAAATATTTCTCCACCACAGTATAAACACATAAATATACAAATACCATCATTAAAACTGTCTCTGAGGTGCAGGGTTGGTAAGTACATGCTGTCTCGGTCCTCTCACCCTTGCATCCTTATCCCCTGTGTCTCCCGCTGCCTTGGGAAATGGTGATGTTGAGTTCTTGCTGTTTTCCCCAAAGTTAGAGGACACAGAGGCCTGTTTGTGAAATGATGCTTTCTGGTTTCTCACTGGGGAAATGAATTCTCCCGGTTTTTCCTACCTGCTTATTTTTAGAACGAGTGGAACGGGGGAAGAGAGAGGGACTGAAATAACTTGCGTGGTGCTTTTATCCGCGTTAGTGGGAGTTAGAGAAGTGATTTCCCCCGCTTGTAACTGGAGGTGGGTTTCTGAGATGGTTTCTCTTATGTTGCTAACACTTGGGACCCGCTCCCATGCACTGACATTATCAGAGCCTGTTGTCCCGGGGCAGGTACCGAAGGCTACAGTCACAGTAATTTTATTATATACGTTACAGGCTAAAAATGTCACCCCCGCACATCGATTGGGTGAGGAAAACACCGCATCTGGCCCTATTCAAGGTGTGAACGTCAGGTCGTTGTTACTACATGTTGTGTCTATTCTATGATTCTATGGTTCTAGCTTCCTGTTGCATTTCACTGCACCGGGTACACCCTGCTCTGAGTTGGTGCAGCGTGAATTCGGGTCAGGCAGGAACAAGGTTGATGGCACTTTCACACTGTGGGTCACTCATCAGCCTCTCATCCCTCCAGCCGGTTTTTCCTAGAAATACCTCACAGCGGTTTGCAAAAGGAAGTCAGTAGCACAAATCTGCCCTGTGGAGCGTTAAAACTCTGAGCAGAATCACACGAGCGTAACTTCTAATGTTTTACAGGGCTCCACCGCCTGCCGGTAGGTCTCGCCGCCTTCTGAAGCCTGTTTCACGTGTGGCTTCTTCAAGGAGAGCAAACGAGGCCGGAATGAATGTTCTCAGCCACAAAATCCTTTGGGATCGAGGCCTCGAAGCCCAAGATGCGATGGGAGCAGCGTGGGGTTAAAAAGAGGAGAAAAGAGGGAGTGGGGGGTTGTTTGGAAGCTGCTCTCGCAGCCCCGAGGCCGGGGGCAGCGGCGTGACGTGGTTTGGTGTAGGAATGGCTTCTCAGAGTACAGTGTTCCGCTGTGCACAGGAAAATTCCTTATTACTGACATAGTGGGGAAACAAATCACCAGTGAAATGGCGGGGAAAGCTAGATAATACAACTGCCATTGAAATATGGCTGGCCAATGCATAATGGATCGTTAAACAAGGAACTGATGATCTGTCACCCAAAATATGTGTGTATTGTAGGACATCGATTGTGTTTTCCTGGCTTTTCTTTAAATTCCAGAGAGTTTGAAGCTTTAGAAGCAGTTTTTAGAGAATTTCTGTTCTGGAGGGCTGTGTGGTAGTGGGCGAGCAGTTTATCCATAACAGTTCAAAGCTGGTTAATTGCTCAGATGAGAACACGCAGGTGATAAGTCCGATTTGCTACCGGATGGAAAGGAGTTAAAGGCAGGCCTGTTAAAANCCTATTCCATTCCTCTTTAAAAAAAAAGAAAAAGAGGAAAAAAAAAAAAGAACAATATCAAGAAACTACCTATAAAGGATTCTGAACTTTAATTGGAAAATTCTGTTGACGTGCTATATGTATGATCTTGGAAAATTCTACCTACCAAGTCTTCTCTTTAACACACTTTGTAAGTAGAGGTTAACTAATGCATGGTTCGATGTTAACTAGTGCTCTATTGTAACCTGGGTTTAGTCAGGAAGGAAAAGGATCGTGCACTTGTGCAGATTTCCTCACTGATCTCAGCCAGAACTCGATACACTCTCCTCCCAGCTCCCACTGCTGATTCAAGAAACATGAGACCGTTTAATGTTTGGTTTCTGCCTCTGTATATTGAATTATTCCTTTTTAAAGTTGCAGAAAAAATGGTTTTGTAAAAGAGTGGGTTTCAGAATCAGCAGATTTGGGTTCATTTCCAGCCCTCTTGCTGCCTGACATCATTTTAGGCTCTGTATTAGATAAAATCTCTTATCTCAGGGTGTTCTGTGTTCACCCACCAGTGGTTCCCAACTGCTTCCTCGTTGTTGTTGAGTTTATACCAAAAGCATCTCCTGAACTTCACACTATGTGAGTTTTGAAGCCGAACTGTCTTTCTATCAGATTTGGAACCACGTTGCTGAGGCCCGAGATCCGGAGTATAAAATGTTGACAGCATTCCTTCGCTCTCCTATTTATTATCCCCCCGGAATATTTTGAAGCTGAAGTCGTTAATGTTTGGTGGAATGCGGAACAGCCCAGCGAGGGCTGCAGTAGATCCCGAAAACATCTTGATTAAATTAGAGGGAGGTGGAGGGGAGGAGGGATGGAACAAAGAGGCCGTTGAGAAGCTGGGAATTTATGTTCCAGCGAGGGGTGGCAGCAACCTACGTCTCCACACATGGGGGCATGTGCACCCTCTTGTCACAAAGAGGGGGTGTCTGTGTGTCTCTGTGTGTGTGCACACTTAGGGCAGCTTCTGCTTTCTCGTTTGGGGCAGAAGAAAAGGCTTGAAAATGGCAGCTTGCGCGAAAAATACTGAGGTTGCAAGTGTGCACCCCTGGGCAATTACTCTTGTCACCCTCTTGCAATAACTTTCTTGTTGCCTTGGGTGCTGCTGCTGATTTTCCTGATTTGCAGAGGGAGGATGGGCTGTGCTGGTCGCAGCCACCCAGGTGAGGGGGTGCTGGTGACCCCTTCTCCCCATCCGTCCCCGGACTGCGGTGGCTCCCGAGCTCTACCAGCTTCCCGGAGCATTAATGCTGCGTATCAAACCAGATAATCTCCCAGATCAAGAGGACAAGCGTTTACCCCTGATGGGGTAAGAAGCACAGAAGGTTTGTGGCGACACCCCCTCCCCACATGCACACACAGTTGATTATTGGAGCCAATTAGATGAGATTTCATTGCACAAGCCCTTCCTCAGGCTTGTTAAGCAGTGGCAGGTACAGCCAGGAACAGGTAATACTAAAACTTACCAGATTTGCTTTTGCTTTTATTTATTGTTTTTTTTTTTCCTGGGAGGTTGTTTATGAAACAAACCGTTCTAAACTCTGTCAGCCTTTGAAAAACATAATATGGGATTTGATGTTGAAATGGGAATGGATACCTGGAGAGGTCTTGATGTTGAAATGGGAATGGATACCTGGAGACGTTTCCAGCTGCGGAGACTGCTGGTGTTTTGCCTTGGCACACGTTTCATTCACAGATCTGTGCCACCTTCTGGTGTGATCTTGCGATCTCATATTGCCTCTACGGCAATGGTTAAGATCAGCCGTTCATCTGGAGGAGCTTTGAACTCCAAGGGACCTCAGAAAAGTTCTTGTTGTGCCTCGGGTCCATCACCCTCCACAGCACTCGAGCAGCAACAGTTTTGCTGATATCCAAGACGTGTTCTTTTGACTCTCCCAAGGTAACTGTTCTGCTTCCTCCAAGGCATTTTCATTTATCAGGGTTAACTACCTCAACTTTTCTTTTTTCTCCTAAGCCTTTTTATTTTGGTGGAATTGGTACAGGGGAGTAGCATTAATTTAACAGTGTTCATTGTGCAGCTCTTGTTTTCGTGCCACCTGTGATCTGTCTTACCTTCAGCTCCCTCTAAGGGTTTTTCCAGCCCAGCAATCCGGCAGTTTCCTTCTGGAGAGCTCATTTGGAAGCAACAAAAGAGTTTTGTGATTTGACAATTTGGCACTTTACGCTTCTCCTTTTCTTCTACAACCTGAATATGCATTAAAATACGCGTTTTAATCTATTCCGCATAATTGATGCTTCAGCAGTTTGTACAGCGAGTGAGCAATTTTATGCAAGAAATAAGCAAATGGGCTGAAACGAGCCGGGCGAGAGGCAGACAATGGGTTCGGTCCAGGCAGTGAAGCGTGTCGGGGAAAAGCTCCTCCTGTGTGAAAAGTTCAGCGCTCGGGGCATTTAAAGCAGACCCAGCCAGTCACTTCCATTTATCATCTCCAGCGTTGAGAAAAAGGCAGTCAGAAAGTCTTGGTGCCCCGTCTCGCTGCAGTGATGAGCAGCAGCTCCAGCTTTTCTTCTGGAAGAACCGCAGACCTTGTTTCGGCAAAATCTCTTGGAGATTGGTCTTCCCTTCTTTGAATTAAAGGCTCCTCAGAAAAAGCAGGATGCTCCCCTTTGTCAGCATTTTGTGTCAGATCCTTGTTTTTCCGGTAGCACCTCTGGCCTCCTGGGGAGCAGGTTTGGGCACGTGGGCCTGGAGCGTATGGAAATGCCGAGAACCCGACCTGGGATGGTTCCGCTTGTGCGTCCCATCGCGCCGCCACAACTGGTCTGAATGGCTCCCAGCAGACATAAGCAGTCCATAATAAAACACGTAGCATCTCAGAAACAGTAAACTAGAGCACTGCTGAGCTGGTGGACAGTAATCAGAAAAGGCTAATTTAAAATGAAACTCTATGATCTTTCTCTTTTTTGCTTTTTAATTTATGTTTGGGAATTCTGTGGGTTTTCCTCTTGGCTTAACGCTACCCTGACTTCTCAGGCAGGAATGCTGGTTTAAGTGTGTTTGTCTCTGTATCTTTTTCTGAACTTTGTAGGCCTAAATAATCTAGAACCTATCAAATTTGCTTGACCCAGGAGATGTACTTGTAACAGGCAGAGCAGGAGGGTTCAGTCAGGGAAATGCTGCTGTAGTAGGTAATGACTGAGTAAAATCTATAAATGGAATAAAGTTATTCGTGTTACATGTAGCAGTAAAAGTATTTACACTTTCTAATTAGTGGGGAAAATGTGGAGCAAACACGGTTATTAGATTATGAGTGTTTAAGCCTGCCTGTTTTTTTGTGAATACAATTGTTAGTGTAGATGGAGGAGACATCTGCTCTCTTCTTTGACTTCTCCAATGACTCACCTGCATGTCTTTTATTAATAAAACCTCACCTTCTCTGGAAATTTCCCCATCTCCATACTGTAAGGCTTTTCCACTGTGCATATATAACATTTCAGTTTATTAATACTGTTAGCAGCTCTGGGCTGGGCAGTTATTGGATTTATAACATAAATAGCACTGCTTAATTAAGCTGAAATTATTTGTAGATGGGGAGCGTGCTCACTTCCTCTGCCTTCATACTGTCTTCCCCAATTAACTTTCATTTCTCTGTTTTGTTACAGAGCAAGGAAGTGGGATTGCAGCTCCAGGAGGACTTGATGAAGGTCTTGAATGAACTCTACACGGTAAATCAAACTGACTTCTTGGCATCTTTTCAGGCAGGAGGAAGAAGTTTGCCTTCTCCCAGGCTGCAGTTCCAGCACAGACTGAGCCTCAGGACTGATAAATGTCTGCAGTTGCTGCATTTTGGGGCAGCCTGTGTTCGCTGGTCTGTAGAGCACCATAAATCTCACTTTTTCACTCTATCCCTTACGTTGCTTCAGCCCTGTAAGTGCTGGCTCAGCTTCTCAAAGATCTCACCTTAATGCACACCAGCTACCAGCTGCAGTGTTGGTTTTAAAAAGAGTAGGAGATATTAGAATTATTTCCAAACAGGCTAAAAATCCTCAGTCCATGGTTTTGTGTGGTCTGAGTGTACAAAAGGCAGTGCACAGCTTCAGCGGGGGCACACTCTGGTTATTTGTTCCTCAGCTCTTTCAGCAAAACGGCTCCCTTTAGAGTAATACTCTTCCATCTGTGCTTTTTGCTTCTTGGTTCATCCATTGGAGACACCAAGAAAGAGGCACTGCCTCGGGAAGGAGAAGGAATGTGTTCATAAAAGTTCATGTGCTGCTTGGGGACTTTTCTTCTCACTTAGATGAATGGAAAAGTCTGTTGTTTGATTAAATTTTTGCTTTCTGCAGCTGTTACTGAGCCAGTTCTCTTTTAAAAGCAGAACCTACACACGGTTTTGTTGCTCAAAATGTGTTTTCTTTTGTCCTTCCTTAATGGCACATGGGGTCATTACACTGAGGTACATGTTCTTTCCCTTTGTTCTTTCAAAAGACGATCCAGGGATGTTTCTCAAGCCATGGGATGTCAATCCTGTGATGGAATTCCGTATGAATACCAGTGCTAGAGTCGGGGACAGGGGGGAAATGTCGCTGAAATTTCCCATATGAACAAAATGGATAGAAGGGAATTGTTTCATTAGAGCATTGACACCAAATATTCAGTTGAATCTTTTAGGAAAAACAGGAGCTCAGGAGTAGGAAAAATGAGCCAGTAGTCACCTCGTGGCCAGAGGTGGGGCAGGCAGAGATGGTGGCTGCCACTGTGGCACCGTCAGCAGCATAAAACCCATTAAAATTGTGATTTCTATTTCTGCTGCTCTTGCTTTCTGCCAGTTCCACTTTGAGTGATAGAGGAAAAGAAACTACTTTGCATCTATTATTATAAATGCCTACTTTATAGTCTAAGCATATGCAGGAGCTGAAAGTGTGTGTGTAAATTATTCAGAAAGTCTCTCTTTAATACTGGCTGCGTTCACATTCTCTTTCATGTTTAAATACAGCGTCCCTTTGTATCCGAGACCCCTTTGCTGATCACGGCACAAAGCGGGAGCATGCGTCCTACTTACGTAAAATTAGTTGTGGTTCAAACTGAGGTGAAATAGGTAGAAATGGGGTTCCATCCAAAACAGATCAACTGATTTTCAAGTGGGGTCTTTATTAACGCTGGAACGACACTACTGGGGTGTTTTTATGCAACTGTGCGTTTCTTGCTCCCCCCTCCATCAAAACTGTATCATCATAATGTTTGCTTTGGTGTGTGAATTGAACTGCTTTGCATTTGTGGATTTTAAAAAGGTCATTTATATATTATTTCCTCTGGGGTTTTGGTTCTGTTTTCTTAACATGTATAACCTGTGGAACAAATAGGGGTTTTTTGGTGACTCTGGGGGAATTTATCTTACTTATGAAAAATGGGCTATAATAACAGTTGTCCAGAGAGTACAGGGTCCAGGTCTCCCTGAGCAAAGGAGCCACACTCATTTATTAATGGTTTTGTTACATCAGGTGAACAGAAGTACTTTTTACGTATCAGATCTGATTTAAACAAATCAAACCTGAGCTGCTTTTGCAGCCGTGGTATTCAGACTGATGATTTGCATGCAGTTCCTCGAGACCTGTGATGTTTAAAGGACTGATTCATCCAGATGAGAGACTGATAGGCATCCCTTCTGAAACCTTACCTGCTGATGAAAGGCTCTCATTTTCCAACGTTGGCATATAATTTTCTTTGAATGGTAAAGAGGCTGGATTTAGTCTGAGTCTTTTTTTGGTTTTTATGACTCCTTTATTGGATTGTACAAGAAGGCGCATGCCAGAGTTAAACAAAGAAGCAGCTGCAAAATAATCCACTTTGATTTCGGATTTGTTTTGAGCCACACTTTCATTTGTGCATCTTCTGTCCTGCTTTTTTTGAGATGAGAGATTTCCCTGAGTATTTTGCTGGTTTAGCTATTTCTAACTCACAGCCAGCTCTGACTCGCTGGTCACCATCTAAATGCCTTTGCTTAGTTAAAACGATATCTTGCATTTTATATAAACGTGATGGACAGCTGTTATGAAATAATTATGTTAATGAAACGTACAATTTTGGGGAGTGCATTGGGCAAATTGGTTAAAAAGTGCCACAATGTGTGGCTTATTTCTTAGGATTTTTTCCTCCCTTGTATCCTGTGAGCTTTCCAGACACACGTATCGCTGTTCTCCCTAAGACTTGCTCATGCAGATGAAGTAAAGCAGAACATCTCGTGTGTTGGGGAGAGGAGCCCATTTCTTCCTCATCAAATAGAACCGTGGAGCTCTCTGACTCTCGTGTATTGTTTGCTGCAGGTTATGAAAACCTACCACATGTACAACGCCGACAGCATCAGTGCTCAGAGCAAACTGAAGGAGGCAGAGAAGCAGGAAGAAAAGCAGATTGGGAAGTCGGTGAAGCAAGAGGACAAGCAGACACCACGCTCCCCTGACTCAACCTCCAACGTCAAGTTTGAGGAAAAACACGTTCGACGAAGCTCTGTCAAAAAAATAGAGAAAATGAAGGAGAAGGTACTTTCCTGGTGGTGTTTTTGCTTGTGTAGAGCGCTTGGAGGGGACCTTTGTTCAGCACAGGAGCTACTGAGGGTCCCTCCTTTGTGACATTCAAAGGCGAGTCTCAGTTTTTGCAGAATTTGTAAACGCTCGAGGTTTGGGAAAGGCAAAGGCTGGCACCAGGTCTCCTTGAGGAGATTTGCATTTTGTATTATCCCAGGTTACACAGCCATGGCCCAGCGAGCAAAAACGAGGGTAGGGCTATGAAAGTAACAACTGCCTTCTTCCAAGTCATGGGTAACAACTTTCCTTTTTTTTTCTTGTACAGAATATAAGATTGTTGTTTACCCTTTAATGTCAGTTTAAGGTCTGACCAGTGCTACGGGGAGACACGCAATCCCAGACCGGCTTCTCGGGCAGAACCAGTTGCCTCAGCAGTCAGTCAGTTCAGTGCCAAGATTCAAGCCATTTGAAGGCGAAGAGATATTTCTGGTTTAATTGAAGCTCTGAAAGGACTAAGTTTAGGGCTAATTTCTGCTGAAAGAGGAGGAGTGCCCGTGGCAGCCCTCAGACTACCTGTGGGCTTGGAGCAGCCGCTCTGGTAGCGCTGGAGCTGGTCCATAACCTCAGAAACCCACCTCTTTCCTTCATTCTTCCCTTAATCTTCCCCAACCCACAGTCTATTTTCAGACAAACCTTTGAATGCAGAGCCATCTAGTATAGTAATGGATAAAAACATCTAAATAATCTGAATTCTAAGTCTCTGAGTCTTGATAAAACTGGAATCCAAATGAACAGAAGCTGTGGGAGCAGGGGAAAGTTTGTTTAGTACACGGTGGGGATACTGGGAATGCTCCTCCTCCTGCCACACCTCTTTTTAAAACATATTCTGGTTTTGGTTTCTCTTGTAGCGCCAAGCGAAGTACACAGAAAACAGACTGAAGGCTATTAAGGCAAGAAACGAGTATCTGCTGGCTCTGGAAGCCACCAACGCGTCTGTGTTCAAGTATTACATTCATGACCTGTCTGATCTCATTGATGTAAGTGCTGCTGCTTGGGTGTCTGCAGTGAATGTCACTGCCATTAACCCTCTCCTCCTTCAGCATCACGTACCTGGTCACCTCCGTGCAGCTCTAGAGTGATGGTCTTGGGTGGGCAGCTCAGAGAGTAACACCAGGCATGATAATTGGTCATTAAGCTGTTAACGGAGCTTTTCTGAGATGCTTTATGGGGAGTCTGCTGCACAGATAAAAGCTCACATGGGAAACCTGGCTGTGAAATGTGCAGAAGGAGGGGTTTCTTAGTTAAAGTGAAACTCGGTAGCAGTATCACACTGTTGCTTGACATTTTCTATTTACTATTTTAAGCAAACCCTCGAGATGATAACTCAGAAGCATGTTTAAAAAAAAAGGAGCATGTTAACTGTAGCAGAGCAGACCAGTTGGTCAAAGAGCTGAGCACAAAACCATTTTCTAAAGCCACCTTTAACCTGTTTTGAAAAATTCCGTGTATTTCAAGGTTAATGCCTTCTCTAGCATATTTCACAAGAGGGATGAACCTCACTGCTTTTTAGACTTTCCATTCTCTGATACCCCGACCCACCAGCTCCACAGCAATTTGATGCATTTCTTCTGTCACTGGGACTGCAGAGCATTTCCAGACCAGTTCTGAAAGGTGTCAGCAACACCAGAGGTTCCACTGCTGCTGCCCCTTCGTGGTTTCTCTGTCTGTACAAAGAGATGAAGAAACAAACTAGTTACAGGGACCAGCTCCCCCCTTCCTTAGCATGGAGCTGAAGGTGGAGGGAGCGTGTTCCCTCTGTTCTGCACCTGAACGATGCCCCCAGCATTCAAGGGCCATCAATTCTGCTTTTAGTCAAAAGCACAACAAAAAACCCCAAATCTCTTTAAAAACTCAGAAAAGCCTCAGAAGAAGGGGGATCTGATCAACCCCTAGAAATACTTAAAGGCTGGGTGTCAGGAGGATGGGGTCAGGCTTTTTTCAGTGGTGCCCAGTGACAGGGCAAGAGGGAACAGGCACAAACTGGAACATAAGAGGTTCCATCTAAACACGAGGAGGAACTTCTTCTCTTTGAGGGTGGCAGAGCCCTGGCAGAGGCTGCTCAGAGAGGTGGGGGAGTCTCCCTCTCTGGAAAGGTTCCACCTCTGGGTGGCCCTGCTTTGGCAGGGGGTTGGGCTGGGTGATCTCCAGAGGTCCCTTCCAACCCCAGAGCATTCTGTGATTCTGTGAAAGCCAGGTTGGAATCCTGAGACTTTTCACAAATAGGTAGTTACCCTCTTCATCCTGCAGAACTCGGGTATCAAAGGCACCAGATGCCTCACAGGGAGGTCACTGGCTGCTGCTGGGTCTTACCCCAATGGCCAAGGACAACCCACTGCCGTCGCAATTAGAAACACTCAACGGCAAAGCCTGAAGGGAACTTTCTTTGTAGGAGCAGGGAGTAACGAACAGAAGTGTCTCTAGACACCAGCAATAAAGAGCACTCAGATGACTACTAATTAGTCAGCTATTATAATACCTAACAGCATATATAATGCATTTATTCAGCTGATCATAAAATCCCATGAAGTGCACTTCTGCCAGGTATTTATTTAAACCTGTCCTTTGGAGGTCAGGATTGTCAGCCCTAGATGGCTTTGAAAAATACTGTTATTTCAAAACGTCCCACTTTATAAAATTGCTGTGCTGAAGAGGCAGGTTTCCATCCTACCTCCTGCCTGCTTAGGAGACCTTTTTTGGTTATTAACATTTGCTCGACTTGAATTGTGCCTTCGTGGGGTTTTTAACAAATGGTAACTTTCTGTTTATTTTCGTATTGAGACATACAAAGTAGGGATTAATTTAACTGACATCAGAATAATTCAGTTGTCTTAATTGCTTTTTTTTTTTTTTTAAAATCCTACCAGTAAGTCCTCCCCCAGATGCTGCAGATGTGCTGGGTTCAGTTCTGAACTAACACACCATTCTTAGTGCAGTTTCATGAGTCATCTTGAGTAAAGAATCCATTTGGGTTTCATAAACCCCTAATGATTTTTCAGCTCAGACCTGAGATGTTTGAAGTCATACGCTGACAAATGCAGGTGACTTGGCTTGGAGGGACCTGCTCCTCTCGGTGTCACTGGGGGGGCAGTGGGGCAGGAGAAGCAGCCAATTTTCTGCAGTTCCAGGGTTTGTCACTGCTCCTGGAGAGGAGCCACCCCCCTCGTGGGCCTCGAAGCATTCAGTTTAATGCTACTGTGCAAGTTCTCATAATCTTTAAAAGCAAAGAATACGTGTTATCTGCTCTGTTGTCAGAAGGCATGGAAAAATGTGGGACTTGCCTGGGAGCACAGGAGATGGAATTTGGTTATCTCATCGTTAAGATGCAGGGAATATAGATTTACAAATGCCTTTGATCTAAAGGATCGAAAATTAACAATTATAACCAGTGATGGTTATCTGAAGCATCTGACTTAAAAATATGAATTTTTTTTTTTTTAAGCCTGGTCTTAATTCTTTCCCTTGATCTAATCTTTTGATGATACAGAATTTTGAAATATAATATAAAAGCAATCTTCAAGGTTGCTCACAAGTAGCTTGAGTTGGGCCAACTAGCATTAAACTTGTCATGTTTGTACAGCACATTGTGTTTCCCCTCCAGTGTGCATGGAAGGATAACAGGGAGTTAATTCTTCATCATGAGCTGAGAGCAATAAATTGCTCCTGACAGGGCCCAGTAGTTTTGAATTTCCTGACTTTGGGGACCGAGGCAGCTCTTTGATGCTAATGAAATATTACAGTAACAGGCAAGTTTGTATTAACTCACATTTATGGAAGGGTCACTAGGACAGAATTTAAAAAAAACAAACCCAAAACCAACCAAAAACACCGGCATGTGTATTTGTGGGACCTGAAGATTACTTTATTCTTCTAGAAATAGGTGCATCATCGCTGTTTACTCCAGGATCTCCTACCTCCCCTTCCCAATGTAAATTGCATTTTAAAACAGAGGGCTCTTTCTCCTTTAATCTTCTATTTTGGGCCTGTTTGAAGACTGCTGACTGGCAAAGGGTTAATCAGCTGTCATGTTGAGAAGTGAATTTGAATGAGTTATCATTAAATTCTTATAAAAAATTGATTTCCTCGGAGAACGATTCCATCAAACATTTATATAACCCAGAAAAGGGATGGCAAGACTCTGATACATTTCTAAATACGGCGCACTGGACTTTTAAAAATGTTATAAAGTGGGGGAGTGGGCTGGGAAATGTTTTCTGTCACTGGCTTCAGTAACTTAAAGCTAAAAGACTTGGCTGTCTTAACGTGCTGAGCAAGGTGGGGTGTCCTGTTTGACTCCCCCATCCATCCCACCAGCCGCGGCTGGGTGCTGGAGCAGGGGGAGCCCAGGGAGGACACGTTGGTGGCTCTGCAGCCCTCTGGCCACAGGACAGGGAGGGGACAAGGAGCTTCTTTTAAATCTGAGCCGATCCTTGTACTCTTGGCCCAACTGGGATAATCTTTCCCCAAAAAACTACGGGAGCTGTCACCGTCACGCTCCCGCAGAAGAGCAGTAGCTCCGAGTGGCTGCCGATCCCAGGCTGCCTCCACACGTGCAAGTTCTCAATCAAGCCTCTTTTGTGGGGTTTGATTTTTGGGGTTTTTTTTGGCTAGTTTTTGTTCTTCCTGATTGAATGTGTCGTCCTTGAATTCTCTGCCTCCAGCAGAACCAGCAACTGCAGCTCTTTTTCACAGGATTCCCCACCTGCCACAGCTTGTTGGCACAGGAGCCTGGCATCTACACAGCACTCGGTGACAGAAATTCTCTGAAAGCGAGGAACGGTCCAGTAGTTGTTCTCTCTTCTCTCTGCCCCCACTCCTTTTCCCCCTGCAGCCCCCGCCCCCTTTTTTTCTTTTTTCTTTTCTTTTTTTTCTGTGGCACTTGCACACAATGACAGTGATGAGACTCAAATGACGGGTGAGGAAGAGATTTGATGGGAATTTTGCTTACAGAGCAGCACGGCCATCAAGCAGATGGTCTCTTTCTTTCTGGAGATCCTCCTCGCCTATGTCATCTTGTTCTAATTCCAAGAAGGTGGGCTCCTTTCTTGCTCACTTTAGTAGAAGTCTGAAAAATTCAGGCTGTTTATGGTCAGCTAATGAAAAGTGCCTTTCTCCCTCCTGAAACATGAAGACTTGGCTGCCTGGCCCTGGTGGGGATGAAGCTGCTTGATTGTCTTCCAGTGACATCACCCTGGTGGCAGAGACAGCCAGGAAATTCTTGACCACCACCACATTCTGCTTGAAAGTTTGGGGTTTTTTGTTGGTTTGGTTTTTTTTCCTCTTCTGTTTCACCCCAGCAGTGAAGTCATCCCAACTGACCGCTGCTTGCTTCTTGGATGACTCTGTTCTTTATCCCTGGGATGTTCAGGTCATGTTCTTGCCTGCTGAAGGGCACTGAATTAAGCAGTTTTCTATATCTTGGGTGGAATAATTTATACGCAGATTAAATTTTGCAGATGATCCAAATCCCGTGTCTTATTTCTCCTGATAGTACTTTAGTGCATTGTTTTCCTGTTACTTTGAATCATTTTATTTAAGGATTTTGGGGTGTTTTCCATGGGAATCAGTGCCCCTGAAAGTGAGGTTAGAATCTAAAGAAACCCACTAAACACACCCACTTCTAGGTTACTTTTTGGGTTTTTAACAGTGTGAAATGGATTCTCCAGCACTCCATAAGGTCTCCACAAAGTGTTCTAGTAGTTTAGGTTGTGCTTGCCTTGGAGCTGAATCATAACTCGGTGTTGAAATTTGTATGGGATGAGAGGTTGAGAATTCTGATTAGGGCCGACTGAGGAGCCCTGGTCAAGATGCAGCTGGGATCAGTGAAAGATGTGAGACCACTCTGGTACCCAGAAGGTGATAAAATATACACGACTTGTTATCAATTTCCATAACTCCAAGCTCTGGCAACATTTTAATTTCCCTTACAGAATTTGTTCACTTATTCATATGGAGCTGTGTGCCTTTTTCCAGCAGTGTTGTGACCTGGGGTACCACGCCAGCCTCAACAGAGCCCTCAGGACATTCCTGTCTGCGGAGCTAAACCTGGAGCAGTCGAAGCACGAGGGGCTGGATGCCATCGAGAACGCCGTGGAGAACCTGGATGCCAACAGTGATAAGCAGCGCCTGATGGAGATGTACAACAATGTCTTCTGTCCCCCCATGAAGTTCGAGTTTCAGCCACACATGGGTGATATGGTCAGTTTATACTCCTCCTTATTTTTATTCCTTCGCCTTTCTGCTTCCCTCGTCTTCCAGAGCCACTAAAAGGCCACCTGTTTGGCTCTATTTTTGGGAGGTAGAAGGGAGCCTGGGGAAAGGGGAGCTGATCTGAAGGTTAAGCAGAGGCTCATGGCACAGATGTCTGAGCACAACTGACTCTCACTTTTTGGCTGTCAAAGCTACTGAAGATGAAAATGCTTAATGAGGTGTAATACTGAATGTAGATGGGGAACACTGTTTTAATCTCTCCTTTAAGCCATAGTTAACCTCTGTGCCCTGAGACAGACTGAAAAGTGAGATATTTGAAGGGGCAACAAGATAAAAGACTTAAATGCTGGCTTTTCGAGGCATTTGGGTGTGTAATCTTAAAGCACAAATGGTTTATAGTGGTGCTTTATGCATCTATGAGACGAGGCAGTCAGAGGACTTTGATTTTGGCAGTGAAAATCTGTCTTTATAGGTTTATCACAATGCGGTTTCCCATCTGGGAACTCTTTAAAGTCACACAAGTTGAAACACGTTCACAAATCTAAATGGGAACACACGTACAATGTAATAATTTAGGTCAATTGGTTGCATTTCTAGATTCTCCCCCTGAACACTGAGGAGAGACTCTGAGGATGGTCTCTTGCAGCCAGGCTCTTCTACAGCCACTGCTTCAGGCTGCTCTTTGTCTCTTGCCTCTGAAGTGGAACCCTCAGACTGCAAATGACCTCTCTCGGTTTTTCTGAGCTCTGGTCGTATTCTATAAGATAGTGGCAAGAAAAAGAATTACCTGCAGACTCTCATTCAGTTCCCAGCTCACATTCGCTGAATCATTTATCTTGGTCCTTCTCAAGGCTGAACAAGGGTTTATAAATGCAGGCTGATGGCCTTGTACCAACAGTCCTACATAGACCAGGTTGAATATATGATGGTGTATGTTCACGTGTGTGATAAAACTCCCAATTCCAGTTTCTGTCTTTGAACAATAGCCTTAAGCAATGAGATCAGTGTGTTCCTTTAAAAAAAAGAAAAGAATTCCAGACTAGAAGGAAAGCTGCTTCATGCTGTGACATCAGGCTAATTCTTAACAGTGCAGGGAAGCCCACTGTTCTAGCCTGTGTGACAGGTCCCAAACCTCTTCTTTTTTTATTTCACTGCATTCATTAAATAGTAATTCCTACCTGTTGCTGTACGTACCATAGTTGAGCTGGGCAGGGGCAGCCACTCCTACCCCCTGGGTAAATAATATACTGAACCAAATGCTTCTTGGTCTGTGAACAGGAACATTCGCTTCTCCTGGAGGTTTTAGGGTGGGATTTAGCCTAATATCTGTGATAGAGCACCTTCAGACTTTCAAAACTCACAACAAGCTGATGTTGCTGAAAGTAGCTACTTTTTTCTAGTAGTTCTTTGGTGTTTGTGTTCTCTCTCTCACTCACTTCTCAGCAGAGTCGGGAAGGGAGCTGCAATTTCACAGAACACAGGCTTTTCCCACTGCTTGAAATCCAGGGCTACAAAAATTAAGCACTTTGGAGGATGTTTGTTCATCACAATATAATGAACTGTTTTGTGGTGGTTATGATTGAGAGGGGTGTGTGTGTGTGTGAGTGTCCCAGCCCTCTGAAAACGATGCTGATTCTCTTCCAGGAGTCACAGCTCTGCGCCCAGCAACCGGTCCAGAGTGAGTTAGTGCAGCGGTGCCAGCAGCTGCAGTCCAGGTTATCGACACTTAAGATTGAAAATGAAGAGGTGAGCTAAACAACCCGAATAACAAGCCTTTTACTTACTTCCACCTGTTTTCTCTGGTCTTCTCTTAATCAAGTCTTGTGGTAGAATTCAAGAATAAGGCAACTGAGGCCAGCATTGCATTAGTGTGTGATTTCACGTGAAAACTGGGTGCGTGGAGAGCATCCTTAAAATACCCCCAAGTCGTGTCTCTTCCTTCCCATCCTTAAGCTGATAAGGCTGGCAGTGTTGCAAAAGGTGTATTTGAATAGCTAATAGAAACAAGGGAATTTGGTGTTTTGAAGTGAAGACAGTGAATTCCCATAACTTAAGGTAAGAGCTAATTTTTGCTTAATTGGCCAGCTAAGAGGGGAAGGCTAGGTCACTGGCATTCATTTGGGAATGGCTCAAAATACTGGATCTGCATCGCTGTGTTCAGGCATTTTTAAATCCCCCTTGGGCAAAGTTTGCGACTCCTTTATATCTAAGAAGTTGATTCTGGCCTTCAGTGAAAACTTACAGTGTCACAAAGTCCTGTTTTTAATATCCATCTTTGATGTCCAGTAGATGTAGGTAGAGAAGATGACTGTAAAATCTTTGTTCTAGCACTTTGAGGGTAGATTTCCTTACATCTCCTTCTCCCAGCCTGTTTTCCCACCCCTGGCGGTTCCGTGTGCTGCCAGCCCTTTGGTTGTACGGACTGTGCTGGTAATGAGCAAAATTTGCACCGTAGTTATGGCACATGGGATGTGAAACCAGTAATATCTGTTTGTTAGTAACAGCCTCCAGGGGACTTACTACCGCTGTTTTTTACTTGCAACGTACTCTCTTCATTTTCTCAAGTTCTCTCTTTCTGGCTGGCCAGGTTAAGAAGACTATGGAAGCCACACTCCAGACAATCCAGGATATCGTGACGATAGAGGACTTTGATGTCTCTGACTGCTTTCAGTACAGCAACTCCATGGAGTCTGTCAAATCCACCGTCTCGGAAACGTTCATGAGCAAACCCAGCATCGCCAAGAGACGGGCCAACCAGCAGGAGACAGAGCAGTTCTATTTCACAGTAAGGAGTTAATTTTCAGTAGGAGCACACAGGAGGTATTTAGAATTACGCTGACAAGATGAGGCTATCGTCTTACGAGAACGCCTCTGTAATTGATTTGGGACGAGCAGAGTCAGCATGTTAGCTTTTAAAAACGGGTGCTTCAAATTCTTTACAAATATATTTGGATACCTTTTTGATGCAAACTTAGTCTGTGGATAAACTGTGTAAAATTTGATTTCTTCTGCGTCTAAGAAGGAATTGCCTGAGAAAGAACTTAACAGCTTGTAAATATCAATTTTCAGAAATAGTGCAGGCCAAGAGAATGTTTAGCTCTTTGATTTCTTGTTATTATCGTCTTGCAATTTCAGCTCACGTAAGCTTTTAATTGTGTCGATGCATTTTTACAAGATGCTAAGAGCTTTTTATATTGGATTTCATACAGACTGGATGTTTTTTTCCTAAATTAGATTTCTGTTAAGCTGCTGAATTCACTCCATTTTAAAAACATTTCAAAATAGCATATGAAAAGCATAGCTCTTACCCCAGTTACTTTGTCATTCCTTCAGGCATCTTTTGCTACTCGTGCTGCCCTTTACATTCTTCTTCCAAGAATTATGTTGATTAGAAATCTGAAGTTTTTGTGGAAATTACGCCAGCTGGCAGGATGGATTCTGTCAGGCCTTGGCTTAGAAAAATTAAAAAGCCTTTGTAGAAGGTGAAACTGGCTACTGAGAAAAGTGGGTGGAGAAATGCATTCGATTGAGAAGGGATTGACCACCCTGCCCAGAGTTATCAAACTGGAAAAATGATTTTTTAATTGAACTCTTAAGCGTTCCCTCTCTGGAGAGAGACTATTGTGAGTTCAAATAGGAGACCAGACCCAGGACTTTATTTGGGTGTGTGATTTTTCCATTTCATCGTGTTGCTGTCCTGCTGCAGAGCAGTGAGGTCCCACACGGTGCGATCTGTCACCTCCCACGCAGCACGGGTGAAATAACCACCAGCAGAACCAAGCTCTTACACAGAGGCCCTCTTTGACCAGCCTAATCAGATGCTCGATTGATCTACTATTGACCAGACTTAATGAATATCCTTTATGAGGATTTCAAGCTCTGAATCTCTAAGGAGCAGGTTTTTTCAGTGTAGAAGATGCTCAGATGAGTATTAATGGGCGAGGGCGGAGCTGTGCAGCAACATGGGCGAGAGGAGTTCTTTGTGTAGAGTGCAGAGCAGAGATTTAAATCCCTTCCTACCCTGTGATGTGCTAAATGCTGAGGGGTATGGACTGAAAGGAAAAAAAAATACTCATTTGAAAGAGTATTCCATATTGCTATTAACTCCAGTTGGAGATACCCCACACCCCACCTTGCTAGCTAAGCAGAGCTCTTGGGTAAATACAGCAATGCCACCACGGGGATTTAATTGAAGGAGCGCTGGCTGTAGCATCTCTGCGCTGATAGAAGCTGTTTTTCCACTAGAGGTGTATCGTTACAGACTGGTGCCGAGATGGCTCTGTTTTTAGGGCTTTGAAGGCAGGTTTGTATTGAACTTCCCCGTGACAGTGAGGAGCATAGGACTGAGTTCACAGCGAGCAAAAGCAGGTCGCTGAGGCAAGGAAGCAGCAGTGGGTTGAGGGAGCCAGGATGTGTGTGTGTTTGGGGGGGGGGGGATGTGGCCTGGGTACCGCTGCTGCCATGGCTACACTCCTGCTTCCCAGCCAGCAATAGCAGAGCCAGCGTGAGGATGCCGTCAGTGCCGAGATCCTACGGCTAATTGTCATACAGCTGGCACCCCACCACACCTCAGACACGAAAAGGAGAGTCAATGATTTGATTCTTTTTTACCTCTAAACCTGAATGATTTTAGCTCTTTGTCAGAATGTTATTTTTTCCCTCTAGAAAGATTAAAAACTGGTACAACACTCGTTCTGCGAAGCGCTTTAAAAAGGAAGGTAAATTTATTATTAGTAAACCCTTAAGAGATGGATAAGTGTGATATAAAGTTCCCCCTGCTCATCAGTGCTCCAGAGACACCGTGCTGGTTGTCTCAATGTGCCGCTCTTCCCGGCGCCGGGGAGCAGGGATCTTCTGCACCCCCTCCTTCAGTCCAGTGCTTTGTTTGAAGTTGTTCCTGGGGGGCGTTGAGGGAGGGAGGAGGGAAAACCGCTGAGCTTTGCAGATTGGAGACAGTTAAGGATATGGGACAGTGACAGAAACTGCTTTCCTTTCTAGCCTTGAAAGCATAAACTCTCTGTTCCCCTGAGGCCGGCAGGTGTGTTCTAGTTGGCATTGGGCTTTGTGGCGTGTGGCACCTGCAACTGGTTCTCCCTGGAAAAAAATGTGAGAATGGGCTTGGAGAGGGTGTCAATGGTTTTGAGGAGACGGTGGGTGCAAAACGCTCACCTTCTCTTCACCTCTGAATTTTTGCAGCGTAGAAATAACATGACCTGGGGATGTTTCTAAAGCTGTGTGTCTGATTGTGCTTCACCTGACTCTGGCTGTGCTCTGCCAGAAGTGAAATCCTTAGGAATTCTTCCATAGTTTGAGGGGGTTCTTTTTCTTTTTTTTTTCTTTTCTCCCTGTTTTTATTAAGCCAGAAATCAAATGCTGGTGGATCTTTGTAATTCATGGAGGGGAAAAAAAAATAAAAGCCTGAAGCCTTATTTTGAAATTAGTTATTTTTTCATAAGCACACTGGTACCAGGCAGGGTACAGAATGTTAGGCATGAGGAAATAGAAAGAATGCACCTAATTCTGCACTGGATGGGAACATTCTCTTTTTCTCCTTTAAAACAGTCCCTGGTACCCATCCGGAGGGGGGACACACATGGTCCTGATGTCCCCCAGGTCCACCAGGCCAGCAGAGGTGGGGGTTCCAGCAGGGTGCCCTGCCCTGCAGTCTCCTGAGCTTAAGATTTAATATCTGCTTCAAAGGGAAACTGAACTCGCTCCCAAATCGAGTTGATTTGCTGAGCTTTAAACCATCCAGTCCTGTCTCTTTGCCTGACCCTGACGTTGAGACGGGAGCTCAGCACCTCCCAAACCAGATTTATCCTCAAATCCCCACTTGAAATTCTCTGCTTCTTTTCACATCTTATACTCCTTGTGTTTCACTCTGTCAAAATTTGATGCAAAAATTTAATTGATTGAGCAAAATACACAGTTGGTGCTTGGTGAACAGATTCTACAGCGAAATTCCAAAAACTATGGTTGGGGATTTTTTTGGGCTTGGTTTTGTTTTGGTTTGTTTTTTTGCCAGAGTGATCATGCTTCCTGTTTGCTTCTAAAACAACAAGTCGCAGTCTTAGTGTAGGAAGCAGGAAGTTCTGCAACTTGCCAAAGGGACTTGATTCTTGTGAGATTTTTCTCCCAATGTTGTCAACCAAAGGGACATAAACCACCAGACCCCTGGCAGTTAATTAAAACCCCAGCTCAGACGGTTTTGGCTGTGTGTGGGTGCACACTGCTGTGGGAGAACCCCCTCCAGGGCAACCATCCTTAGCTCTTGGAAGGTTCCCCCTCCTCAGTTCTACCTTATACGCATTTATATATTGCTTCTTGGTTCTTCACATCTTGCCCAGAGGCTGCCGTTGCTGTGCCCTGCAGAGGACAAGCAGGGTCCAGGCCCTTCCTTAGCTAAAATACTGGTTTTCTTCACCTTAAGGGTTTGCAGTCTAATTTGGCAATACTGGAAAGAAGTGGATAGAACTGGGGAAAGCCGAAGGCGGCAATGGGAATATTTCATTATTAAATGAGAATACTTTCTTTGTGTTCATATTGCTAGCAGAATTTTTAAAATACCTCATGATTCTAAAGAATGCCCTGTGATATTTGAGGAGTTATGTGCTATTTATGTCTTTTTGAGTGTAAACACATCCTAATTGTAATATGGTCAGCTACCATAGAGCAGAGTATTTTCTGTGCTGCAGCACGAGGAAGATAAATAATGCTGTTCGGGGCTGCAGAGTAAGAGATGGAAGAGCTGTGTAAAACTAGTGTTTGCAGAGCCGTGAAAAATCAGAAAGAAGTGGGAAAACGGACTGTGTGATTGTATAATATATCACTGAGAGGATAGATCTGAACTTACAGAGCATCTTTATTTGTTTTGTCCCCTGCCCCTCCCTGCGACCCTGAGTATCATCCAGCGTGGAGGCAGACACACTATTTGACAAGTAAAGTGGGGTGAGAGAGGTTAAGTGAGAGAATAAGCACAGAAAGCAGCCTTTTAGCTTGTTGAAACAGATTGCTCATTCAGTTGCCTGTGACGTGTGAGGGAAGTGCATTTCCATCTCAGCCTGTCTGGAGAGGAGGGGAATGACAGCTCCTCAGATCTCTTCAAAGATGCCAAACATTCAGCTGATTCCACTGGGAAACAATGGAACTTGCGCTGCAGATACGTGGGGACTGAGCTCCAGGTTGGCCTGGACAGACAAACCAGGAGGTCTTGGTTCATCCTTTGCACCCTCAATTTCAGTGTTGTGTTTTTCAACATTATGTTCAGAATCCAGTAGCCTAAAGACGCAATCGAAGAAATTAATTGTGTCCGCTCATCTCATGATCTTGGTTTTTCTCCCCCCTCACAGAAAATGAAGGAGTATCTGGAAGGCAGGAACCTGATAACGAAGCTCCAGGCCAAGCACGACCTTCTCCAGAAGACCCTGGGAGAAAGTGAGTGTGGGACCCGCTGCTCACTGCTGTTAGCCGGGCTGTTGCACTGATTGAGTTAGTCAGCTGAGTGTGATTGCTGATGCAAAGTGGACACACTCATGTTTTATGAATTAATTTTTCTGATCTGCATGGTGGAGAAGCCAAATGACCTACATGGCTGCTTGATTAATGAGGAACAGAAAATATTTAATGAATCACTAACGTGCGTTGCTTATTTGGTAGAGTGAAGCGTACGCCCACGCGTTCATCCTGCCCTCTCCCCATACACACACCTGCTGCTTCTCACTTAATAATCTGCATTGGGGCAAACCTTGGGATTTGCAGTTTCCTGACGAGCTGAGAAGCGTTGCCTTGTTGGGCAGGTCAGAACTTTCATTTTCGTGGGTGTTCAGCTGCTTCTCACCTCTGTGGGTCCAGTCCAGACCACACTAATGTGTGTGAGCACCACCTTTCATCAGGAGAACAACAAACACATTTCAGAGCATGTCACATCTGCTGCCTGTCCAGAGGGCATTCGTCAGGGGGGCAGCCAGAACTGAATGTGCACTTACTAATAGTGTCAGAACAAAGGATGATTTCTTTGCCTTCATGGTATGGGCAAATCCTGTTGGCCAAACACGCTTAAACTATGCATCCAAGTTTCCATAGAAACCTCTCTGCCTCCTGTTTGCAGAGGAGAAGGTTTTAACAGTCTAAATGTCAGGGCAAAAAAAGAAACGGCTCGACTGGTTGCTGGGTTTATACGCTGGAGCCGGGCTCCTGGTTTGATGTGTAACTTAACTGGGCTCCCCACAGTTTATGGTGTGCAAATCTTCTGAATGAAAACTTAAAACAGCATGGGGTCTTTGAAGTGCTTCGCTTTCAGTTTAAAAATGCACTATAAAAGTAAAAAGCTCATTGCTAGAGTAATTAAGAGTTTCACGTTTATCAGACCCAAACCCCTAGAAGGTAAGGAAAGGCCGTCGTCATCCTTCTGTCCGTTTAAAGTTGCCGGGTTCTTGGGCTGTCCTGCAGAAAGGCTGGGGGAAGCCAAAGGCCTGTGCCCTCGGGGTATTTTTCTTCTGCCTCTAAATATCTCCAAGTGACACCCGCGCTGCCCCTGTGACTAATCGTGTCCCTGGGTCACCACTGACCTCTGCATACCCAGACCTATTTCCCCTTAACCTGCCTGCCCCCTGAACCTGCCTCCAGCTGGGGGGCAAAAGGGGGGGGAAAGAAGTGGAAATGAAATGCAATTTCTGTATTGCTGTGTAGATTTAAAGACCACTTCTGTTTTCTTGGCCAACCGGAGCTTTCTTGGTCTCTGTGTGAAGGGACCCAGCGTGGGTCAGGGTGAGCTTTTTTGTTTTTGGGGGGGGAAAAAAAATGGCTTTTGTCATCTGTGAGATCAAAAGGAGCTGAGCAAAGGAGGTGTGTTCAGTCTCCAAAACCACATTAAACAGGTTAATGGTACAAACTGGGGACCGTGCCTAGGCTTATCCATAAAATGTCACTTAATTGGGAAATGAGCAAATAAAATTCCTTTCACAAGTCCCCGGAGCCTGGTTAGAAGCTTTACTGAAAAAATGTGCATTCAGCTGCGTGTCCTCACTCCCCAGAAAATTTGTGTTTCTGTTAATGATTTTTCTTCTTCTTTGCCCCATCCTCAGGTGACATTTATTAGTCCTCTTGCAAATTACCTTAATCTAAAGATGACAAGTTCCAGTAATAAAAATAGCAGTGAGTCTTCCTATCTACAAGTAATTACGTCCCTGCCTACTGTACACATTTGTCACCCTCATCTAGGAGCCCCTTGATGTTGCCACAGCCATGTAATTTATATATATGAATATTCTATGATGAAAATGGGACAGATGGCTGGAAATTCTGCTTGAGAATAACATTTTCATGTAAATTATGCGCTGTTTTGGCTTTACACGGGGAGAGGAAAGTGGCGATCGAGATGTGTTCAACCAATTGTCAGCCATCCGCAATTAGACGTTGCCCTCGTTTATTCTTCCCTCTCCCCGGGAGCAGGAAGACAACTGTGGGGAAGGTGGGTTTTCAGCTGTTGGAAATCAGCGTGGTTTCACGTGCTGCCTGCGTTGGCAGCAGTCGCTCGCTCGGCTGCTCCCCTGCAACCTCGGTGCGAGTTGATGGAACAGGTTTTGGATGGAACAGGTTTTGGGGTTTGTTTGGTTTTTTGGTTTGTTTTTTTTTTTTATAAAAACACTTGTGGAAAATAGCATTAAACATCTGCCTCCCTAAAACAGCTTAATGCCAGCATGTTCAGCCTGTGGGCTAACAAATCCACGCATGTTTTCAACCTTACTAAGTGGCTTTATAAAGTATAATCTCTGGCCCCACCAGTTCCCCTGGGAGGGGGAGGGAGGGAGAGGTCGACAAGCCCCGGGTTTTTTGGCAGCAGAAATCAACAATTAGAATGCACAGGGAGAATCATTTTCAAAAACAATACTTTCCAGAGGACGAGTCCTTGGGCAGCCCAGTCTCGTTGCTGGGTTTCCCCGATCAGTGGCAGCGGAGATGGGCTTCAGTGGGGTCCCCAGTGGGGATGCTGGCCGGGGGGGCAACCCCTGCCCTGCAACCCAGAGCTGCTCCCTCCCTCTCCCATGGATTTTCTACTCCATCTCCTTCTAAAATGCCTTTGCCAAGCCGTTGGAAGCATTTCCCCATTCCTCTCTCCTAATGCTGTGGGGTTTTTTTGTTGTCTTAACAGGTCAGCGGACAGACTGCTCCCTTGCCAGGTAGGTGTGGCTCAGGGGATCATTTCTTTTTTAAGGAAAATCTGATGCA
Organism: Nycticryphes semicollaris; assembly: GCA_013400055.1. Classification (NCBI taxonomy): domain Eukaryota; kingdom Metazoa; phylum Chordata; class Aves; order Charadriiformes; family Rostratulidae; genus Nycticryphes; species Nycticryphes semicollaris. The sequence goes on along the minus strand of VXBJ01007566.1, from coordinate 32,811 downwards.
AATCAGTCACTGCCATTGCAGATCTGCAGATCAGTTGCCAGACTAGGATATGTATCTGTCACAAAGAGATACTCATTGAGCTAATATATATATAAGCAAATTCCTGCTAGTTAATATAGCTTCAGATGCCATCTGCATTACCTCCGTCAGTGCAAGGTATAGCTTATGCATATAGATATGTGTATACAGCTTAGACATATGTTTAGTAGCCTCTGCCCAGCTGAGGAGTGAGTATTGTTTCTGGTGCTGGGCCAGCTTCAAACTTGGTTCTGTGCTTCCTGCTGCCCTGTGCTGCCACCGCAGTTGTGACACTACACCTGGTGGCAGAGCTGCCTGCCCCGACAGGCTGGGAAACGGATTGAGGTTAGAAAAAACCAAACGAGGGTAAAAAACAAACCCAAAGAAAAACCCAACCTAAAAGAATACCCGTGGAGGTCTGGCACTTTTTCTTGCCCCACTGCATTTAATCCGGATCAGGAAGGGGACACCTCACATGGGCTGGTGTGAGAAGCAGGTTTTTAAGGGGAGAAACTGTCACCCCAAGAAATATTCTTCAAACTGAGATTTTTACAAACACGTTCGTGTTTCGGTGAGGGAGGTGGGTCCCTGACTCCACAGGGTTCATCTGTGTGGTTGGTGTTTATGGGGCCGGAGTAACATAAGTTGGGAAACTCTTCATCCCATTGATGCTCTCCGCGGTGCGGCAGAGCTGGATTGCAGCCGTACGGAGCTCGTGGAGAATAAACTTCTCATTTATAATTAGGACCAATCACAGAACCATAACTAAGCTTCTCCTGATGGGGGTTTTTATAAAACATGACAAATCTCCAAGGTGATGGATTCCAAGGGCTCGGTGGGGCAGGAGGAGCCGGGGCAGGGGCTGTGCATCATCCTGACTGTTCACAAAAGGAAGGTGATTACTGCTGATCCGGAGTCATTACTACTTTTCACATTCCTTACAGCAAAGCAAAGCTGACAGGTCCTAATTAGAGCCTGACATCTGTAATAATAAAATATTATTCATCATGAAACAATTTTAAATATCAAAGAATCGCTACTGCTAATAGTTTAAAATAGACCTTATTGTCTGTGACAGCCCATGGAATCTGATTTCTTTTTTTTTTCATTCAGTGTTTTTGATTTTTATAAAAGGAATTTCCTCTGAATTAACACATTGTACAGTCTTTTTAAAAATCACAGTTCTAATCACCTTATTTATAATTCAGCAGCCATCTGCCCTAGCAGGGAATTGGCTTGAATGATACATTAGAGCCTCGCTACTATTATCGCTCATGCTTTATTTTTACAAGAATCTGTAGGAATTTTAAACCCCAGTAATAAATTTTGAGGGGGAACAAATCCCGGCAGAGCCAGACTTTTTCCTATTTTCCTACATTGAATGTCTACCAACAGCAGTAAATGAGTCCATCATGGTTTATACTGGAAAGGCTTAGCCTGGCCAGTGTGTGCTGGTGTTTGAGGGCCTTTTGTTATTTATTTATTTCTTTGAAATCTTATCAGAAACTGCACTAAAGGCTCCACAGTGGCCACTCTCACAGCACAGCAGGACTCTCCCACCCACTTCTCCCCTCTCTGAAGTGGATCTATCGGAGAACAGCAACGTGTAATTTATAACAAACTTCATCTTGAACCAGGAGCCCGATGTGACAGAGTCCCATATGGTCAGAATTAAAATGTCAGGGGTAATCTTTTATCAAAGCAGGGGACTCCCTCATGTCAAGTTTAGGTTTTTAGTGATTTAAAGTCACTTAAAATCTTTCTGAAGTCCCATAAATTGAATGAGACTAAGTCGCCGTGATTGACTTGTATATTTGGCTCCTTCCCTCTTCCGAAATGCACGTGGTTTGGAATATTGAGTGAAGGAGAACGGTGATTGTAGAGGATTATCTTGACTTTTCTGTTCTGTTTTTCCCTCCTGCACCAATGGGTGGTTCTGATCTCCCCAGCGGCAGGCGCAGCTCCACCATTCGGAAGCAGGTAATAAACATTTCCTTAAGTTACAAAGCAGAGAACAGTGTGTGTTTGTGGGGAGGAGGGTAGATAGAAAACAGGGAAGTGTTTTTATCCCTCCATCTCTCTCTTATATGGACCTCCTTGGTATTGCTCAAGTGGAACTGGTGTCTGCTTTTCCAGTGACTGCGATCAGAAAGACGTTGATCCTCATCCAGGATTCATTTTCATTGACAAAATACAAAAGTAATTTTACTCTGTTTTGACAGACCTGGAACCAAAAACGCCAAAGAGCCTTGAGCTCTCTGGGCAGCCCTAGTTTATAGGTTTCGCCCTGTTGTTTCTTGGTCCTCTTTCCCTTTATTTTCTCTGGTGCAATGCTGGTAAACCAGTAACTGCTCGCTGCTGGTGCCGCCTTGTAATGACAACTCACAACAGCAATGCTTCATCTCCCTAGATACAGGGGATGATCTCTTACTTTTTAGTGCCTGAAAAGCAAAAGTGTGTTGCTTTGAAATAGGGGGGAAAAATACAAAATAGTTCTTGTTGATCCTGTAAAGACAAAATTTGGCCTGGAATTTCACTTCATACAGTCTGTCTCGGGACGCTGCTTTGTAGGTTTTAGGATCTCCTTATATTGGAAATTAGGTTAGAGAGCAAGTTGTGGGTTTGTTGTGCAGAGCCAAACCTTTCCCGTTTTCTGATCTTAATTGTTATTCCTTTATTTATGCCCTACAAATGGTCCTTTCCTTTGCTGAAAATGAAGTATGTACATGTCTCAGTTGCCATTTTCACAAGTCATTCATGAGGTGTCTCAGAAGCCTATTCTGGCTCGAGTAGAACTGACTGGAGTCTCTGATTTGGAAGCCTAAATGACAAATGGATGTGTTGGCAAACACTGAATCCACAGCCAACAATAACCCACATGAAATCACATGTGTGGTTTTATTGGGGTTTTGTGACCTGACAGGTTAAAACATAACTGCCTGGAGAGTTTTAATCTCTGCTGGGGACCCAGAATATGTGTTTCTCTGAGCTCCTACTGTCAAACTCACAAACAAGTCGAGGGGTTATAATGCTGTTTGGATGATTATTAATAAAGCATGTCCTCGGGGGCAGACGAGCAGCGGAACAGCTTCTGAAGTGTTCTTAATTGCTTGGTGTTGTTCTGTACAGCATAAAGGAAACTAGTTCCAACTGGCTGTGGCTAATTAGTAGAGAAATTATTGTCACCATGTGACCGAATTCTATGACACTTCAATAAAACAACAAAACCCCCATGAAAACTAAACAAGTAAGAAAAAGGGTTGAACTGTTGCATTTTATATACATATATATATATATATATATGTATGTATATACTTGAGCAGAGGCCTGTCATCCTTTTGAGCTGACTGAAGTGTGACACTCGAGCATCCTCACAAGTGAGTGTTTTGGTACAAATCAGAGGCATCGCTCTCCAAAACTATGGTAGAAGAGGTGATGCAGAAAGAGAAACTTGGAAGCTTTAACCACGTGGTGATTTTAATCACCAGCATCTGACTTAAAGCCACCTGCAGCACTTCTCTTGCTCGGTTGCTGTTCCCCCAAACAACAGGAATAACTGCAGACGTTGCAGAGGTTCAGTTGCCCGAAAAGTGAGCTGTGATGCCGTGAAGCAGAGCCTCGGGAAGTGTAAAGGCTCATTTCCATACTGAAAGCCTCAATTAATGTTGTTTAAGCTGGAGGCTGGTCAATCCAGGAGGTTTTTCTGTGTTTGGACTGAAGACAGTGTTTCACAGAACAGGTACCTGCGTGGTGGCCTTGTGTCCGTAGGGTACCGATGAGCTATTTTAAATGTTTGTGACGAAATAGGAGGAGTTTTCAATCCTGCAATTGCTCATATTTGAGATATTTGGTAATCAGACCAGAAACTAGACACATCTGCAACTGCAGGGGAGCAGAATAAGGCAGATGAGAGGATAAATTTGCCTTCAGCTCTTTTCTTTTCTTTTTTTTTTCTTCTCCCCCTTGACTTTTGCCGTCACTTCTCTGACTGCTCTCATTCCAATGTCTTTGTGCAGGATTCCTCACAAGCCATTCCCCTGGTGGTGGAGAGCTGCATACGGTTCATTAGCAGACATGGTGAGTTCATGGCCAAAAAGTATCCTGTGATATTTCCATGAAATGAAGGATGGTATAGAAACCTTCTGAAAAATGTTCAGAGTGGCTCAGGCCGTGGTGCTTGTGCAGAGGAGTCCTGGAGAGTGCAACATAAAGGAACTGTGGCTGACTTTTTGGCTGGATTGTTGGTGTTGTGAGTGCCATCACTTTTCCAAACGGTTATTGCAAATAAGTGACCTTGCAAATGTTTTACTTCCAACAGTATTCCTTTGTTTCTTGTAAAATAAGGTTCCCATCCTTAAATACCCCTCGTGCTTCGCCTCCACTCTCCTTGTTTTGAGCCCTGAAATGTGGCCTTCACCAACAATAACCTGCTCTTCCTAGAGGAGGTGCAGGAATATTCTCGAGTGTGTGAATGTAGGAGGTCAAGTAGTGAATTAATTGCTTACATATTGCTGCAATGAGATGATTTATACCTGTTTTGAAGGGTAACATCACAGCCTTGAAAGCTGTGAAAGATTTTATATGTTTATTGTCATTTGTTTTCATTTTTAATCGATATCATTTGTTAGTAGCATGTGAAGCAGCTGTTAATTAACATATGTAGAAAGAGGTTGAATTTATCTTCATTAACCGAAACACAGAGCCAGACAGTGCGTCCTGTTTAATTTTCCTTGTTTAAGTACCATTTTAGAAACTATAATCTAGAGTCCCATTCTCATCATCACTTGGAAGAACCGAGAGCTGTAATCCTTTATTAGGGCTGTACTTGGACATTTGCTGGAAGAATCAATGAATCCTCGTTCCAATGAGAACAAAAGTGGGGCCATCAGGAGATTGTGGTTTTTAGACTCCTATTCCTGGGTTAGCTCAGATCCCCAACAGAAAGATGAGGATCTCAGTGGTTGGAGCTGCCTGGCAGAAAAGGACCTCGGGGTGTTGATTGACTGTTGAGCCAGCAGTGTGCCCAGGTGGCCAAGAAGGCCAACAGCATCCTGGCCTGTGTCAGGAATGGCATGAGGAGTAGGACTTCAGAGGAGACTGTTGAGGTACACATTTGAGGTGCTGGAGCAGGTCCAGAGAAGGGCAACGAAGCTGGTGAGGGGTCTGGAGAATAAGTATTGTGAGAAACAGCTGAGGGAACTGGGGGTGTTCAGCCTGGAGGAGGCTGAGGGAAGACCTTTTCACTCTCTCCAGCTCCCTGCAAGGAGGGTGTAGCCGGCGGGAGGTCGGTCTCTTCTCCCAAGTCACAGGAGGTGGGTCAAGAGGAAATTGCCTGAAGTTGCACCAGGGGAGGTTGAGGTTGGAGATTAGGAAAAATGTTTACATGAAAAGGCTTATTAAGCCTTGGACTGGGCTGCCCAGGGAAGGGGTTGAGGCATCATCCCTGGAGGGATTGAAAAGCTGCATTGACATAGAGCTTGGAGACATGGGCTAGTGATGGGTTTTATCAGGGTTAGGTTGATGGTTGGACTCGATGCTCTTAAAGGTCCCTTCCAACCCAGACAATTCTACGATTCTGTGATTTTCCAGAAGACTCAATTCATTTTTTGCTCTGAATGTCAAATCGTGGCCTTGCAGGTGCAGTTGGTAATTAGGGGGAATGTGCTTGTCTACAACAAACCCACTTTAGGCAGAAGAAATGATAAAACTGTGCCTGACGCACTCAGGCTGCAGGAATGGGTTTTGTTGGAGGGAGCCTGACATTTCTAGGCGCTGGGCTGCGTAGGTGTGGGATGAATGTCATTCTCATTCCTGCTTCTCTGCACTTGGGGCTGTTTCTTTTCGCTGTCGGTAGCCGTTGTCGCAGCCACCAGATGCAGCCCGGCACGGCAAGGCTCCTGTTGCCTTGTGATAAAAAACACTCAGGGAAATGGAGAGGAGGAGGCCCCAGGTGCGTTCTAAGAGAGCTTATTAGTTTATAGCCCTTATTATAAATAAAGCAGAGACGTTGCAACATCCCCCGTTTCAGAAAGTCTGCAGTGAAAAGGCTTGACTGAGCGGGAGTGGCCTGTCCCTACGTGCGGCATCAACTTTGTTCGTTATCTGATTCCTAACGCTGCTCATCTTGCACCTACCACCGAAATTGTGGTGGTGGCTGTATTATTGGAACATCTCGCCTACTTGATAATTGGATTTAATCACGTTGCTAAATGCTCACTTTTTAGCAGGAATGTCTCAAAGTCTCTCCTAACCCCCTCGGTAGCAGGTCATGCTGGGGTAATTAAATGCTTCCATTTCAATTGCCTGATTTGCTCTGGGCCTTTGCAAAATAAACTGCTTCGTTGTGTAGTTAGCCGTATTTTCCTTCATCCCATTATTTTATGACTTTCTCTGGGTTGTAAAGCCCTTTGGGGATCCTTCAGGGTCAAAGATAACGTGCGTGGCTTTTTTAACCCAGTTATTCTGGCACTTTGTGGAGAAGGGTTAATATTTTTTTTCTCTGTGGTGTCGAGGTCTGGTTTTACACATTCTGTATGTGCCTGGACATAGTAAGGGAAAGATGGCTTTTAAAACAGCATACTTTTGCCTGCGTTACTGATGTTTCCTTTACCACATGGTGTAGCTGGTGACAGTGCCAGCTTATCTTATCTTATCTTAACTGTTCTCAACATCTCTTATTGCCGTCCAGGTTTGCAGCATGAAGGGATATTCCGAGTGTCTGGGTCCCAAGTTGAAGTCAATGACATAAAAAATGCATTTGAAAGAGGTAAGGAGGATCTCAGAAATTATTGCCAAATGCATTAATTTGTTTCAATATTCTGAAATGGCATGGTATATTTTGTTCCTTTGGTTTTTGTGTTTCCTAAGCGAGTCCTGCCCAAATGCCTTTCTAGTCCTCGGTAACCTTGAGTAGGCAGATGTTTGGCATTATGCTTTATTTCTTGTAGAGTGTCTGTACAATAAATATTCTGAATTCAATCTTCTCTCATGTCTTGATAGTTTATTGATTATTTCTAACACTAAAAGATATAGAGAATTTCATTACCAAGTGTAACTGCATTTTCCTACCCTCTTCCCCCAGCTCTTTGTGAATAGATTGGCTGTTAGAGGATGAAATTCTCTGTTTTCTGTGTTCTCGAGGCATAGCTTGGCTGTATTTTACTCTAAATATCAGCAAGTGAGAGAGTAAATTTCAAGAGAACATGAACTTGTCGTAGCTTTGAATAGATTTGATTTTTCTATGGCAAAAAAAGAATAAGAAATAAATCCTTACAAAGGCAAAGGATGGCTGGGAGCCTCCTGACTCCTTGGCTTCTGGCTGGGTTGCTGTCCCCGGCAGAGCAGGTTCCGAGGGGGCTCTTCAGGCAGTCCCTGCAGCCCCACTCTTGCTTGAGTCACTGAAAACAGGGCTCGTGTTAATTCCCCAAGTGCATCACTCCAAAAAGAACGTGGTTAGTGTGTTTCTACCCTTGCTGCTGAAGAGATGAGCAGGACTTCCTTAGGTGCAGCAGGTTTATTTCGCTTTTGGGTAGAGAGGAGTTATATGCACAACAGGTATGAAACATGGCATCGAATTTCACCTGTCTTCATCTCCATCTGCCTGAGAATGAAAATCCTGAAGAAGAGAGGAAACAGAAGTGTGTGTTATAGGCTGTAGGTAAGGGCTTGATAGGAGAATGGAAGACCTCTTTTTTAAAATAAAGGAAATAGATACCTATTGTCTCGGGAAAGCAGCCGTTGCTCCAGCACTACCACGGAGAAATAAAGCAGTGGTTGTGGTTTTCCCTTCATCTCACTTGTCTCTGTAAAGCATATGATATACAGAACTGACAAAGTTAACAATAATGTCTCTGCAGTTTATTACTTCATCCAGAGCCCTTGGTGGCAGTTAATATCAAAGATAATACTCTGTTTTGTAGTGGCCCATTTATTATCCTGTGTGTTATTAAGATAATAGGCAAGCTTTGGTAATTTCAGTCACAGAATGGATATATATAGCTTCAATTTGAGGATTGCCCCATCATTAAATCTAATTATATCTGATAGGGACTTTTCCCCAGGGAACAACTCCTTAGGCGGGCATCTTTTCCTTTGTAATACAGACAAACTGTGCCATATCTGCAGTGACAAATTATTACACTCTCCCCACCCTCCCCACCAGTTCAGCGTGAGATGCCTGCATCCTGCTGAGCTGGGAGCACGATGCTCAGTGGCCTCTTGTGGGCACCAAATCCACCTCGGTGTCAGCTGTGAGTTTGAGTAAAGACCCGCTCCTGGACTCGTGTGACCTTCACCTCTGTGGTGGGGCTGCGAAGTTCACACCCGACCGAAATATCTGGAGCTGAGAGCCTGGAAGTGTCACCCCCGCTCCAGGATCTGCACCACCCTCCCTGAGCGTGAGCTCCCAGTGTCAGACTGGGAGCTGCTGGGCAGAAAGCTGTCCCAGATCTCCTGGGGTTGCTGTCAGAGATGTGCCTTCTTGCCTGCGGTGCGGGAGAGAGAGCTTTCTGCCTCACACTGTTAGAGTGCAGCTGGAGTGGGTGGGATTAACTTTGTGCTGATAAATCCTTTTCTCCAGCTGAGGTGCATCCTTCCAGGCTGATTCTTTTCTCCATTATGGTGATTTTTTTTTTCATGCCTGTTTTTCTTTGCTTGTCACAAAGGGGAAGATCCGTTGGCTGGGGACCAGAACGACCATGACATGGATTCAATAGCAGGAGTTCTGAAGCTCTATTTTCGAGGGCTGGAGCATCCTCTCTTCCCCAAGGATATCTTTCATGATCTGATTGCCTGTGTCAGTAAGTATATGAGGATCTGAAAAGATATAGGATTAATTTTTCCAATCTCATCTTCCACTGTTCTCTCTTCCCCTCCCCCTTTTATCTTGGTTCCAAAATGTGCCTTTTAAGGTTCCTTTGGCTGGGTTTGGGTTGCACTGGTGCCCTAGTCTCTATTAGCCAGTCTGGACATTTCCCTGGTTACAGCCATCCTTATTCTGCTAGCAATTTTTTAATGAATGAACAAGGAGACAGAATTAAATACATTTTAAGGGCTGCGTCACGGATTTTTCTGAGGCAGTGCTTCGTAATAGCATTCTCTTAAAACAGAATAAACCACAAAGCTCCACTTCTGAAAAAAACTTTCAGAGCTCTCTTGGGAAGGTGTCAGAAATGCCCTCTCGGAAAGGGGGCTTTCCTCTCCAGCAGGGTTTGTTTCCTGCCTGCCTTCCCTCACCTTGGTGGAGACACGCTGCCTTTGTGTCCTTGCCGAGCTTCTGCTTTATCCCTTTAGCTGCCGAGGTAGCTCTCGGCCCCCTTTTAGCTTAACCACGAGGGGCCACCTATGGACTCCTGTTAAAGAATATCAACCATGAGGATAGTCACAGTCCAGCTGTTAACGTTTTTGGTGGTTTCTAAACGCGGTTCTGGTGGGCAGAGGGTTGGTTCTTGGTTTTTTTGTACGTGAGCAACCTCCTTGTAAATGGCCTGGCTATTGCCATGTCCCTCAGAGTTGAAGAATGATTCTATTGTCCAAGTAGTGAAATGGCCTTTGCGGTGGCAGCCTTTGAAGTAAAGCAGAAGATAACTGCTTCTAAAATGGCTCGTGGTTTTCTTCTCCTGATAAATGCATTTATGGAGTTGAATTCACATTGTATGAAAAGAAAAATCTGCTTCCAAATAAGTTCTCCCTTCCGAGATGATTTATGCTGCCCACTTATTTCTCAGTAGGCTGCTGCACACAGAGCTTTTTGCCTCACCCTTTAACTATGTTAATTTCCCTCTGAGTGTTATACAATTTCTTTTTTAAACACCCACCTTTCCAAGCTAACTTGAATGAGCTATTGTGCCAGAGCTATTGAAACAGATGACATCCAGTGCTCCCACGCTAGGAAGGAACTCGCAGTGAAGTTTCATGTGTTCGGGGCCCTTCTTTGTCAAAGGCTTCACCAGCAGGTCCTGCCCCCCTTGCGTTCTTCCCGTGCAGGGCATCCGGGATTCCTGGATGGGGCTTTGAGCAACCTGGTCTGGTGGAAGGTGTTCCTGCCCATGGCAGGGGGTTGGAACTAGTTGGTGATCTTTAAGGTCCCTTCTGACCCAAACCATTCTATGATTGCTTCCTCCCGCTGCCCATCTGGATAGTTTGCACAGGAACAATGAAGGCACAGGGCAACAAAGGTGATTGAGGGATTGGAGCATCTCCCTGATGTGGAAAGGCTGAAACTCTTTAGCCTGGAGAAGAGGAGGCTGAGGGGAGACCTTCGTCATGCTCACAAGTGTCTAAAGGGTGGGTTGAAGGAGGATGGAGCTGGACTCTTCTCAGTGGTTCCCAGTGACAGAACGAGGGGCAACGGGCACAAGCTGGAACACAGGAAGTTCCATTGGAATATGAGGAGGAACTTGTTTGGGGTGAGGGTGTCAGAGCCCTGGCAGAGGCTGCCCAGGGAGGGTGTGGAGTCCCCTTCTCTGGAGACCTTCAAGCCCCACCTGGATGCAGCCCTGAGTGATGTGCTCTGGGCAACCCTGCTTTAGCAGGGGAGTGGGACTGGGTGAGCTCTAGAGGTCCCTTCCCACTCTGACAATTCCCTGATTATGTGAACCATCATAATATACTGGTTGGGTTTGGCCTTGATGGTGAGATGTTGGTATGGTTACACGATGATGATGACAACTCTCTGGGGCTCTTTCTTCCTTGCAGCAATGGATAATTTACAGGAGAGGGCTCTCCACATCCGGAAAGTGCTTCTGAACCTGCCGAAGACCACTTTGATTGTCATGAGATACCTCTTTGCTTTCCTCAATCAGTGAGTATCCCCGAGAGCACCTGCAAGGTTTATGTGGTTGGTTTGGGACAAAATTGATTGAGACAAAAATTGTGTTTTAAAAAATGGCACTGTATAGAAATGATAAAATTTGAATTTTCTGGGAAATCTGTAAGAAGAGTCCCCAAAAAGGGACCAGAGGAGCATCTGGGCCTTGGAGATCACAGGCACTTGGGCAGAGGGCACTGGTATAATTCTGGTATAGAGTGTTGGGCTGCAAGTGGGCTCTGAACAACAGTAATACAGCAGAATTAAAGATGGAGATTAAAGAGTAAAGTCCAACCCTTGCAAATACAGGACTTCTCATGTAACCTTGCTTTCAAGCTCCCCTTGGGGTTTCTATGTAATTTCTCTGTAAATGCCATCAGTCTCTCATTTTTCACACACACCCAGAACATCCATGTGCCAGCCCATCAGCTCTGAGCAGCAGAAGGCCCGCAGCAAACCTTCCCAGCTGAGCTGTGTGTTCTCCAGCAGATTATGGTGATGATGATGATTATGTTGTTTCCTGCTTTTAACCCTCCTCCCCTCTCCTGTCTTTTGCAGTTTATCTCAGTTCAGTGAAGAGAACATGATGGATCCCTACAATTTAGCCATCTGCTTTGGGCCAACCCTGATGTCTGTGCCTGAAGGTCATGATCAAGTCTCTTGCCAAGCTCACGTCAATGAATTGATCAAAACCATCATCATCCAACATGAGAACATCTTCCCAGGACCGAGGGAGCTGGAGGGTCCCGTCTATAGCAGAGGTGGAAACACGGAGGATTACTGGTATGATGGATACTGCTGAGGAGAAAACGACTGGGTGGATATTTAATTATGGATTAGTGCGCGACAGTCGTGCGTTCTGTGTTGTCTAATTCTGGATTCGAGTGTCTGGCCCAGCCTTTCAAAAATCTGTTTTCTGGTAGAGAAGATGGCTCTGGTGCTTCTGGAGAGTCATCAGCTCGAAAGAAATAAGCTGATAGAAAGTAGCTATTCAGTTGTCAACCGTAGCTTACTTCTCCTGGAGGACAAGGTTGTGTGGGGATTTTTGTGGAGGTTCTGCTGTGGTAGCTGCCAAAGTCAATCTTTTTTTTTTTTTTTCTTTTTTTCTCCTGCTTTTGCCTTTTTTTTTCTACTTGTCTTGAGCGCCTTTGCTTTCAGACACAGGGGTCACTTGCAACTGAACCTAGAAAGCTGTGGCATGGTTTAATCTTCAGGGTAGCACTGATGGTGGGGGAGGGAAGAGGGAGGAATGCGAAATCACCGTTTCCATCCAGCCTAAAGCTCCAGAGGCCCGGCCGTGTGTTCAGTCTGAAAGGCACATCTGGAAACAATTCAGCCTGAGCGGCTCCTGTCATCTGGGGTGGAAGGTTGGGGAGTGGGGGAAGGAAAGGAGGTGTTTTCTTTCCTACCGGCCAAGCTGATCTTTCCCTCTGAAAATGAGGAATGTTAAATTGTGTCCTGCTTCTCTCCCCCCTGCTTCCTTCCCTCCTCCAGTGTCCCAGGAATGCAAATGATTATTTTCATATACTAAAATAAATACATTTGGAAAGCGAAGTCGCTCTGGTGACAGAGCTGGCCTTGTTTGCCCAACTTGTTCCAGAGTAGCTTTAATTCTCCACTCTCTCCCTGTCCGTGCGGTGAGGAGAGGCTCCTCTCCACTAACTGCTGCTGCAGGAGACTTGCCAGGGCCTCTCTTGGAAATTCTCTGCGTTTTACCCTTCCCTCTGATGTTTTTAGCTGATGTTGTATGTGAAAGACTTGTAGAGGGGGAAAAAAAAAATAATTAAAGAATCTTTATGACCTTTGAGAAACGCATTAACTTTGAGGAGAGGTTTCATCCCTTAAGGTGAAGGGAATAAAACTGTGAACCGCTGAACACGCTTTGGTTTGGGCGATGCTTCACGTGAGTGTGTAGGCGGCAACATGTCCTGGAAGGTAATATCAATCTTCTGAAGGCATTTGTTTTTTCTTCATTGCCCTTCCCAACCACCCTGACCTGAGACCCTGTCAAGCAGAGAAGGGCAGAAGCAGGCAGGGCAAACTGCTGACCGTCAGGAGAAGCATCTGGTTCCCATCCGAGCCTTCTCACAGCTCTGGTATTTAGGTAGTTGTTAGTTATTGCCCACAGGGCTCCCTGCCACGAGGGAACACAGTGAATCCTTGAACGTTCCACTGGGGAACGGAGCCTGCAACATCTGCCATCTCCCGCTGCCCCTTTGCTGGTACTGGGTCACCTTCGTGCCAGGGAACCATCAGACGGGGCTCTGGCCTGGGAGGCTGCTCGGGCTGGCTGCCACGGCTTGTGTGTGCCCTACGGCTCCCAGCCCACGCTTCCTCCTGGTCAGCGGCTGCTGAGGAGCCTGGGGCAGGGTTCAGAGCTGATGACACATTTGGAACCGTGCTGCGGGCATTAAACTGAAAGAAGGGAGATGGATCTGGGAAAGAACTTGTTTGGTGTGAGGGTGGTGAGAGCCTGGCCCAGGTTTTCCCAGAGAAGCTGTGGCTGCCCCATCCCTGGAGGGGTTCAAGGCCAGGTTGGATGGGGCTTGGAGCAACCTGGTCTGGTGGGAGGTGTCCCTGCCCAGGGCAGGGGTGGCACTGGATGGACATTAAGATCCCTTCCAAACCGAACCATTCTATGATCTCTGAAATACTGCCTCTGAGTCAAACCTTGGATTGTGCTGCATCTGTCTGTCCGTCTGAGCTTGCACAGGGACAGTCTGCATGCTGGCATGTGAGACATGGGAATGGCAGGGAAGAAGATAGCTTATAGGTGCTCAGCTTGCACCCTTTCCATATATCACTTGCCCTTCAGAGCCCACGGGCTGAAGCCCAGCTGCCTGACCCCACTGCAGCATCACAGGGCTCGCGTGACAGAGACAGAGTCTGCAGCAAGGACAAAGGGGGGTTTGGTGGAAAGTGCTGTTGGAGACATGGGCAGGAAGAGGCGCGTGGTCTCTGTGCAGGGTTTGGATCTTTAGTGTTGGCTGGAGGCGACATTACTTCACAGTCTGCGTGAAACTTTAGCCCTTAGTGCTGTGTTCCTCTTGGGACCTCCATTCAGCTTCAAATTCCTCTGTAAACTTTATTAAGTAGCATAAAGGCTTTGCAAAGGATGGGAAAGGTTGATTCCTGAGGTACTGACTCAGAAGGTGGTGGGGAAGCTTTGTGTCCTGTGGATTAAGCATGATGAGATGCCATTTTAAACCCCTTCTCCTTTTTCCTTTTTCTCTCTCCTTTGAAAAGAGTGCAGGAGGTAGGTTACCAACAGGGAGCATGTTATGTCTGTGATCGCTTTAACCATTGCAAAGCCAAAATGAGGGATAAAGTTATCACTGTGGGAAGAGAATTAAAGAACAGCTTTAGGGAGGTGATTTGTCCCAGTCCTCAAACCAGGACGATGAGTTACAGCATAAGAGTGCAGCAAACACCTTTTGTCTTCGGGAACAGCGTCTGGTAAAGTGAGGAGGGAGTGATTTTTTTTTCCCCTCAGACAGGGGCAGGCAGGGCTGGCAACAGGTCTGCGGAGCTGCCTGCGAGAGGCAACAGGTCCTTGGCTGATTTCCTCTCTGCTCCTGACCCGGGGGAACCTCTCCTGTAGCTTCTTATGAAAGCATAAGCTTTGGTTGCCACTTGTTGGCTATTGATCCTTTCAAAGGTTTTCTTCACGTAAAACATAACTGAGTGGTGGCCCAGGTGGTCGGTAAATAAAGATTCCAGCACGATTGATCTGGGCACGGGACTCGTTCAGTGAAATGAATGGGACAATTTAAGATTGTGATAAAAGGGAAAGAGGGAAATGACAAACTCAGACCTGGAAACATCATTATGAATTGAGAAATTATTTCCCCCAGGAAGTGGCAGCTATCTCATCAGTCATCTAATGAGCTAATTAGAGCAATGGAGAATGCAGCTGAGGGAATAATTCTGGCATGGCAGAGAGGAGCTAGACCCAACATGCCACTGTTATCTGACTTCTGAACATCTCCAGGGGTCCGGGTTGTAAGATCTGAAGTTGGACTTTCCTGATAACGTACAAGAAGGTTAACGAAGATGTTGGGGTTTGATTGATCAAATAAGAACTTAACTTGATTTTCAGTCACACTGACTTCAGTATGTGCGAATGCGTCCGCAAAGTGTCTGTCACAGCGGAACCTAGATATTGACTTCCGATATGGATGCTCCTATTTATGTTTTCTTTGATTTTTCCAAACGAGGAAACTCAATTTCTAGCAGTGTAAAGCATCCCCTCTGTTTCCTTCTGTTGTAGCGAAAGTCCTCACGGAGAGAGAGCCTCAACAGAAGACTCGATTCCTGACGCTGCGGCTGAGCACCACACCAGTGATGATGGTAGGCAAAGTCTGTTCACTCCTTGGTTAAAGGGGGAGGCAGAGAGCACAGTGCCTTGCAATTTAAGCTGAAAGTTAGATCCAGAGTGGAGTTTAAATCAGAATAGTCACTTGAAACATCACGTGCAGCACTGGATGCCAAAAAGACCAAAAAGTGCAGGACCAACAGGAATCTTTAGAAGTTAGCTAATTATTTTTAAATCCCTTTTTCAAGGGTATGTGGTGTTAGCTGCAGGCCTGGGCACACTGCACGCTTGCATGACTGTTTGAGCTCATCTGTACCCCAAAAGGATCTTGGAGTTGGACGTCGTGGGGGAAGCACAGAGCCAAAGGCTGGATATGCCTCTGCCTGTGTCCCCGCTCCCCTCTGCCTCTCCAGGGATCTCCCCTTCCCAGGCCTTTGGCAGGGGAATTAATTGTGGGTGCCTTAAGCCCCAGTGCTTCTCCTTTAAGGAAGCAAACAATATTAAATCAAAAATGGTTTATCTCCCACCGGGAGCCAGGTTTTAGGTTAGAGCATCCTGGTGGCCTCTCTCATTGATAATTTTTGGGTCTCCTTGGGGAAACTGTTAAATATTTTGTCGGAGCAGTGAAAAGAGGTGCCAACGCTGAGAATGTCACAGCATTTCCTAAGGAAGAGGGGACACCATAGTCCTTGAGTTCCTGTTGTTGATACTTCCAAAGGCTTTTTCCGCAATGGGGAACCGCTTCACGTGACCCCTCCAGAGCAGAGGAAAAGATGACCCAACTGATGTGAAACGTTGATCCCCAGAACACTGTCCAGCACTTAAAGCAGCCTGACCAAAACAGAGCAGAATATGGGTTTTATTCTTGGGTTTTGGCCCCTTGCAATTGTCTAAGTTCCTTCTGTAATGGGTGTACTTGTGATGGCCTCAGTGGGAAAGGTGGGAAGAAGGTGGCAGTCCCTTAACATTAGATGACATCCTTTTTGAGCTGGTCTTTAGCAGTTTACTTGGTGGCCCTGCCCTGTGCTCCTCTGCTGCTTTTTTGCTCTCCTGGCTCTAGCAGTTCCCTAACAAACCTTTCCCATGGCGTTGCTGTGCTCCTGCTGCCTTCGTGATGTTCATATGCCAATAGCAAAGTAAACAACATCGAGTGCTGCTAGAAATGCTGGAAAATCAGCTCTCCCTCAGCAAGATCAAGCACTGTCACAGCGACTCCTCACCAAGGTTGCTGGGATGAAAAACAAAGCCTACAGGAATGAGCCATGGGTTTGCTGTCTGCCCCGAACTGTGTCCATTCTGAAAAGTCTTAGCTTCTTAAAAAATACGTGAAAACACGTTCTTTTCTGAGTTTGCACCTAAAAAGGAGCAATTTCATTGCTGTAATGAAGGAAAGACTAACTCATCTCACATCTGTAAGGCCTGGGACTGAAGTGAAGGCTGAAATGCCATGGGATGTACTTGCATTGCTTCTGTATGGGATTTTTAGATTGCTCATGGTAGCTGCGAGGGCACAATGATGAGAAAACGAGCGGTTAGAGATTAGAGAAGGACACTGTTTTACAGCCTCTGGAACGAGATTGCGTAGGGCCCCTGAGCGAGGTAAAATTTGGAGGCGTTTTGGATGGAGTTGTGCAACCTACACGGAATATTCCATAGGAAGCCTTTGGGAGGGAGCGTTTGGCACCAAAGCAGAGGAGGGAGCTGGGCCTCTATCTCTTTGAGGGAGGAGCAAGGTCTGGTTAACTACAGAGTCTAATTGAGCCGTGGAGTGTCACACCTCGGGTACTCATCAGAGGAGCAGCACGCGACTCCGCAACTCAGTGGGGACGGATGTTCTTAGGTTTTTCTCACTCCTGCAGTCTCTAGATGTGACCAAGCACTTGCTCTGTTAGGTCTATGGTGAGGCTGGCACTAGTTCTCCCAAAGTAAGTTGTCATCCCCTTGTCCTCGTTGAAGGAAAGACTCAGTTTTTGGGGGGAGGAAAGGTGGTGTTTTGCCGAGCATCCCTGCTCTTCACCTCCAGCCTCCCTTGTGCGAGTGAGCAGCCGCTTTGAGACAGGCGTGAGCGTCAGAAATGCTGAAGGACAAGCAGTTCGTATGTTCATTAAATTATGTGTATGAGTGGAAAGATTTTGAACTGCTGCTTTCCTGCAGAGGCTGTCCGGCTGGCAGGGGGGATTGTTTGGCTTAGCCTTATTGCTCTCTCTGTTCACACAGCTTTCTTCTCTGAGCAGAAGTGTAGTAAGAAAAAGCTACTGGAAATTAGAGTCTAAAATCACTTCTCTGGACAAAAGCCAGAGTCCTAAAAAGCAAATTGGAAACATAAGAAACCTGAGTGCCGCACTCATCTGGAACAATAAACACTTCTTAATGAAACAGATGGAATTTAGAAAACCACACTCCCATCCCCTTCGTAAACAGAGGGGGAACACGAAAAAATAGCATTATTGGGTTTTTAGTGTTATGGAGAACCTGTCCCCAGAGGCAAAACAAGGAAGGGGAAAGAAAGAGCCAAAGCCCAGATAGGGATGTGCTGTGGGGAGCCTGGAGCGCGGTGGCCATCGCAGGCTGCAGACACTGGCCAGGGCTTTCTCGTCCCTGTGAACATCCCGCTGGTTGCACAGGGATTGGTGTGAGGCTGACCACGGGCTTCCCTGAAATTGTGTGATTTGACAGAGTTCAGAGCTGTCTGGTTTAGTGATGGAGAAGTTAATTGTTGGGGAGTTGATCCAGCAGATTCTGTTGCCGATTGCTGATGGGGGTTCTTTGGAGGGTGCTTCTGCTCTCAGACCAGCTGATGGTCGGTGGTACAACGGTGTCAGCTCACTCAGATGGACCTACACGATGGATTTTCTCAAGTTCAGCTGTTCCCTTGCTTGCCTTGGAGACCTAATTCTTGAGTGTATGCTCTCACAAGGAATAATTATAAAAACCTGTGGCTCCCATTTGGCCTCTCAGTCCTTTTTGGCTGCCTATTGCACTGTAGAAGCTTCCTGTGCTGCAGAGGAGACCTCAGAGTGAAATGATTTATCTTTTCTTGTCCTGGAAGAGGAACTACAAATCTTTTTTCCCCAGAAAAAAAAAAAAAACACACCTCATTTTCTGTGGACTGCTTGGCTGTATTAAAGCGCCTTTAAAGTAATTAGAGGCTGAAGTCCGCTGGGGCCGTGTGGCTGAGCTCATCTCCATTCCCCTGGTGTCTACCTAGAACTGGGAACTGGCTTAATGTATTTTTAGACTCAACCAATGGGAGATTTTCCTGAGTCTTAAAAAATAATCCCCATGAATTTCATATTGATTTTTCCCCAAGTGTCTAAATGCCCATATTGTCCCTCTGTATAATATCAGAGTCCTACAGGGACCTGGATTAGTGACTGGTTGCAGACGTGGCACGGCTGGAGTTCTCCTGTGAGTGTTTTTGAGTCGGAGTGGTCAGATTTGGAGCATGTTGTGCAGCTCTGAGCTCCCTGCTCAGCTCTCCAGAGCCTGGGGGAGCCTCCGGCTCTCCCAATCGCTGCCCAAACCCCGGCGGTGGTGGCAGGGAATGTTTTCCTTAGCTCCTGTGACAGTCTGATGAATAGCACGGCCTCCCACTGTGCTGGAGTCCAGTCTCCTGGGTCAGGTGAACCTCACAGGCAGCAGAGATTTCCTTCTGAATAGATGCTTTATTTCTGAAGGGGCTTGGATTGAGAGGATGCTTCCCTCCCTCAATGCTAATAACAACTCCTGCCTGCCCAGGAGGTTTGGTTTAGCCGCCTTGAGGAAGGCAGACCGTGGGCAGATTTTTGCCTGGAACTTACACAATTGCTTCTCGGCTTTTTTTTTAATTCTTTTTTTTTTTTATTTTTTTAAATTGTATTGAGATTCTAATTTTGCCATTGCCACTTCCACCTTTGCACACTTGAATTGCCGTAGGTGGGTTTGTGACTTGGAAGACTTGAGCGTGTCCACCACGTAGAGGTTAGGTAAATGCTGAAATTGCAACACCCTCAATATTAAAGGGGTTCCCCTCTGAATTTTACTGCTTCAACACTCTCTCCTCTTCCGTGCTCTCGTCACAAGCTGTTTTATGGTAGGTTTAAACTGTTGAATACTTACCTGAGCCCAAGTGTTTAGTGCATTATTGTTTATTCCCTTCTATCTCCTAGAGTGTGAGCCCATAGAAGCGATAGCGAAGTTCGACTACATTGGCAGGACTGCACGAGAGCTGTCCTTTAAAAAAGGAGCCTCTCTCTTGCTCTATCAGCGGGCCTCAGATGACTGGTGGGAGGGACGCCACAATGGAATTGACGGCCTTATTCCTCATCAGTATATCGTCGTTCAAGACACGTATGTTACACTTTTAAGCCCATCTGCGAGATGAGCTTGCTTAAAACTCAGGTGTGGAACGGAGCGTTTGTGCCCAGACGCTGACACCCAGGCGGGGGAGAGTTCGTCCTTTGGACCTTCCCTGCGAGAAGGGAGTCCTCTTGAGACAAGCAGAGCTCCGCAGAGGTGTAGGTGTCCACGGGTGTGGAGGCGTGATACAAAAACTGTCCTGGTGCTCCAGCCTGTTAAATAGGCAGAGCTGGGATCTCCAGGCTGCTGGCAGAAATCAGGCACTCTCATTTGAAAGATACGTAATGATTCTTAAGAGAAAGCTGCACAGTGCTGTTGTCCTGTACGTACATTTACACACACGGTGCTGTATTGGAAATTCGGTGCTGCTGGTCCTGTTTTGGTTGTGATTTCCTTCCCTCCTCCTTCCTAGTGAGGATGGTATCTCTGAAAGATCCAGTCCGAAGTCTGAAATAGAAATAAATTCTGAGCCACCGGAAGAAAAAGTGACTGCCAGAGCTGGTGCCAGTTGCCCAAGTGGGGGTCACGTCGCAGATATTTACCTTGCGAACATCAACAAGTAAGAACAGCCTTGCATTGTTTTACCTAATTGTAAAGATCTTGGTGATGAGTCCAGTTAACGTTTCCTTCCCTGCAAAAAGGTTAACTAATGAGTGCTGCCACCATTATCCTCTGCTTCCCCCCTTTTCTAACTTGCTTACATTTTGCTGACCTTTCTCCCTGTCACAAGTGTGGCCAATGCTCATTTGAAACCCCACTGGCTTCTTTTCCCTGTCCCCACGGTGCCATCTGTTCCCATTTGCCCAAATACGTCCTATTTTATAAGCTAAGCACACAGAGAAAGGGAGGGGAATAGCAGAGTGAGTTCTTCTCATGGTGTGTTCCCATTCCTTGTTACGTTCTGTGATTTGTTATGTCTCGTTTACATTTAAGATGTTTTGTTTTATGGGGGAGGATTCCTTCAGAAACCAGTGTCACATTTTGTGCTAAATGACGTCTCTTAAGTCCCACCATCTGGCATCGCCCGTAACGTTCTTTCATTTCTCCAGCACTTCTCACCTTAGGTTACTAACCATATGCTTGCAGTGAAACAACACACCTCCCTGTTGCTCTGACTTTACCTCCTCAACCAGAAATGGTTCCTTTGGCCAACACTCCACATAATAAGAAAACCTGAGAAATTAAGCCAGCAACAGACTAAATTTCTTGATCTGTTATTTAATTATTCTGGAGCAGACCTATCCCCCATATCTTCCTGATGATTTCCTTCATATTAAAAGAAAAGCCCAAGGTCTCTCTGTTCAGTGAAGGTATTACTATGATAATTATGGTTTGATGGGAGTGGCTATTTTTAACCTTCAGTTAAATTAGCAGAATGGGGTCTGGAAAGGCAGTAGCAGAAATACGTCCTCGTTAAAGGTTTGGACCCGCTGGTGTCCGACGCAGAGCCTGGTCCTTAGTGTGTGGTGTGGGCAGAGCTCCATGGGTGTCAGTGAGCTGTGTTACCTGCAGCAGCTTGGGATCTGGGCTTTCTTTTATGCTACTTATTGCCTGAGCCACTGGAGTATGTCATTCTGCCCATTCTGGAGAGATTTGTGTAATGAACAGAGCTGTGTTGGAGCTTCACCATCTGCCGGTTTGGGTAGTGTTGTGTGTAGTGTTTGTGAGAAGCCTGGGTAATGTCCACTCCAGCTTTTCTTTTTTTTCCCTTTTCTAGGGAAACTGATATTTAGCAATAGTAGCATAAGACTCATTTTGTTGTTTTTTCTTTAGGAATGAATCTTCTGACCTATGTGTGAACAGACTTGAGCAAAATTAAATCAGATGGTTTCGCAGTGACAGTTGTGCCACCCACTGAATTATTGTTTGGATGCCAAAATCCTACTGGAGTTAACACTTTCTTGCAGTTACTCATGGGGCTGGTGCTATATATAAATGGATCCTTCCCTGTATAATGGATGCCAAGCTTCAGACCTATGGCATAAAGTATTCTGCTGCATTCATACGATTTGAATGGAATCGTGCTGTCAGACCGCATGGTGCTGGGGTAGAAACTAAATTGTTTGGACCAGCTCATCCATTTGACATCATCTTTTGGTTTATCTGTAGCCCTACACAGATAACGCCGCATGGTCCTGCTAAAGCAATGAAAAAGAAACATCTCTTACCACCAGCAAATATTGGAAATGATCGTTGACCCCAAAGTGTGGGGTTCTTTGCTTGCCAATCTCTGAAAATAACAACTTGATGCCTTGGGCCAGGAGCTTAGTAGACTTATACTGTGTCCTCCAGTCAAAAATTGTAGCTCTGCTCTTCTAATGTAATAAAAACACATCATCAAAACCTGTTGATGGCACGGAGGGTTTTTTTTTTGTTCAAATATAAAGTCTTTCCTTCTTGATCAAGTTAATTACATTCCATCCAAGTTTTCTGTTTTCGCTGTGATGTGCACAGCTGCCAGGAACTCAGTCTTGTTGTTAGAAGTGTTCAACTGGAATGATTTATAATTCTACTGTTTTACAATGACGCATAAAATCCTGGGTGTATTTGTAATCTGGGCATCTCTGTGTCTCTTCCCATTGTCCTCTGTGTTGTTTTGGGGGGTTAACTTCAAATTACAGCCCGTTATGTGTACCTGCTTGTATTGACTTGTTTTGCTTTTGTGACTGAAGGCAAAGAAAGAAACCAGAGTCAGGCAGCATCAGAAGAGCCTTCCGTCAAAGTGACAGCCATGGACTAGGTAGTTCAATGGCAGAACCAGCCTCCCCAGGAGCCATAGCCGGTTCCAGACCCTCATCTCAGCCCATTATGAGCCAAAGTCTTCCTAAGGAGGTTCCAGATAAATGCTCCATCAGTGGCCACGGCAGCCTCAATTCTATCAGCCGGCACTCGTCCCTGAAGAACAGGATAGACAGCCCGCAGATCCGGAAAACTGTGACAGCAGGGAGGTCCAAGAGCTTCAACAACCACCGGCCCATGGACCCTGAAGTTATTGCACAGGTAAATTGGAGCGTTTGCCTTAAAGATTTGGTGTGGACACTTGAGGGAGTTTGGATACAATGAGTTGTTTTCGTGCAAAGCCTGATTTAATCTTGTGTCCCTTCTCACGTTGCCGTATTAACTTACTCCACAGCCCGAGTTTAGTCTCAGCCCCGCTTTTTGTAAGTCACTGAGGCCGCTTTTGTGAGCGAAGATAAACAGCCAGGTCTTTCCTCCACAAAAACTTGGCCCTGTTCGTTATTCAGAGTTCAGTTTCAACAATAAAAATGTCCATTTCAGAAAGTTACACAGATTCCGAAGCTGTCGGCAAAAAATATGAAACAATTGTAACTCCAAGACACGAGAAAAGTGAAGTATTTAGTGTCAATTTAACGTTCTCCTGTCAGTTTTGCAGACTTGCCTGTGGTTAGACATTTGGAAGCACATGTGGTAGTACAGTCCAAATAAAAGCAGGCTGCTGAGTCTAAGAGCACTCACAGTGGCATCTTTATATGCTCACAGGGTTCAGTGTGTGATTAGAAACCAACTCTGAACATTAATACTGCTAGTTTTCATTAGTTGCTTATTTAGACAAGTGCCAGGGGGTGGGGGCAGGCTCTGGGTGCGGATGCAGCTCTGCCTTGACTCTGTTTTGTGACCGGCTCCATGCACCCACCAGGCAACAAGGACACCGGCCGCTCACATCCTTCTGTGCTGCTTGAAGGGAAAGTCTGTGCCCTTAAGTTTTTTCTTCATCTTTGCTAATTTTGCCCTGGCCGGGTTTGTTATAGATTCTTTGTCTCTGTGCACATTCTCTATGTCACCACAGGCAGGACTCGGTCCCCTCCCGGAGTCAGGGGACCCTCGGCTGCCGCAGCCGCTGCCCTTAACAGCACCCCAAGTGGTGTCTTCACATCTCTGCTTCTACAAGCAGAATGGAAAACAAGAAAGTCAGGCTTAGATTTGAACAAGTGGCAGTTACTCGGGGGGTGAATGATGTGTCACAGATTTCCCATTTCCATGAAGGACCTTCCCTTTCTCAGCTCTGGCGAGGCTGCACCTCGAGTGCTGTGTTCAGTTTTGGGCCCCTCACTACAAGAAAGACATCGAGGCCCTGGAACGTGTCCAGAGACGGGCAACAAAAGTGGTGAGGGGTCTGGAGCACAAGTCTTATGAGGAAGGGCTGAGGGAGCTGGGGTTGGTTAGTCTGGAGAAGAGGGGGCTCAGGAGGGGCCTCATCGCTCTCTACAGCTTCCTGAAGGGAGGGTGTGAAGAGGAGGGGGTCGCCCTCTTCTCCCAGATAACTAATGACAGGACTCGAGGGAATGGCCACAAACTGTTCCAGGGGAGATTTAAATTAGATGTCAGGAAAAACCTTTTTCTCCCAAAGAGTGGTGAGGCACTGGAATGACCTGCCCAGGGAGGTGGTGGAGTCACCGTCCCTGGTGGTGTTCAAGAAGCGTCTGGGCGAGGTGCTACGAGACATGATTTAGTAGCTCAGTGGGTAGTGTTGGTGGTAGGAAGATGGCTGGACTAGATGGTCTTGTAGGTCCTTTCCAACCTTGTGTTTCTATGATTTCTATGATGATTTCTCCACTCTGGACTGTTGGATGTGCCAGCACCAACCACTGTCGGTGCCATGGGGCTGTCTAGAGCCCAGGAACACTTGGGGCTCCCATTAGAAACCCAGCCCCTGGAGCCCCGACTTCTCTTGCTCGCTCCAGGAGCGTGGGGGAAGATCTGTGAAAATTAACCATCACTTGTGTTGACACAACAGCAAGGCCAAGTAATAAAGAAGGTCCAAACAAAAATCTGATACATGCTCTGATGGAAAGTTGTGTTTTGCCATTATGAATATCTTTAGCCCAGTTATTCCAGTGGAATTATAATTGGTGGTTCTTGTTGTCGTCTTATTTCATTGCCCTTCTGAGGCTTTGGTTGACATAAATCAGTTTCTTTGTTTTTTTCAATTAAGCTCTAAGTGAAGTTGTTCTGTCTCCTCTTCCTGCCAGAATGTTGTTAATTCCACTGTTGTCACTGGAGAAGAGCAACCTGGAAAAGAAAAGAGGAGGGGGGAGAGGGGCAGTGAGAAGCTGTGTTAAATTACTGTTTCTCTTTGCTCTGTAGTATCTCCTCAAACACCATCTAATAATCATCATGATGCATTTTACATATTTTCCCTAACTTCACAAGCAAAATCTGCCTGGCCTGGAGATAGCCCGGGAGGTGTCAGATTTCTGTCTCTGGTTTCCTCCACCATTCCTCCCTCATTTACCTTCCCCACCCCCTGAAAACCCTCTGAGGAAGCTCAAAAGCTGTAGCCAAGCCCTGAGTCACAGACAGGCTGAGCTCTGCTGCCTCCCCCAGCGAGTTCCGTGCCCCCCCCAGGCTCCGCAGCACGGGCTGCAGCAAACACCTAGGGCCTGCTGTGGCTGAGAACAAAAAAAAACCTCATTTTTTTTTTATCTCAGAGTTCTCCTATTCATTTGCTAATAACTGTAATATTTTATAAGAGGGAGGAGAGGTGCCAACTTGAATTTCTATCTATGTTTCTGATGTCTTCTGTGTTTTCCTAAACCGTGACAATTTCAAGTCCTGTGTAATGCCTTCTTGGGAAGGGAGGGCTACTGGGACAGCAGGAAAACCAGTGGGGCAGCAAGAACGCAAGGATTTCAGTGTTTGGTGTGTGCCCCGTCAGCCAGTGTCAAAATCATCAATGTTTTCTTCAGGAATTTACTCTCCTCAATCTCACGTGCCAAATAAAGTACAAGGATGGAGCCTGATGCTTTGAATCACAGGTGTTCCTGCATTTTGGGATTCTGCTCCACATGTGAAGTCCGAGCAGCGTCAGGACCAGTAAAGGACCAGATGAGACTGGAAAAAGTGCTGGCAATTATTTTGCTGCCTGTTGATGGAAAATATTGCTGCTCGTTGGCAGCGGTGTGTGATGCCGGGTAGTTTGGCCTGGATTTCGCTGTGACACCTAAAGGTCCTTGACCCGATGGTTGATCCAAGTGTTGGTGTTCACAGGCTGAAAACAAACGTTGTTCTCAAAGGCTGTCTCTGTATTTATGTGGTCTGGGTTCTGTTCCTCACTCGGTTTCTCTGCTGTGTTTGCAGGATATCGAAGCTACTATGAACTCTGCTCTGAACGAGCTGCGGGAGCTGGAGAGGCAGAGCAGCGTCAAGCACACGCCAGATGTTGTCCTCGACACCCTGGAGCCTTTAAAGACGTCTCCAGTGGTGGCCCCCACCTCAGAACCTTCCAGCCCTCTGCACACTCAGATCCTCAAGGACGCTGAGCCCGCTTTCCAGCGCAGCGCCAGCACAGCCGGCGACATCCCCTGCACCTTCCGCCCAGTGAAATCCATCAAAATGGCCACCCAGGTCAAACCTCCGGCAACTCGGCCCAAGCCGACGGTTTTCCCCAAAACGAACGCCACGAGCCCCGGCGTTGCCTCCTCTGCATCTCAGCAGCCTCCTGACAAGTCCTGTACTGTCTGATGAACTCCGTGCTGCTCCGTGGTTATAACTGTATTGTTTCAGATGAAGACACTCGGTTAAAAGACGTTCAAATCCCTATTTAACTAAAATTTTGTGGTTTTTGGTTTTTTTTTTTTTGAACTCCTGCTGGAGGTTAGGTGTGAACTGCTACTTACTGCCGGGAGAGCTTCCTGGGGGTACACTTCAGTGGTAACGACCTCGTCCCATGAAACCCGCATGGGTGACGTCTGTCGGGCAGAACAGCTGGTGGGGAATGCGGTGTCGGGTCGCTGTGAAGCTGAGGAGGAGAACACACGACCAGCCAGGAGCTGGATCTCGGCTTCTGGTCGATGCCTTGTTCAAGTGTTTGGCCACCGAAAGAAATCTTTGGTGGCCTCCTGTTTTGAAGACTGGTGTCGTGACTTATGTATTCTGTGTTTCATTTATCACAGGGAAACAATAGGATAGATTTTAGTCTATTGCATGTTTTGGTGCCACTGGTTACGTGGAGCTTGGACATGCCTGTTTCTTGTGCATTATAATTATTATTATTATTACTACGTCACCCGCTGGTGCCACGGTGGTTAAGGGTCTGTCTCAACTTCCATCACATCCTCTGGTTTTGTTTGTTTGCTCTCTCTCTCCCCCTGTCCTTCCCCCCAGGGCCAAAGCTCTTGGCCATCCAGCCTCGTCCTTTAGTTGACACTTGTCATGAAAAATAGTTTACTCTGGAACACTCTTAGATTTTGTGGAGTTATGCGTAATATGTGTCTGTGCAAATATAAACAAACGTGCTCCTGAGGTTTAGGAGCATAAGAAAGAGCCCAGTTGTTGCTTATGGACAATCTAGCTGTTTTCCCCCCTCTCCCCCCTGTTGCTCTCCCATATTTAAAAACAGCTTTATTGTTTTCCAGTGTAATTTTCAGCCCCTGGGCTGTGATGTGGTGTGTGGTCTCGGGAGACTGAATGTACAAACAAGCTAACTTCTGAAAACTAAGCGCACTCTGATGGGAGTTCATGTACTAACGCACACGTTTTCACCCTGCACCAAGGTGGATCCTGACCAAAATCCCTGTTACGAGCACTGTTAAAAAAGGAACAAGAAAAAAAAAAAAACCCCAACAACAAAACTTCAGTCAGAAGTTCTCAAGCTTTGTATCTTCTCCCTCTTTCTGGTTGGGAACGCTCCGCTCAGTGGCTGGGAACAGCTTTAGGGATCTCCGCTCTTATAGAGCGCTGTGGGAAACGCTGCTGGGGACAGGGACAGGGACGTGACAGCGTGTGGCTTCTGGAGTGGCTTCCCTCCCTGTTCCTCGGAAGACCAGCGTGCCTCCGAAGGACTCCACAGACGGGAATAAATTCTTAGTGTTTGTATTTATGTGGTAGGCAGCGAACGCTTCGGCTGCACCCAGGCTCCGTGAACTCTTTTTGTTACTCTACTGAGAATTTTCCACATTTATTTAATTTGAAAAAGAACTCACATGCCCCTCACAAGGGTGAAGGAGATCTCATGGTCCTGCAGGAGAGGAGGCTCTGCCTGACCCGCAGTTCACCTCGTCCCCAAACTTTTCCGGGATCTAAAACCAAGCTGCACATCTTACGTTTTCATCAAATAAATTCAGGCAAGGACAAGATAAGAAAAGTCATTTTCCTCTCCCGTTTAGCCCGGTTTCTTTTAAATTTGTGGGTTTCTTCACACTGAGCTTCCGTGTAACTGCAACGTGGTTTTGATTGGTTCTCTTAGCAATTAAAAAGGAAGAGACAAAGCCTGCATTTCTAAGAACAGTTTCTTCAACGTACTTTTCTGCTTCCTTTAGGATGTTACTCAGAGGAAGGTGCAGGGTTTGCTGTGGCCCTGTCCGTCCCCACGCGCACACACACCCCTCTACAGATGGACTAGATCCCTATTAATGATGCTTTGGTTTTTTTTACCTTTTTGAAAAGACCAACTTTCTCTGTGCCCTACACTAAGAATGTCTGAAAACTGGGGAAGGCTGGGAAGGTTTCGGTGAGAACGCCGCTGTTTCGGGCTCCTCAGCCCATCCAAGGCAGCCGTTCCCCGAGGAAGCCCCCGTGGTACGTGTGTGACTGTCACCAGACCTTCCCCTGCTGCTCCCGCAGGGGGAGGCCCCCAACAGTGTGACCAGCGACCTTTGCTCTCAGGTTCTGATGGACTCCTACCACCCAGGAATCACTTGTTCTTTTGGGGAAAAAAAAATAAATAGAATTAAACTTGTAATTTTTTTGCTCAGGCAGAACTTTCTGGCGTTTACTTTAAGTAGGGAGTCTTTGGTTTTGTTTTCTTTTTGGTCACGAACGACCAAAGCTAATCTGTGTCAAGAGCAGGATCTCTGTAACTTTTCTTCGACTCATTTGTAATGCCTTATTTTCTTTACATTTTTACACCTAGCATTCGTGTTTCTAAGAGTAAGTGTCCAGCCACGCACAGCACAGTTGGAGGAGATGCTCTTTTTCTGTCTTCGAGGACTGAAATACGAATGGAAATTAGGAGCTAAAAAAAAGACTTTAGGTTCCTGCAACAGCGACTGTCTGTATCGGAGTTACTGTGCTTCTCTCTCCAGCATCTGGGAGAATCCTGCTTGTCCTGGGGCACTGTGTGAGCAGGATGTAACCCGTATAATAACGGAGCAACTCAACTGGAATTCTGGTGTGCACTGTGATTGACACTTAACACTTCCAGCAAGCAATACGGGAGGCTGAAGGTCGTCCTTCCTCTTCCGCCTGCTCCGGGTCTGTCCAGCCAGCAGAGGATGCACACGCACACACACACACACAATGGGAGAATAAAAATACAGTTTCAAAAAAACCCAGGAAATTTTAAGCTTGTCCCCTTCGCTCTGTGAACGCACAAGAACGTTTGCCACAAGTGTTTGACCACCAGTCGTTGCAGGGGAGGTGGGAAGGAGGAACTGGGGGCGGGAGTGGGCGATGCAGAGCGGACCAGTACGACGGTGGTTCGGGGAGGTATCGGTGTTACTTCATATCTTCACGCTCAGAAGAAATATTAGCTCTTCCATGGAAATTCATGACTTTTATGTAATGTTTGTGTCCAATCTAAAGACAAGAAGTGTTTGATAACTGGAATAACGTCTGTCTGTTTGATAGTGCTTTGTATGAACAAAGGATCCTTGTTCATCGGATGTTGGATTGAAAAAATCCAAAGCAAAACTTTTAAAATAAAATCCGATTTTAGGTGATCAATCTTAGTAGTTTCCAGAGCTCTAACCTTTTCCCTTTTGTTTCCCTGGTTGGGAATTGAGCAGTGTGCTTTACCAATGGCTAAACAGCTGCCTCTCTAAGGTAATCCAAAGGCTCGCACTTGATAAATCGTAAATTTGTTCTTCGTGTCAAAGCAGCAGGACATGAGCAAACCCTCACTCTATCTGTACTGGATTATTTTGTTGTCTGTGTATGTATTTTGATACCTGTTCCAAAAGAGTCTTTGGGTTTCCTGTGATGAATACCTCATGTGTTGGGTTTGGGGAGTTTTTGTTGATTTTATTTTGGTGTTGGGTTTTGGGTTTTTTGGGTTTTTTTTCTTTTTAAAGGCAAGATTGTTCTTGCACAAAAGTAGGTTAAGATAACCGAGTTCTCATAAATTTATTTACTGAATCAAAACACTTCAGAGTTTGGCAAGAAATTCCATCTGCTGCAGTTCCCCACCTTGCGCTTGGTCCGGGGGTGGCCGTGGCCTGGCTGGTCCCTCGCCCCTGGAAGAGCTCTAGCAATATTAAGACAAAAGAGGTTGTTGCAGGTGGAGTTTGCTGCCTTATTTCTCCTCTTCTGTGTGTCAAAACCTCAAATTCAGTTGGACCTTGTGCAGGTTTGGGGGTTGCTAAGCCTCTGAGAGATGTTCTTCAACAGAAATAAACGTCTCTAGTTAGCACTTCAGATCCTTCCCCTACGCCTTGCCCCATGGACTGGAACACGCTGTCACCCGATGAAATGCCCAGGGAGGGAACTCTGGAAGGGGACGATGCTCTCGGCGGGGCAGAGACGGCTGAACGAGGCAACGGAACGGATGGAGAAAACACCCAGCGAGACAATTTGACCGATGGGGTGAGAGGGTGAGCTCTCCCAGCCCATGTTGGAGGCAAAGCCCCGGAGCAGCCTCTGCCCGTCCCTGTCCGAGCAGAGCCAGGGTCACAGGGCAGGGACCGAGCCCTGGGGTGAGGGATGTGCTGCAAATACAAACATGTTTACCCCAAAACTAGGGAAACTGCTTTAAAAAAAGAAAACAATCCGACAAACTGAAAGGAAAACAGGCATTTGGGCGCTCCCATCACAGACAATGAGTTTAACAAGCTGGGGATTTGTTTATTTTGAGGTTTTTTAATTTTCACAAAAATAATGAGCTTTTCAGTAGGCCTTGGCTAACATCCTGCACATGAAATTTTGGACATGAAGCTGTTTCTTTAGCAGCCTGGAGGTCTTTGTGGAAGGGAGCGATGTTCTCTCCCAGCTGGACCTCGTTCCCTGAGGATGCTCCCAGCCTTTGGCTCTGGGAGAACAACGAGCACTTACTGGTGCTCCGGACTGAACTGTGGGGTTTGAGCTTACATATCACTTTCAGTGATAATCCTCTCTCGGGATCAGCTTTCTCCGTGTCTCTGTGTCTGTCTGTCTGTCTGACAACCTGGTACTTGAAAAAATAAAAAGATACTTGACCCACTGCCTTGTGCCCACCCGGGCTCCAACGGGGCCGGGATGGTTCAGGGGCCGCGGGGGTGGTTTTAATCCCTCTCCCTCCGCCAACCAGAGGCAGGTGAATCATTTCCCAGGCTTGGTTCTAGGAGTCTTCTTTTGGTGGATCTAGAGATGCCCAAACAGTAATTCAAGGCCTGGAAAACGTAAGATGTTTTGGGCTTGGCTGGGTTGGGTTTTTTTGCCCGGCTCTATTTTGTGCTTCCCGTATCGTAGCGTGAGACGAGAGCGTTGGTTTTCAGCGATGGGCCAGAAAGAGGTGAAGGCGGAAAAGGGAGGGCAGCTCCCTGCTGTACTAATACTTGATAAACCAAGCTTCATACAGGGTAAATATTTAGCATTTTGCAATGGAAATAACAGATGGACCCTTCCTTCTAAAGGCACTACCATAACCTTACTTCTGGAGCGGACTCCCCCAGCCCTGCTCTCCGGGCAGAGTCCTGGCCTTCCGAAGTCCAGTGGGGTTGGACTGGTGAGTGCCAAACTGCTGGAGCAATACTTGTGAGCAGCAGGTTCTTCAAAAGACCAGCTCGATGTAGCCAAAATAGGGCAATTATTGCAAACCATCTCTGACGCGTTTTGGGAGGGTGGCCGTGATGTCAGGGCGCTGCTGTACCGGAGGAGAATCGGGTCACAAAGTCTAGAAAAGGATGTTTTGTGTGTTGGTCTGAAACCTCAGTCCTGCAGGAGTGGGCTCGGGCTGGGGCGGTGGGGTTTGGGATTTTATTAACAGCAGTTGTTTAATGATGGGATGGAATGTTCTTGCTAAAAGAGTTTCCATGATTTCATGTCTTCTACACCAATATATATATGGTGTATATATTAAACTGTGTAAAGTTGTACTTTGTACATATAACTGTACAATATGGAGGTACTTCCTTTCTTTTTTTCTTTTTCCTTTTGCTACAGTATTGTACAGAACTAGGAGTTTGTGTGTTGGAAATGTTCAGTCCCTATTGGGGCAATGAATTGTATCCATTGTCATTAGCAATAGTTGTTTTTTTTTTGTTTGGGTTTTTTTTTTAGTTTTTTGGTTTGTTGTTTTTTGGGGTTTTTTTGTTTTGTTTTGTTTTTTGAGAAATAAATGATTTGGGTATGGTGGAAAACCTGACCGATGGAGGCCAGTCCCTCACCTACGGAGCGAGAGTGTCTGCGGGTGCCTGGGTCTGAGTGAGGGAGAGGATGGGCATGGCCGGAGGGTGCCTTCCTCAGCTGGTGACACCAGCCCCGGGGCTTCTGGGGAGCCCACGGGCAATTCTCTTTGGTGGGCGCTGGTGAGTAGATGGGGAGGAACCTGCGGGATGCAGGGTGTCATTCCCGGGTGCTGGGGTGCTCCATGGCAGTGGGGAAGGAGCACGGTGACAAGAGGGGTCTTGAAGAACAAGCGACACAAATGGGGTGCCTTGAACAGCCCCCGCCGCAGGCAGAGCCCCCCATTTCCCCACCCTGGGCTTGCACACACCTACTGGAACAGTGGGATTCAGCAGAGCATAAACTTCCCTTGCAATGACCTGATTTAAAAATGCTTAATCTTCATCATTTTTTTTCTGGAGAGGATGGGCCTCTGAATGTCTCTGGGAAAGAGGATTTAAGATTGAGATTATGGATTGAACCATTATTATAATTATTATTACTGGCTTTCCCTTATCTCAGTTTTTCAATGCACATTTTTCAGAGCACAGTGAGGAAGTGGTGTCAGGGGTTTGTCATTTTGGAGTCTCTTTGTTTAGGTTTCAAGGAATTAATTATTTTTAGTGAGGTTTGATGTTTAACCAAGCCATTTTGTGCTGTGCTGGAAGTCAGCTGGGGACAACCCACCCCACCATCCCTGGGGGGACTCCTGCAGGGACAGAGCATCCCTGTGCTCCCCAGAGATCAGGGTGAGGAGGGGGCTTGGGCGGCTGCTCCCCCTGGGATGGTTGTGGCCTGTGTTGCCTGTTAAAGAGACTGCTGTTGGGGTTTGGGAGCTGGAAAGCCAGAATGGTGATGCCTTGAAGCAGGCTGGGCACCCCTGTGGCTGCTCGGTCATCCCTGCCTCGTGTCCCAAATCTCTGCTGCAGCAGCTTGTTTTGCTGGGGAAAAAAGAATAAAAATATTTTTCTGCAGCTGCAGCAAGGTGGGACAGACCTGTGCCTTTCAAACACAA
>VXBJ01007551.1:217-16281 GCA_013400055.1 Nycticryphes semicollaris | reverse complement strand
GGAAAAAAAATAAAAATCACACTTTGTCAGGTCAGATTTACAGTTTCTGAAATGCCAGTTGTTCATTTTAGCACACCACTAGTCTCAAATGGTGAAGGTATTGTCAATCAAAATGCTCCTATTACAGGCAAGCTCTGGGCTTGCATTTAGGCATGCAAGTGAGGGAAGAAAATAATCTCTGTTCAGGGAATACATTTACATATAACAGTGGAAAAATAATGAATTGCACATTACGTCCTTTCAAGAAGAGCAGTGGCAGAGTTATGGTAAGGGCTGGTTCCAGTTCAAATTGCCCAGTTGTCTCTTTCTGCTCTTTTGGCTTACAACCTTTTTAGATGAGAAAAGTGACCATGTGCCAGCAGTGTTCCGGTGTCCCAAGCACTTCAGGTCCTTTAAAGATAGATGGAGGGTTGCAGCCTTCATTCTCCAGGTCTGTATTTTTAAGAATCATTTTGCATACCTTCAGTGTATGTGTAGACTCTCAAGAGCCATTACAGAGGTTCAACTTTCAGCCAGAGCTTTGCATCTGCCCTCTTAAAAAAAAAATATCTGATTTCTCAAATGCTCATTGTCCCCATCACAAAACGAGGATTCCCAAATTAGGGTCCTCTTGAGAGCAAAACTGAGTGTCTTCCATGGCATATTCTTCAGCTAAAGCACTGTATCCTTCTACTAAACTTCTATCTTAAAAACACAGTATTTTCTTGAATTGTCCAAAAATGCCACAATCTGCTTTTAGCAAAGTGCCCAGTACCTCTTTGAGTCGATGCAGCTTTCACCCCTAATCGTCCAAGCTCTCATAGTGACTGTCACCTCTTCCTTTACTCTTGGGAACAACATTTGAATTTGAATGCCGGTGCCTCCTGTTTCATTCCTGTTAGATGAACCAGCATATCCATTTCCAGCACTAATAAGTCTAAATGAGTTGTGACAGTTCCAAGTCATGCAGAAACATAGGCAGACTCAGATGTCATTCTCAAAATGGTAACTGATTTGGGAGACAGCATCACCGTCAAATTGCCAAAATAGATATCTGTTTTTAAATTGCTCAGTAAAGTCCAGGGCAGATCAAAGGGCCTGATAGCAAAAGGATTATTGGAGAAAAGTTCCATATTAGTGTATTAGCTAACATGTTAGAATCCCCAAGAAGATAAAGGAATTTCAGTTTCATACAAAAGTACTTGTCTTTGTAAGAAAAGACAACTTATTATTAATTCAAGATAAAATAATGGTACTGGAGGTGAGCCAGGTTATTGTTTTCACAAGACTTAGCAGACTGAACTCAAGATAACAGAAGAATCCCAAGGCTTTGTAAAAGAGGGATAAAAGCTACAAGCTCTGGTTTCCCAAGTGGCAGCACTGACATTCCCCACACCAGACCTCTGTTTGTTACGGCTGTCATAGCCCCACCTGGTACCATGGCTGGGGATTTAATTTTCCAGGGTCACTAGGACAGTTATTTTGGTCTTCACTGTCTGGTAGCTAACAATACAGGTCTACAGCCAATGCAAAAGATATAAAAAAAATTATATGGAAACAAAGCCAGTTTCTTTTGCTCCATCCACTCAGTGGATGCTTTGAAAAACAGAGGGTTCATAAGCAAGAAAATCAGTGGTGTACTTTCCTGGTAGCCTATACATGGGTAAGTCTGGATAGAGAAAGAAATGAGTGAAAGCACTTTGAAGTGTCTCATGGCAGGGGACCCCAGAGGCTCTCAACTCTCAACAGTCACATACTAAAGTTTTTACAGAAGTTAAGTGATCCCCCATACATTCCCACCAGCGTATTCTGCTCATTCCCCAGTCAACAGCCTCCACTTCTTCATCTTTGCATCATTTACCGCTGCTTGTACTCCAACCTCTACTGTGCTGATCCTGAAATCACAACAGCTCATTCTTCAGCCTAGCAAACAACTGGAAATCATGAGGATTTCAATGGAGAAAAGCTTAGGCAAGTTTACAGTAAAACTTGCTTAATTTTGTTTGAGGCAATACTGAATAGTAAAACTGAGGAGGAGCTGCCATATTTTACTCATTAGCTTCAGAAACTCTAAATAGGCAACCTTGCACACAAGAGATCTCAACTTTCCATAAAATGAACAGCCCTAAACCCAAGATATTAATCCTCATGTTTACTTCAACAGGGTGAAGGAAGTGCCCAAAATACATTATTTGCCACAAAGCACTCAAATCAATCTCTGAATTTCCATCTTTTACCTGAAACATACAGCTGAACAGAGTAAAATCAGAATCAACCTATATGGAACAATGTATTGGAGTACTTTCAGCCACTCTTCACTACACCGTCTAAAGATGGTAGCGTTCTTTGTAGTTCATACCCCAGTGACATACCAGTGAGCTGGAGTAATTCCTGCAGACTGCAGAAGAACATTAAGGAACATTTAAGAGAGACAAGGGAGACCATTAGGTAGTTTTAGACCCTCTCTCTCTCTCTTTTTCTTAAAAAAGCCCTTTCATCTCAGATAAACAGAGGGTTTTTCTTGGTTTATTTGCTTTTATGTCTGGAGTTCGACATTGCCCGGGAGAATTTTCATAAAAACATAACGCTTGTTTAAAACAGTACACACTTCAAACAAAAGATGTGCCTCACACTAAGTTGAATACCCCCAAAAAATAACAAGAATGGTGACAAATTCTTTTAAATTGTTTCCAAAGTATCTAAGTTTCTATTAATAAAACAAGCACATGGATTTTCTTGGGGTTTGTTATGTTTAGTGGGGTTTTTTGTTGTGGATTGTTGATTTTTTAATTCCAGATTTTGGGCCTCAATCCTACAAGCATTTAAATAAACAACATGCAGGCACACAAGTTGTCCCAGTACTATCAGTGGAACAAACAAGTATTTATAGATCAAGATTTTGATCCTGAATCAACCCTCTTCCATGTAGTTGAGGGCAACTCCTTCATGAATGCTGCTACTCAGCTTTATCAGTGAACATTTCCAACAGGGAAGACCTTCAAACTGGTTGAGGTAGGTCTTAGGTAATTCTCAGGAAGTTTTGAAACAAAATATTTCTGTTGACTACATCCAGTGAAAGGGGAGAAGACCTTTCCCTAAGCCACAAATGTGTGAGTACTACTGTACACCAGAGCCTACACCAGAGCCGCACCATCAGAATCACAGTACATGAACTGTACCATTGTCTGGTATGTTCCAGACATATCAACTGCTGAAGACATATTTACACTGCCATGTGGTTTTCCTAGGGAAGAGCTGGGATCTTCACAGAAACAAAATACACAGCTGTTGTGAAACTGGAAAGAAACTGAAAATCTATTTGTACAGAATATGTACAAATACTGTCTTAAAGGCATAAATGAGAAAAAGCAAGAGAGGGCAAAACCCTTGCCTTTTTCTTTTTTTTATGCCAGAGCAATTACTCAGTGCATATCTAAAAGCTCAAGGGGAAACGGGTGTCCAGAATAGAGAAAACACATTTAGAGCAAAAATGCTAATCACATATGGTTTACAATCAGTGAGTGCAACACCACCATCCCACTGTCCATGGAAAAAAAAAGTTTCTGTGCAACAAAAATGACCTCAAGCTCCAGATCTGCATCATTTTTAAGGTCAGTTGATCCCTGAAGGATTCACAGGGTAAGACCAGAGCAGTATCTCAAAGTCTCCATTATTTTATGTCATCATGGCAACAACACTGCCTCAGAACATTTCCTCACTACTGGAAGCAAGAATCTCATGTAGGGAAGGCATACAGAAAGCACATAATGAGCAAGGTCATCTGTAAAATTACTACACTCTTTTCTTTACATTGTAAGGAAGTCGCTGCACTAAAGCACTGTGAGGGAGGTTTTCAGACCAAGGAGGACTTGCATCATTTGTGACACATTCCCACATAGTTTTGTGGATTCAATTTACTTAACTGTCTGAAGTGACATCTGTAAATCTTGTTCAGTAGCAGCCCTAAGGGAAACAGGGCCATGGAGCAAAAGCGTTATTGCTGGCCTTATTGGGAGTACTAGCACAGCATGCATCTGAACATCCCAGTTGCTGTACACCATCTCCATGATCTAGGAGGCAGGAAAGCCTCGAGTCTCTCAAATGTCAGGGTGAACCTACACAGGAACCTCCCCAACACTTCTATGGATTTCTCCCACGGGTTAATTTAGACTTTAACTCTTCAAAACTGTTTTGCAACCAAGTGTCTCAGTCAATCTGCTGCGTGAGCCAAAAACGGTTATGAAGAGAAGTATATAGTGGGTCAGAAAGTGATCTGAGTTTATACAATTTATACAGTGAAGCATGAAGAGAAAGAAGTACAGACTCTAGCATTATCTGCTTTTAGCCTATGAGGTTTCTGGGGAAAAGATCTATATGCAGAGGAAATCTGTACTACATTTGCCATGTGCCAAAATATATATATATATATATATATATAAATACAAACAACAGTAGGGTGGCAGCACACAATTTAAACACAGAACCACTAAATATTCACTAATGAACTTAGTGAAAAATGCCAATGTATGCCAGAGGCAGGCAGTTTAAATTGTTTATTGTGCACAGAGATGAAGGAAAAGAAATCTTGGTTTGTATTTTTCTACAGAAAGCGAAGGGCAGGAACTCTCCTCCTTCATATACTCTGGAGGTCAAACTAGATGAGGTAATGATTCCTCATGGCTTTAAACAGGTTTTATAGATTATCTGACTTAAAAACAGACACAATGTTTAAATAATAAAATTCTCTTGAAATTGAGTGCCTAGTACAACAAGCCTCCTGCCACTGGCTAAGATCTGGAGAAGCTATTGACCATATGAATATTTGTAATAAACCAAAGGAAAATCCTGGGTAGACATTCTGAAACTGAAATTTTATCCCACTGATTCTAACCACTGGAAATGCAAAAAAAATGTACTATCTTCTATACAGTGTGTTTTAGCTACGTGCATATCTCCAGAAAATTGTGCAGATGGAGGATGTGTCAATGGTGCACACCACACCCAGGTTTGTGTACTGGACCCAGTCTAACCATAGCAGCAAGGACCTCTGTCCTCAGCTAAGAGGCATGAAGTCCACCATGTCCCATGCAACTGTAGCCCGTTTCTGGCACTGGGAGAGTACAATTAAAATCGGCTTGGATATGCCTGCACTGTCCTGACATCTCTGCTGTAGGTACTCCTCTGAACAACTTAATTCAAAGCCTGTTACCATACAGTAATTGCCAGAGGTCACGCCGTCATGGTTCAGATGAGGACCTGAATTCATTAAGTGAACCACTACACGCGTTGCCTTTTTGCTTCCTTTTCAAGTGCAAGGCCAAAGGAGAAATACAGGAGAGATGTGTTGTCACCTTGTCAATGGAGGTGCTTCTTGTCAGCTACACCGCTGTTTAACTTGTCACGAGCACAAGCAAAACAATACATCACAGCAAACCTCACCAACTTATATGAATGGCCTGGAAATCCACTGGAAATCCCTGAATTTTACAAGCCAGTGAGTATACAAACAATAGGAATCAGATTACTTTGCTCATGTATTTTGACAAAGGGAGTTTTGTTTTATTTATTATGATAATTCATAAAGCACCATCAAATACAGTGTAGAATCTCTTATAAAAATAATTAGAGTCTAGTAACACAAGATCTCATTGAAGCACACCATTAATTCCTTGACAGTTAGGGAACGAGCCAAATACTGTGTGCAAATGAAGGATTAGCAAGGTTTCAACACACACATTTCCTTGCACTTAAAATGTGCAAGGAGCCAACCTTATTAAAACGGCATTTCATATTATACTTTAAAATGATGGCCCCTTAGGCAGATTTTCTGTACTTCAAAAGATAGCTATTATACTACTATATGTTACAGTCTAGGATAACAGAAAAAGAAATTCCTATCAAATTGCTGTACCGCTGTATGCAGGGAGCATAAAATAGTTGCTCTTTCCTACAGCCCTCGAGAAAATCCAGACCTTAATTCAAAATGAGGTGTCACCAGTCTCATACAAGGAAGAGAGAACAGATTTAATCCAATGCTATGAATTGTCTTCCGCTTTGCTGTGGAAAATATTTTGAGCAGCTAAAGCAACACTTGCTGAACCTACCATCCAGCATGTGAGATGCCTCCATATGGGTTTCAGAGTTGTATTGTCTATATGTTTAAACTACTTCTATTTCTATGCTAAAGGACTTTGTGGTTGTACACTTTACAGTTATTTTTAAAATAGGATTTCCCTAGAATTAAAAAAAGAAAAAAAAAAGAAGGCTGGTACCTTCTTTTTGCCATTTAACAATATTCAAAGATGTTTGAAAATTTGCTTACACATAATCACAAAGGACTGAATCAGCTCCCTGCTTTGCATCATTTCTGTTTTAGAAGTCCTCGCAGTGCAGCCACTATGAAATTATGCTGCCTGTGATCCATATTTGTGCAGTCTCTATAATGTGTTAACTGAGTCAGGTTTTTGTAATCGGAACTGATCCAGAACTATTTGGAAATATCCCTAGCATTTTAAATAAGCATTACACTAGATATTAAGATACGATTAGAAACGGATCACTTGTTATAGGCAGTTTGACAGCCTGACTTAGTAAACTAGGGACCCCTAAAAATATCTACCAAGAGTATTCAAGTTGAGATCTCACAATGAGTAATTAAGAATGCTGAAAGAACTCACAGAAGGTGTTGCGTTCTTCCAAACTTTTCCATCTTATCTCAGATGTTTACAGTAAAAAGAACAGAGAAGCTTTTTCAAAGAGCAATTATTATCAGTCCTCTCCAACATTCCAGCAGCACACTATTCTTATGATGATGTGACCGAGTAACCCCCTCAGATCCTTCAGGAGACACTAGCAAAATAATTGTTCCCCCTCAATGTTTCTTTGTTATTCCTTTATTTTTTTTCTTACCCTTATTACTTCAGGCAGAAATTACTTGGAGATATTATCATCAATTTACCAAAACAGAATTCCCCGGCATTTATTTTCTTTTAGGTTAAAGTTTTACAATTAGATTGTACTTTAGAGCTAAATCTAATGATTTTCTACCTGTCAAAAACTGAGTGGCCCATTAGGTCTTCAGTTTTATTTTCCCCCCTCTCTCATGTTGCAAACTGTAAGAGAAATGAATCTACCTTCAAGCCTGTTGGAATCAATCTTCTTTTCTCTTTCTCACAATTTATAAGGCAGAGGCTTAAAAAGTGTTCATATCCTCTTTTAACAAGCTGGTTATGCGAGATAAGCCCAAGAACATTAATAAAAATAGCTCAGTGTTAAGTCATGGGTGTTTTACAAAAGTAGACCTAAAGAAAAAAAAAATCCTGAAGGCTAATTGTGATTTATACCACGTCTCTTTTCCTATACTACCAATTACCAATCATCTCTAAGAGATTCCTTCTTTTACAGGCCAATGT
This sequence comes from Nycticryphes semicollaris, assembly GCA_013400055.1. Lineage (NCBI taxonomy): Eukaryota > Metazoa > Chordata > Aves > Charadriiformes > Rostratulidae > Nycticryphes > Nycticryphes semicollaris. The sequence goes on along the minus strand of VXBJ01007551.1, from coordinate 8,890 downwards.
CACGAATGCAACTGCTGCCAGCTATTTCTAACCAGCTGAGACACAGACCAACCCCTAGTTAGCCCCGTGAATTGTTAATGCTGGCACACTGCAGCAGAAGAGGTTTTGTTCTTTCCCAGTTATGGACTTTCACCTACATTTATTGGTGTTTTATTTTGTTTTGGTTTGGTTTTTTGTGGTTTTTTTGTTTTGTTTTTAAGAAGTCCTTCACAAAGATTTCGTAGCTGGAACCACAGCTTCTCTCATCCCAGCTCTCCCACATGCTGTACCTCAGGATGGTCTGCACCATCACTGTTATTGCCACTGTCAATGTCTCCAGTGTTCACAAAAACTAACCTATATCTCAAACAACAATAATACAACCAACAGAACTGAACATTTCATTACTGCAATTACAATGAAGCAGCTGGTCGTAATAATAATAACACTTACCATCTATATGGTGTTTTATATCTTCAAAGGTTTTATAAACATTTGCTAATTAAGCTTTACAGAACTTGAGAGACAGATACATTTTCTGCTTTATAAATAGAAAAACTGAGGCAAAGAGACAAAACAGCTGTCTCCAAAATCAAGACCATTAAATGATTTTAAAAGAGGGAATGGAAATCTTTTTGGACAACAAGAACTTTCAAAGTTAGAAAAGTATAGCTTAAAATACTCAAAGAATCCAATGGGACTTAAACTCTCATGGTCTGTGAATCCAGCCCCTCCAGAAGAGTCAGCAAACGCTTTACCTGGGAAGACAACTTTCACTGCTGCCTGCTGTTCTGAGCTACTTGCCACTGCGGAGCATAAAATTCTGGACTACACAAGCCAGTAGGACCATCTCATCTGCCAAACCCCCAACCTGGAAGCCCAAACCCCTCTGAAGAAATCAAACCATTGATAAGCTGAACAAAATGGATAGATAGAACACCTCTAGACAAAAATAGGCCAGGTGGACCATCTCTCCTAATAAGGCAGGCTGAGAGACTTGGGATTCTTCAGCCTGGAGAGAGAAGGCTCCAGAGTGACCTTATAGCTGCCTTCTGGTATCTGAAGGGGGCCTATAAGAAAGCTGGAGAGAGGCTTTTTACAAGGGCACGTAGTGATAGGATGAGAGGTAATGATTTCAAACTGGAAGAGGGAAGATTTAGATTAAATATCAGGAAGAAATTTTTCACTCTGAGGGTGTTAGGACACAGGAACAGTCGCCCAGAGAAGTTGTGGATGCCCCTGCCCTGGAACTGTTCAAGACCAGGCTGGATGGGGCTTTGAGAAACCTGCTCCAGTGGGAGGCATCCCTGCCCATGGCAGGGGGGTTGGAATTCAGTGATCTTTAAGGTCCCTTCCAACCTAAACCATTCTATGAAAATCATGACTTCAATCAGTCACCACCAAGACTGGGCCTCAACAGCAACTTGCTTCTCCACCAGAGCTGTATGCTACTCTGTCACTATTTAAGAAACATACGAACATTTCCTTTTCCTTTTCCTGCATGTCAACATTTAGCTTTGGTATAAAAAGTGAGAAAAACTGTAAATTCTAAGTAGAAAAGAACAAATGCCACCATGTATTGAAGGCACTTCTGCGAATATCTTAGCATTCATATTCAGTAAGACATTGATTGAACCAATTTTTTTTGTGTGTTAGACACCTCCCTCACATAGGGAAAACAAATGCCTACACACACTCTAACACCTCCTATTCAGGTCTTGCGCTCTAGAACTGCTTGAAGTGAGCTTAAAATTATTGCCTAGAACAAAATACACAGTACTGAACCTGTAGAGAAGACATTACTTTTAAAGCCTTATCCCACAAGGACGTGAGTACCCATGTAGTTTCACATATCCCACTGAGATCAATGGATCTGAAATGCACTTCAGCAGACACTGAAATAAAGAAAAATGACACAAAAGGGGAAAAAGAGTTGGTCTGTGAGCAAGAAAAAGCTCTATAGCAAGAAGTGGCGTTAAGTGCATTCTGTGAAACTGGACACAGAGCACTATGTGCAACCAAAGAGTGGTAAAATAAAAAGGGTAGGAAAAACTTAGGGGATAAATAAAGCAAACAGAAAGAAAAGGGAAAAAAAAAAGAAAGAAACTAAAAAAAAAGGAGACTAAGGTTATAGCAAGACTCAAGAGCAAAGTGGACCAGAATATGGCAGTAGGTAGAGAAATGTGGCTTGGGTAAGTGGAGAAGGAAGGAAAACATGAAGACCTCATGCAGGGGCAAAGTTGAGCAGGGAGACCAAAGTTGAACCTAAAGCTCAAAAACGCAGCAGTGCTTTAGCACAGAAGCAGCCATGAGAAGGGAAACAGTGACTGCCGTGCAGAAGCTACGTTTGTTTCTTTCCATTTTGTCACAGGAGGGTAATTTACCTAATAGACACTAAGGTACAAAGTCCAGATTCCTCACTCTGTCCTGCCCTCTGTATATGAGATTGCACTATGAGGCTAATTACCAGTTAGCCTGGATTTATTAGCCATAACAAAGTTTGCAGCTAAAATAGGAACAGACTCCACCTTCCTACCTCCCAGCCCTCTGCCACCCTCAGCCCTGGAAAAGGTTCTTTATCCTTAAATACAGGAAGAGAAGAAAACAGAAGAGATGAAACATTACACTAAGGTTGCGGGAGCATGGGAAGAATTGCAAAGCAATAAATAATGCTAGAAGTGGAGTAGATAATAAGTAATTCCACTTTGGGAAAAGCGAGCCTAAGATTACATTGAAGCGCAAGAAGAAAAATGTGTATTTAAATACACAGCCTGCTACCCAGTTATGAATGTGAAATGTAGATGTATATTTATATCTCCAACTGAAGGCAATATAGTGCACTCACTGGCTTCTTAAGACATGTTGTGCAAAGCTGAAAATCACTTTAGAGGCACGTCTATAAATGGCTGACTTTACCATGTCATTTAAAAAATTGAACAAAAGATCATCAAGCTGAATTTTATAGCAACTTGAGATCACAAACTCCTCATGATGTAACTCAATTTCATTGCATAGTCCTTGCAATTGTCATATCGTTGTCATATGCTCTCAATTACACTGAAGAACTCAACATGCAAGATGAATGTCTCACTTTGTAGGAAGGTCTCACATTCACATGCCCTGAGTAACAGAACTGCACATTCAGAATATTTTCATGATGTACACTGGGATTCTCACCAGCAGTGAATTCTTAACGAATCCCTGCATCAACCAGACGCCTAACTACCTGAAACACCAAGTGTTAAATCCCTTATAGATGAGAAAAAGAAAGCTTTCTCAAGGTTAATTACTCCAAATTACATTTTATAATGGAAAGAAAGAGATCTTTGACTTAGGGAATAAAAAAGACAACACCTCAGATGCACTCTGGAAGAAAGCAAAAAGAGCAGCGACAATAGAAGGATGAGTACATGTGAACGAAGAGCACAGTCCTCAGTCTTCATGAAAAGAGCATTCAGAGAGCTGAATTAACATTAAGCCCTCTCAACCACCTCAGAATGAAAGTGCTCATTAACCAAAGTTCGTATTTCAGGTGAAAGACAAATAACTTAAAGCATTAAGAGAACAAATGACAGTAATGTCAAATTACACCTAAAGCTAAAACACTGATAAAATTGGGATAATCTTGTATCTCACCAAGCATCAGCAAGTATTGAAGAGCAAAAGGACTTCTCTCATCTCACATATTTTTCATGGTTTTTTAGATCAAGTTTTATGAAGCTGATCTGGGGGGAAGGGAGCATGTTAAATATTGCTTCCCTTTCCCTTTCCTAATGGGTCGGGACCTATACTCATGAACAGCAAAAAGACATTGCTAACATCTGCCTTTCAGCTTCTCTTTGCACTTCAGCCAATTTCTGGAAGGCGAGGGGGAGGAGAAGGGAGCGCTGATGGGAGAAGCTGCAAGCCTTGTGCCTGCTTTTCTACTTAGTTGAATCTTTAAAAATGCTTTTACAGGCAGGAACAGATATCAAAGTAATACAGGCAAATCCGCATGAGTCATCCCTTTATTTTCAAGTTACAAACATTCCTGAGTTTGCAGTAGGTTAAGTCTGAAGCATCAAGGAGCTACAGCAAATTCTAGCCCCCCACCTTCAGAACCAGCTATGGCAGCTTCACAGTTAAGTCAGCTCAATACAGCTCCTCTAAGTTCATAGAAGGCTTGAAAGAAGTCAGATGTTCTCTTACCTGCAGAGGTAACCTATAAAATCCAGAAAATCCATAAGCAGTAACATTTTGGATTATTAAAAGATAAATCCTCTATCTCGTGTAAAAGCACCATATTCTTTAAAAGAAAAAAAAATAATAAAAAAGTTATCTGCACAAAATTTGCTGTACGTTACTGAATACCCGTAACACCTACTCTCACTCAACAGATAACATTCTTAAAATGGTGAGTTTTTTCTAAATACTATATTGAAATACTCAAAGGTTTCACAGTATTACAGGACAAGGGGTTCACCCTTTCACAACCCAGAGTTTTATATTGGGGTTTTATTGCTTTTTTTTCCCCTCTGTAATTTTATAAGGTACATAGCATTTCCTGTGGTTGTTCAAAATGTCAGCTTGAGGGAAACTTTAAGAACAAATGCAAGTAGAATCCCCTGTCACAACACCAGTAATGAAGAGGCCTGTTATGTGCCAGAAAACTAAACAAGAAATGGATAACTTAAGGAGAGATGGACAAATTCCACAGGAAATAGTAACCTGGCACCTTTGAAGGAAGGGGCATCTGCTAACTTTGTCTATCCAGAATGCGTACGGTTGCTGAAGTCTATTCAGAAAAAGACAAAGATATTAAATGCAAAGGAAGTAATTTGCTATTTCCACTTTAGATTTCAATCCTGTGGAGATTTGCAGTCTGAGTAACTTTAATTACCTAGAGAGCAGAATAGGGAGGCAAGGGAAGAAAAGACTAGAAGTGTTCAACTAGTAAGGCCCCGAGTTGGTTAATATTTAAAAATTTTACTAAAACTGACATTACAGAATAAAAGCAAAGGCATGTGTTAGCAATTGCGGGCTCATGGTCACAGCTCAAAATGAAAACAGGTCCTCAAAAGCTAATGCTAACAACGTTTCCGTTTGTAACTGACTCATCTTTTATCCCCCCAGAGTCCATGACATGCAATTAAAACAAACAAACAAACAAACAAAAAATCCCTCCCCACAAAACAGATGTGAAGGTTGCTTCTCCCCATATCATCATGGTCTTTCCAAGAAGGCTGCGACTAACATCTCCAGGCAACAAGCAGAATTCTGTAGGATGTCTGAGTATCAAACCCTATAAAAGACACCTTATCTTACCGTCTATTTCAGAGAATGAAGAGCTGAGCTTTGTAAAGTTTTGCAGATGCTTTTCTACACACACACCAAACAGTCTCACTGACTTAGACGAAACTTTGAATGACTTCATACCTAAGTTTGTGTGGGGGCACAACAGGGAGAAAGCCAGCAGTCGCTCAGGAGTGCAGTAACAGCTGAAGTTCCTGACAAAATCTAAAATTCGGATGGCAGCGATCACCTACCTTGAGACCTAGGGTGGGAAACTGAAATTCACAGGTATCAGGATTAAATCAAGATCTGCATGAAACTACGGGAAATTCAGTGTGTTAGATGATTAAATTGATGAGTGAATCAGACTCTAATCCTGGAGGCGAGATAAAATGGCAGCAGTTATAGCCCTCCCCAAAGGCAACAACTCTAGTTTTTTTGTAATGCAAAGCATTTAATATTGGAAAAACAAGAGAACTAGCACTGAAAACAAGAAACTAGTGTCTTAGCTAATTTTTTTTCTTTTCCAATGTGAAAATTCAATAAAACTGCACTATTAGTTAAGTTACCAATGCTTTTTTTCTTTAAGTGACTTACAGTTTCGACAGATATTGCGTACGTATGGCCCTACTACAAGAAAAAAGGGTATTTCAGGCAACATGCTGCTGTCTGTACCGCAAAACAAATACTGAGGCATCAAAATCAGCTAAAAGCCATCTAGTTGGGAACTGTTGGTTAGCCTCCCTGAGAACCCAGCTCAGGGCTAGAATGATGAAAACTCTGAATCTCTATGGACAGAAGGGACACAGAACCAGATGCTGTTAATTTAGAAAGCAAGAAGAAATTCTTGTTTCAAAGGAAATATGAGAAAAAAGCCTATCCATGTGAAGAAAACACTCACACAAGCAAATCACCTTTCCAGTTCTCTTTGAGTGGTGATATTGGGATTGAACTGTGCACACTGTGCCGTAAGTGCCACATCTCCAAGGTGTTAAATGTCTTTTCTTTTAGGCCACCAGCCCCACAGCAGAGACAGAAGAAACTGGAGGGGTCCATTTTTCTGTCCAGCTGCATCTTCAGGAAAATCTCGTACCTTTGACCAGTCATTTACCATTCGAGGAGACAGAGTGATGCAGGAATTGTAATTGGGAGCATAAGAGCAACAAGTGCTCTGACTGAAGTCAAAGTTAGTGAGCTCTTTATATTAGTGCAGTCTTTGTTGTGTGGACTCAAAGCCTTTTATTATCTCACTGCAGTAGCTGAAGAGAAAAGTTCTTATATATTTAATCTATTTTGACCCTCAGGGCACCAATTACTCGACTTCAGATGTTTAGATTGTAATAAGCTTTCACCCACAGGGGAAAAAATGCAGCAGTTAATGTGAGTGATTTGCCATTTACAGCTAGACTATGGACAGAAAAAAAAAATCAATCATAGTTCAGGAATTTAGTTGTCATCAAATGCAAAATTTCTGTATTTTTTTCCATCTGTGCATTTCATGGCAGACATAAAGTATCTTTAGATCAATCTTGCACTCTCTATTAATCACTGTATATTACCCACCACCTAAACACTGTTGGGTGTTCTTGCTTGTGGGGTGTTACCTCCCTCCAATTAAACCTAATGGGACGCTCCGTCTGCTTTCAAAATTACACACAATCAAAACCATTTATTCTGAGCTATGAGAAGGCATAACTCAATACTGCGGCCATTATGAGTATGTGACAATACAAGCCAGTTGGACAATACAAGTCCAAAGCCACTTGTATTTCCACAGCCACCCCCAGTGAAAGCCAGCAGCAGCCCCAAGCTGCTTCTGTGGAGCCTGAAGCACGGGATCTCATTACCTGCAGCCACCCGTATGCTAATAACGCTGCGCTCATTGTGAACTGTGAATCAAGATGAGATCTGCTGCGTCTCCCTTACACCTTGGAAACCCTGTAAGCTCTTTGCAGTTCCCACTGCTCACCGAGGGGGAAACGACCGACCACTTTCGGGTCTGGCCTAGGAGAGGACCACTTCTCAGAGGGCACGGGTTGCAGCATTGCCATGGGAAGTCTATGGAAAGGAGACCAGTCACACAGTGCTGATTCAGTATTTCTAGTTGCTAACAACAAAAATGCTCATTTTTATGTCCTCCCATGTAAGCGATTTTTGTAGCTGACATACAGACATTGCACAATCACAGAGATGGTCAATAGGAAGGGAGGAGGACCGTATTTTTGACAATGAGGCACAATTAAAACAAGATCTACACTGCAAAGATACATGAGATCCATCACTTGGTTAATATTTCAGCAGACATAACACAGAGCAGCAATACTTTTATCTTCAGTACTTCTCTAAGTAAACAAAGCAGACTCCACCAAAGGTCATAGTGGCGCATGTTCATAACTCTGAAGGGTACAAGACCCACAAGCCACAGCAAAGCACAGTTTTTGGGTGGGAGGGTTGGTTCCCAAGCAACATCCTTAAGAACAACTTGTTCCACCCTTCCATTGCTTGCTACTAGCTGGCTTGAAACTAGGGCTTGGTGGAAGCTGCAGTATCTCACTTTTCATGGATACAAGGCAGATCCAGTGCAAGAGCACCTTAGATCACGCCACAAAATGCCATAAACCTATTTTCCACCGTGTGCCCAGGTCATCCTTCGTGCACCAGCGCGATGCGTAAGGGAGTGTGTGGCACGGCGATGAGAAGGGCAGAAAGAGGAAAAACGGCAGGGAAAGTTAGCAGACAGCAGGAAAGGGCTGAACAGTGGAGAAGGAGGCACAGCAGAGCAGAGCAACGAAGAAACACGGGCATGCAACGGGACTATCCCACCCAAAAGCCAGCCACCAGCAACACGCGCCACCTTCGGAAAAGCCAGCTTAACCACTGGGGAAAAAATGCCACAACAAGGAGAGAAAGCCAAGTCACCTGGTAGAAGGTGAGGTAGGAGGAGGAGGAGGAAGAGGAGGAGGGCACAGGCACGGATGTTGCCCTTCCCGGGCAGCGGCGGGGATCCTCACCGGTGCCCGGGCCGCCCCCGCTCTCGGTGGAAGGCCGGCGGACAAGGTGCGAGCAGGTGTGGCGGCGGCGGCGGCTCGTCTTACCGCAAGGGGGGACAAAAATATACCTATGCCTATACATACACATACGGCGAACTAGGCGTGTATATAAACCCACGGCGGTGGGGGAAGGCTACACCAGTACGCGCCGTCCCCACCCGCCGCGGCAGAGCCCGGGGGGCCCGGGAGGGAGTTCTCCAGCGGCCCCTGCCTGAGCGGAGGCAGCGGCAGCGCCAGCCGGCGGGAGGCTGGGGTTAATGCCCCGCAATTCGCCATGTTACGGAGCCGGCCGGTTGTTCGGGCGGCTTTTAGGGACGCGGAACAAAAGCGGGGGGCGCCTGGGCGAAAGGGGGAAATCCCGCCCCGCCAAGCC
>VXBJ01007536.1:12509-35482 GCA_013400055.1 Nycticryphes semicollaris | reverse complement strand
TTTTATCGTTTCAATTTGCTTGGTATTTATTGAAATAAAGTTATCAGAAAGAAATGACGCAATAGAAATCTGAAGTCTCGAGTTGTCTCAGTTGAGAGGATTTGGGCCGTTCCCGTGTTGTGTGAAAACGCCACAGGGCAAACACGCTCCTTGGCGGGACCTGCACGCTGCGGTGTAGTGCACACCTACACACCCAGTTACGCATCGCTGAATTAATTGGATCCTCATTAGTCTTTAATTTTCTCCTTCTGCGCCACCCGGAGTTAACGCCTGGTTGTGTTTCGCCTCTGGCGAACGTTTCAGGCTTATTTTCTGTGAGAGGAGAAGGCAGTAAGCCTTGGTTTTTGGGAAAGGGGTCGGTGCTGGGTGTGTGTCGCGGGGGCTGAAGGTCTCCAGTGGCGCGGAAGCGGGAACCCCGGGGGGCTGCAGCTGCAGTTGGTGCGGGGCTCGGCCTCTGCGCTGCAGCCGGGGATGTTTTACCCACCCCGTTGGCAGCTGCACGTAACAAAATAAGGATTTTTCTACATTTAAAAAAAAAAATAAATTTTTTTTACAAAAATGCTGGTTGGTTGGTTTGTTTTTTAAAAAAAAAGTAAAAAAAAAAAAAAGAAGTCCAGCAGTGCAGTAATTGATACGGTGACAGATTTTAACACAGCTTTGTAGTGTTTTTTTCACAGTGTGTCTGTAGATTTTTACATACATAACTACAATGATTATTGAATTTTTATTTTTTTTATTTTTTTTTTTTTATTCTTACTGCTTTTTTCCCTTTGAGGTGCAGGTTCTATACGTGGAAACCTGTTGCAGTAGCTGACCTCGCAGAGGGTTCTTGTCAAGCTTTTCAAATTAGCACTAGCTGTGTTGTACTTTTTCAGAAAACAGAGACACTTCTACCATCTAAAGTAGTAAGAATGAAATTAGTATTTTTAATCTTCCAATTCAGTACTGTAAAATTGCAGAATTCTTGAATATTTTCGTCATCTGCAGTTGTAAAAGATCACAATAGTTTTTGAAAACACTTTAATTATAAATAAGTATTTTTTGAAAATTATTCAGTAACGACCTTTTGTATTTTTTCAAGGTTATTTATTGTTTCTATTAACAACTCTAACGTGTATACAGGTAGGCATGGGCAACATTCAGCCCAAGTATTTTAGTGAGGTGTGGCCATTAAAAGGGCTATTTAAATTTTTAAATTCTGAGTCGAACTTTAGCCTTTGTTCTGCTGTTTTGTTGTCACAGGCGACAGTGTTGTGACTGTGGAATTACTTTAGGTTTGTGCTGAACACCAGGTCTACCACGAGATACCTTGTAGTTAAGTGTGTTTGTGGCTCTTGACAAAGCAGCGTTTGTGATGGAGTCTGTCTCACCTGGTGCTGGGAAGGCGGGTGTTGGTGGTTACGTTCCGGGTCGGTTCTACTGGTCCTTACTGTGGGGTGAAGGCCCCTAAACCCCAAGCCCCAGACAGGCACTTGCTGGGGCTGGGTCCGACCCTGCTGCTGTCGTGCCCCAGAAACAGCGAGAGCCCCGGGCACAAGTCCTCTGTCCCCGTTGGCTTCTGCTCACCCGGGAGCCACACCATGGCCCTACCAGTGTTCTCTGTGTCCCTCAGAGAGCCTGTCACCTTTACTATGCAAGCACAGAGCTGTAATGGGTGGGTGCTTGATGTAAGCAGCGAGTTTTTAGATTTCATGGCTCCTTGACTAAATATTAAAGTGTCGTTGTTATATACATTCACAGTATTTTCATATTTCACTTATTTAAAAATAAAGGTTTCAAGAGTTTGGTTTAGAGCCTTCCAGAATAAAACTTGCAAGTTTTTAATCCTAGAACGCGCATACGCTTTGTTGACCCCTTTTTCTTCTGCTCACAACGCTCAAATGATGCTGGGGCACCTGTAAGGCACCCAGGGAGTCCTTTTTTTATTACTATTATTTTCAGAGAGTTCTTGCCAGTCTCTGTCCGACTGATCAAATTGATGCAACTACATCATTTCTAGTTTCTACATGACTCGGATGAGGTCTCCCACCTAATTTGGGAGTTCCTGGTAGCCGGAAGGAATAGTTTTCGCTGGCACGTGTGCAACTGCTGAGGCTGCCTGCAGCTGCCCACGATGCTCCATGTCTCCTCCAAACGTCCTCCTCAAAAGCGCCCTTCCCTTTCAGGGCTGCTCTGGGGGCAGCTGAGGGGTGGGAGGGGGTAGTTCATCCTGCGGAGCTGTACTGGGGTACCAGGGTGCCCTTGGCAACCATCCGTGGAGGCAGGGGGTCTGTCCCATGGGGGATGCAAAAATACGTCACCAAGTAATTGCCCGTCCTGGTTACAGCTTGTGACAGCAGCAAGTATCTCTCGTTATTTCAGTGACTTCAATCAAATTTGGTTTGACTTTGAGAGAGCTTCCCCCCGTCATTGCCCATAGTGCAGCTGTGTTAAAGGCTCATACCGTTGTTTTGAAAACAAGTATCCTCCTTCCTAAAATCGAGGACGGTGATTTAGCTCATTTCCACCCCCACTCCCCCGGGGGACTGACTGCTAAGTGAGACAGACGCTGCTACTTCTGTGTTTGTGAGGAGGCCTCAGTCTGTGGGAAGCTGTAGCTCTGAGCACCAAACCATGTTCCTTGGGGCACCGCTCAGCTCCCAGCACTGGCTGTAAACCTCACTCGCCCAACACCATTCGTTGTCCTTCCTCTCATTTTCAAAGTGCTTCCTCCTTTCCCTTCTCCCAAAATAGCTTCTCAGTTCATTTTACCTGTCCCTTTTTTACAATTCTCCTCCCAAACATAGAGGGGTAGAAAACTTGCTGGAAACATCCCGAGTCTGTCACTACATTTTTGAGAAACCGTGGCGGGGGGGGTGTGTGTCATCTGCTTCTCGTTTTGACTTCACAAGCACAGGCTGAAGACTTGGGCTTTCTTTGGGCAACAGCTTTCCTTCTGTCTTATTTAAGGTGTTTGCTTCTCTTTTTGGGGGTTATGCTTGTACAGAAAGAACATGGAACCTGGACTGCACTTAAGTGCTGCTAAGCCAGGAGTACAGGTGTAGAGGAGAAATTCAATGGGTTTGTGCTTCCTGCTTAGACTAAATGTGCTCCGATCGCCCAGGCAAATGATGTGTAATGATTCCTTGAGAAAATCCATTGGTTTCAGGTCCATAAGAACTTTTCTGGTTGTGAACAGTCCTGTGTGGAGATGGATTTTCAAATATCAACATCAGCCTCGAACACTTCCCACCTGGTGCACTCCTGCAGCTCCGAATGGTACCGCTGCATCTCCACACACAAGTCTGCAGGTCAGATTGGTGTAATACCAAGCTCTCTGCGATTTGGATCGTTTCTCATCAATTCTTTATACTTGCTGTGAAAAAGTACTGGCTGAGAAAAAAAAAAAAAAAAAAAAAATGATGCACATAATGGAACTTTCTAAAAATCCAACAGCTTTTATAGTTGTATACAATTCCCGGTCCCGACCAGCTCAGTAGCAGGTTGGAATATGCAGAATTTTAAACAAAAAATATTTTGGAACTTAGTTTGTCATAATCAGCCTCTGTGATGTCTGATGTCTTGATTAAACTTGTGTCCAGTTGTCAGAGGTTTCTGGGAAGGCAGAAATTTATTCCTTAAATAATTTATTCCTCCAGCGGGTCTGCCTGGTGTGTTCTCAAAGTATCGCTGGCATTTTAAAACCAGATCCTCCCTACCAGGAAGGGGAAGGATTGTGCTCTGAACCAGAAAGGTTTCTTTTAGGGGTGTTGCTCTGCTCCAGAGAGAGGGGGAAGGGAATCTTTTCCTTCCCTTTGTACTGAAACCTGTGTGAAGTCTCTGGGGCAGAACAAGTCATCGAGTCTGTGTTCAGCCTGCAGGTCATCCAGACCAGCCCTGGGCAGCCTCCTACACGCTTCCTTTTTCTCCCTGGGAACTCTGATTAGTGCTGGATACTCCATGATCCGTGGGATTTTTCCTGCCTTCATTTGTAAATGGTGGCTGAGAAAATGTCTCAAACTGGCCGCTTCCTTAAATGACACCTTAAATGTTTGTAGGATGCTGCACGTAGCTGGTCATCCCAAAGTGTGTATTTCTCTCCGCTGGCCCTTGACTACTCCAAGCACTTTCTGAAGGTGTCTGCCTTCTATTTGTTGGGTCTTTATACATCAGATGATAAAGAAAAAACCCTTCCATCAGGCTCTTCTCAGTGACAGGCAATGATAGGACAAAGGGCAATGGGTGCAAGCTGTAACAGAGGAGATTCCACTTAAATATGAGAAAAAACTTCTTCACAGTGAGGGTGATGGAACACGGGAACGGGCTGCCCAGAGAGGTTGTGGAGTCTCCTTCTCTGGAGAGATTCAAAACCCGCCTGGAAGCGCTCCTGTGTTACCTGATCTAGGAGTTCCTGCTCCGGCAGGGGGATTGGACTAGATGGTCTTTCAAAGTCCCTTCCAACCCCTGATATTCTGTGATTCTGTGATTATTTTAGCTTATTTGAAAATATTTCAGTTGACAATTGGAGTAGCCCATTGGATGCCTTTACCTCTTCTGCCGTACATAAAGCTGTGATTTCAAAAGGAAGTTTCAGGGCTGTAGCTACTCTGTGGGCAGTAGGTATTATTGAGAAGTTGTTCCTTTTCTTAGAAAATTTTACAGACTGTAGTGCAGTCTTAGCTTACGTGTGTGTTCCGATGGTGCACACCATTTCTTGAAGTGTGTATAGGAACCCTAAAGGAGGTTGTTCCACAGCTGAACAGTCTCCTCCACCTTCAGAAGGTGTGAGTGTGACCTTGAGAGGCCTGAAGCCCAACATGCAACTGCCCTTCCTTATACGTTCACTGTGAAATTGTCATATTTCTCTACTGAGGCAGAGTTTTTGGAAATAAACTACAGGTGCCAGCCCTGTGTATCTTAAGCTGCCTTTTCACATAACGGGGCATCTCTTTAGTCATTCCTCAGTTCAAATATCTCAGCCAGAGCTGTGACAAGACAGACTCCTGCCCAAGACTCCTGCCAAAGGCAGCCAACTGTAAGTGCATTTTCTTTCTCTCAAAGTCATTTAATAATTGATTTTTCTTACTAAAGACTGGCAACGTAGTACCTTCTTACACTTAGAGCTTTGTGTTTTTTCTCTTCCTGTTTTAATTCTTATTTCCTTGGGCTTTTTTGATTTTCGCTGGGTGTTGTTTTCAATATGTCTTTTTGGTTTTCGGTTTGTGGTTGTTGTGAGGGGTTGGGGTGGGGTGTGTGTTGTTGTTTTGCTTTTGGTTTTATTTTACTTTTTTTAAATTTCCTGAAAGAGAGTTTGGGTTGGTTGTTTTTTTTTTCCCGGAAGTTTTGAAATTTTTAAGCTTTCAGACAGAAGCCAAGAAAGAAACCAAGGATGAAAACATATATTAAGATATAGAATGCATGAAAAAGAAATACAAAACATAGAAAAATCATTGTTTCAAACATTTGTTCTTGTAAAAAGGGTATCTAAATTCAAGTTTCTAAATCTATAAGTATGATTCCACCTAATAAAATAATCTTATGCTTAAAGGTGTGAAACTTCAGTATCTTTCAGTCAGATGGAAATGTCTCACTACTAGGCTGCTAAAGGAAAGTAAGGGTCCTTTAATTGCTAACTCGGCTTTAAGGAAAATGAAAATTGTTGTAGCTTGTCCCACTTGAGGTGTTCTAAAAATTCAATGCTTCTTTTTGAAATGCTTTTTCTCCACTTCTCATTTTTCTATTAGGTTATTCTAACTATGCATGAGATATTACATATATTCTGTTCCCCACATTTTCCCCCTTCTGTGTTCCCATACGTATTTTCTTAATTAATTACCATGTCTATCTTTCTGCAGTTGATTTGTGTGTCTTCGTAACACACACTATTTGACTTCTGCACAGATCCTTTTGGTTAACAAGAAAGCAGGTCGATCGGAAGTTCTCTCATGAAAAAGAGACTGTGTGATACTATTAGTTTTTCCTCCCCTCCCTCCTCTGTCTCTTGCTGCAGCAGATTCTTGAAAGACAGACAGATGTCACCTTCACAGACCCCACTAAAACTGAATTTGTAATTGGCCCTTCGGTCCAAGGCTCCGCCGACTGCAAGGTGCCGTGTGGTGCTCTCTACTCTTCACAGAGGGGTGATGACTCTTCCTTTTTCTGGTAGGACGTGTGGGATACTTGCTCTCGCTGAGGACTGGGCTGTTGCTGTTGGTTTTACAAGAGATAAAAGTGTTCCTCTTGTGCTTTCACCTTGTTCCCAGAGCCAGTTCACCACCTTTTCCAAGCCTCCCAGAGCTCCTCCACAACTTACTTGCTGGTGTTCCTGCCCTGAGTCAGAAGGGGAAGAGGTGAGGTGTGCCCATTCATCTCACCTGCTGTTGTGTTCCTGCTAATTCTGGACCCCCCTTTGCTCATGGGATACCAGAAAGAGATTGAACTACATCAGCATTGCTTCAAAACAAAACAAAACCCCAAAACAAATAAATAAAAAAGGATTTCTTTGATACAGAGGAGCACTGGTCCCTCCTAAGAAACTAGAATCTTTTTTTGAATTATTTTTTGACCTGTCTCCTCTCAAATCATCACCTGCTGTTCCCTCCCAACTCCTACATTCTCAGAGGAGATCATTGGAATACTCCAACTAATACAGGATCCAACCTGTTTGTGTCTGTTAATACTGCTCCGATTGGACTGGAAAGGATGCCTTGGACTTGCATCACCCTCTTGTGTCCATGTTGACTTGAAATCAGAGTAGCCACCTGCTCGGAGTTAAAGATTTCAAGGAAATTCTAATTGTTGGGGTTTTTTTTGTTTTGTTTTGTTTTGGTGGTTTGTTTTGTTTTTTTTTTTTTTGTTTTGGTGGTTTTTTTTTTTTTTTTTTTTTTTTTTTTTTTTTTTTGTTAGCAAAGCATTGCTGAGGTGGCTGAATTTTGCTTTTCTAAGTGAAAACTGCCCATCTCCATCACACTATTATTTGCTGCTGATGCAGTTCTGAAGACATTGACAAGTCTTCACTGAATGTCTGGAAACTGAGAATGCCAGTATTGTTAGAATAAATACCAGTTTCCTTTCACTCGGAGCCAAAATCATCCAGTATATAGTGCTTTAAAACAAGCTTTTCTGTCATCTGCCTGGACAACGAAGGGAGCTTTCCAAGTTTTTGACTTTACAGAAAAACCTGCCCCAGTCTAGTTAGAGAATCACAGAGAGGGTGATTTATGCCCCCCTCTGCCCACTTATCACTGGGACGTGTTTCTCTTCTCTGAAAGTCCCTCGGTGACCTGTGGGAAGTCACAGCTGGGGGAGGTGGTGAGAGCAGCACTCTGCAGAAAAGAAGTTCTCTTCACAGCAGCGCATTGCGTTGCTTTGCGTTCAGTAAGAGAGAAATGACAAGTCACTACTTTGAAAACAAAACAATACAACCCAGGCTACGCACCGAAGGTACTTTGTGAGAGAGATGTGTCTCTCACAGCACAGGAGAGGAATTTGTACGTCTCTTTTCATCAAATCCTGGTCATGAAAGGGCCTGTTGCTGCAGAAGAGCAGGTTTCTCCCTCAGCTGGGAGGGAGGCTCAGTTCATTTGTCAGCAGCACTTTACCATTAAGAACACGCCTTGGGGAGGCTGAAAAATTATGAGGTTCTCTCATTTATGGCTTTTTTTTTTTCAGGCACGGCTGTAAACCAACACACTGTTACCTGGAGAACTGCTGTGAGAGAGAGATTGCTGTTTCGTGGGTGTTACAATTCTTGTTTTTATCTTCAGACTAATTTAAAGGGAAGGGGCTACTGCCTTGTTCTTTTCTTACAGGAACAAGAAACTGATTTGCCTTGGGGGTGTTGGTGGATGACAAGCTGAACAGGAGCCGGCAATGTGGGCTCCATTGGGAAAGCCAATGGCATCCTGGGCTGCATCAAAAGCAGCATTGCCAGCAGGTCAAGGGAGGTGATTCTGCCCCTCAGCTCCGCTCTGGTGAACATTCTCATCTTCAGACATCTGCTGTCAAGGCCTGAATTCTTTGCAAACACGTTTTGTTCACAAGTGAGTAAAGCTCTTTGCAGATACCATGTCCTGGTAACCTGTACAACTCAACTGCTCACAGGTTACCCCCTTTGCTATAGCCCGTCTTGTCTGGGGAGCACTTCTTTTTTAAATGATGACTTTTGCTCTGTTTGTGCATGGCAGCATATCCACTAACATTTACCGACTGTGAGGCTGTAGCTACCATCCAAAACAAAGGCTGAGTCTGATAGCTTTCACAAGCCTCTCAGGACAAGATTTATGGGTCACTGTCTTGTCCCTGCTTTCTCTTCCTTCTCCCAGCTGCCCAAAGAGATTTTCATACTTGGCCAAAAAAGGAGGTTTCAAATTTTTTTTCTACCAAGAACAGAAAGTATTTACTGATTATTTCTTTGTAGCCCCCGTGGAGAAAAGACAGTTTGAGCCTCTGGGTGAAGTTGCACTTTCATGCTTTTGACTGTCTCTGAAGGTAATTGCCCTTTTCAGAATCACAGAATAATACAGGGTTGGAAGGAACCTCTGGAGATCATCTAGTCCAACCCCCCTGCCAAAGCAGGTCCTTCTACAGCAGGTTGCACAGGAACTTGTTCAGGTGGGTTTTGAATGTCTCCAGAGAAGGAGACTCCACCACCTCTCTGGGTAGCCTGTTCCAGGACCCTGCCACCCTCAAAGTGAAGAGGTTCCTCCTCATGTTTAGCTAGAACTTCTTATGTACAAGTTTGTGCTCATTTCCTCTTGTCCTCTCACTGGGCACCACTGAAAAAAGACTGGCCCCTTCCTCTTGACACCCATCCTTTAAGTATCTATAGGTGTTGATCAGATCCCCACTCAGCCTTCTCCAGACTAAAAAGAACCAAGTATCTCCTCATAAGAGAGGTGCTCCAGGCCTCTAATAATCTGAGTTCTTGAGAAGACCGCTCCCAGTACCAAGTTCTACACTCCATCCAATCCTGCAGGACAAGCTGATGTGGATTCTGAGGACTGCAAAACATGCACAGACAGCTTTGACCTCTGAGCCTAAGGAAACTGTCAATCCTGTCCTGGTATGTGTGTGATCCCATAACAACCTTTCTTTGAACCATATTTCTTGATGTTTGTCAAGATGCAGCTTTCCTCAGAAACAGGCAAATTCTTTTTCCAAACTACTACACTATTGGGTGACAGTAATTAACCACTGGAAATGAACACACTTGTGACTTCCGTGAAAAATTCAAATTTCTTCACTACAAATACAAAAACTACTGCTGTGGGGAAAGAGTCACCACAGTTGCATCTGTTCAGGCTACCACAACTAGTTGATGGCCACTGACCATACAGGAATGTTTTCTACACAGACTAGAAGAGCTCTGACATGACAGCATTGTACAGATGGATGGACATCAATACATCACACCACTATGCACTTGTCTTTAGTGTCTTATACTGGTGTCTGATTTTCCTGAGAGAAGTCTGTATTTAATTTATTGCTGCCTGAGTATTTGTATCTCTTTCTATCAAATATTCAAACTCTTTTACCATTTCTCTACCCTGTTGTACAAGCTGGGCAGTGCACTTGCATGTGAATAGTCACAGTGTCACACAGCAGTAACAGTGCTCTGTGTGTAACTCACATTACAGCAGAAACTAATAAACTCACTTTTATTAAATCAGTTCATCACAATTGTTAAGTTACAAAAATAACTTCATCGATAGTGATGTTAAATATTAAATACAGAAGTAAAACAGTTGTGCAGTGCTCTTTAAAGAGAATAATTTTTTTTTATTTATTTGAGATGGGCAAAGTAGATGACCCAGAAGTTCTTGTTTAGGACTGTTGGTCTGCACTTACCAGCAATATCTAGTTCTTGTTGAATTGAAGGCATACAGAAAGCAAACTGCATGTTAAGGAACTGAATTTTACCTAGGCAAGACTGAAAGCAGTGAAGGTTTATGTGCAGCTTAAGAAGAAAACCAATGCAAGCCTCAATCCATTTTAAATACAACAATTACTAGTTTAGAAAATGAAACCGACCCAGCAACTGTTTGGAAGTGCACAGCAGCTGAGCAATGTTGTTCACATGTCTTCCACATCTGCTACCATTGCCTCAATTGCATTCCAGTCCAGTTTGCTGAGGATACTTCCTGTGCTCTCAGAAACACCATCAGTGTCGATCATGCTGAGAGGAGACAAACTCACAGGATGTGGAGCAGAGGCCTGTTGGTGGAAAAGAAGATGAGCTGAATCCCATATCATTCATGGACAAGATCTCTGTGTATCCAGTAGGAATGTTCTCATCTTTTTCAAACGTGTCCTAATCATTATTCTACAAAAAATTAAATATCTTTTCCTGTTTATGTCCTTAAAATAGTGTCTGCTGCCTGGACAGCAGACAACCTATAGAGTTGTATAAAAAAACATTCATTTTGAAGGCTCACAGGGATGACTTTTCTTGTAAAGACAAAATATAGTTCTTTTGAATCACCATCGTATTTGTCCCTCTGCATCTGTTCCACACACACATTTTGAATAGAGAACTACACTCTACATAGAGCAGAAGTAAACAAAGTGATAAGTGGCAGATATCAAATCATTTCTAGAATAAGCAGACATCCCACCTGAAACAAGGAGTCATGTGTATCTTGAAGTATCCTTTGGATATCATCAGGCACAGTCCAAGGACTTACTACATCTCGTTCAGCTTCTTGGTCAACACCTTCTGTCTGAACTGAGGCGGCAACATGTGGTGGCTTTTGTTTTGACGTTCTACTGACTCTGTGCTCAGCAGCTGGGGAGAAAACAAAGTCAAGCACAGCACTTAAATGTTTCTTGCTGTTTTCTTCTGAATGTTGTGAAACCTCTCCAAGAACAGAAGCTCTAATTTCTAAGAACTGAAGATGCGTGTAAAGACCTGTAAGAGCTGCACACCGTTATCTTCAACTGATGTGAGGTCATGGCACAAAAAATGCTGCTTGTCCCTTCCAGCCTCACACTCTGAGCTCTCCCCGGGGCAGAACAAGAAGGGGAGAAGGACTATGCATCGTGCCTATAGCATCTGTGTCCTCTAGAATCATAGATTTGCCTGGACTGGAAGGGACCTTTCAGACCCTCGAGTCCAACCATCAACCTAACTCTGATAAAAACTCTCACTAAACCGTACCCCTAAGCATTATGTCGACCTGTCTTTTAAATACCCCCAGGAATGGTGACCCAACTATAGTGCAGTCCCAAAAAGAGGCATTATTTGGCAGAGGAATAAAACTATGTAAATTCTGTATTTGGGCCTGTTAGAAGACATGGAACTTTAGTGAAAAACGTAGCAGAGATGAGAAATACTGGAGGAACAGAGAGAAGAAGGTGATGTGAAATCAGAGAAAGATCAACCTGTATTTAGAGTTTAAAAAGAGCACATTTGGAAAGGAGGAGGAGAATCACTTCCCACTCACAGGGATGTGAGGGACTGATTCATGAAAAATGCCTGTCTGCTCACTATTGCTTCTGTCCCTTTTCTGCACTGCCAACTCAAATAAATTGACATTTGACTACCTACACAGGATTCCCATTACACCACTGATATAAGTTTGTTGTAACGGAGAATGGAATCAACCTCTATTTTCTAAATTTTAAAATAATTACTCAATCTTTTGCTGTCTGATCAGAAATTCTGCAGCTGTAATCAAGTCCTGCATCTGTCAAATAATTGATTAGGAGGAAATATTTAATGTGAGGAAACTTTAGTGGATCTAGACCTACACAGATAGGCATAGGGAAAAAGGATCACTAAAATCCAAAACCTAAAAATTTAAAAAAAAGTTCTTCCATAAACTTTTTCCAGTCTAACCTAATGACAAAATAGTATTTTAAATACAGTACAGTAGAGGGATAGTAACAAAGATAATTCCTACTTTAAAGGGCTCAGGAATTAAGCAGCACAGAAGGCTAAGGGAGAGGCACAGAACCTGCATACCCTACTGCTAACTAGCTCTCTCTCTGTGGGTTTCTTGTGAAAGAGAGACTTAAGTCCTCTGTCTCTCATTACTTTGTTTTGTCTGTTTTGGGAAATTTATGAAATCTAGCATATTTGCTTCAGTAATCCTGGAACTGCCATCTGGCTAAAACCATTCAGGAAGTAAATAGAAGTGATTGGTTGAGATATTTCACAAGTTTTTATGAAAAGTGTTTTTATGTGGGGGAAAACTGATTCTTTTTATTCTTCAAAGCTAATGATGTGTCCGAGACCTGTCTTGCATAAGTTCTACCCTGCACATATTTTGAAATGTGTTCTCTGCATCTTGTGCTGTGTGGTTGAGCAGCACAATGTCATTGCTCTTTGTAACTTACAGGGTCTTGAATTAATGGGACAGTTTGCAGCATTTCTCATTCTTCCTCCGGAGGTGCTTTTCTGTAGGAGCACACAGGCATTTCCTGAAAGGAAAACACAAGTATTTCCTCTGTTAGGGGCAGCAGATCAAAACTACTCACAAGGTGCTTCCAAATTGTCATCTATGAGCTTGCTTCCTGGATTACACAGTACTTTTGCTATGCCAAGTTAAGCTACTTTGGATTTAGAAAGACATGATAAGGAAAGGTAACTCTCATCATTTAACAGGCCAATGACAGCACAGTTGCAAAAGCCCCAGGACAGAAAATTTCCAGGACTGTAAGTCTGCCTTTTGACACAGGTGTTAAAACTCCTCCCTCCCCAAACCTGGTAGTAATTTGAAGGTCATCCTCAGCCTTCATTGTGAAAGTTCTGTTCTTACCCCTAGACTGTGTTAAACCAAGAGCTGGGGTGAAACGATGTACTTTTTGTCCAAAGCTGGGTTTGGCAGCAATTCTGCTTCTTTCTGACAGAACAGGACTGTTCAGATGCCCTCTACAACAACAAAACACATAAAAACAAAAACAAGAAGAAAGTTCAAATACTTACCACTGTCTACCACGTACCATTCCTCCACACAACTTAAATCAGACAAGACAAAAAGGCTGCAGAAATTACCTTCACCCCCCTTGGCTGAGGATCAGCATCACATGCTGCTTTTGGGGCCAATAAGCCTCACCAGAATCAGAACTGTTGGTAATCATGGTGAATATTTGTCAAATTGGCATTACAGCCAGTTTAGGGGCAATAAAAACTTATTAGTTAGAAGTTACTGCCACTCCTAAGGTGGCACCGTGCATGACATTCCTTAGTGCTTCTGATTCTGGCAGGGCTGATATAATTAAATTGCCCTGGGACACCACCAGCAGGCTCTGTACAGCACTAACTGCATTCACGGTCATGATTTATCCTGGAACTTTACCTACTACAAAGACATGCAGAAATATTTAACTATCTAAGTTACAGGAGTACCTGAAGTACACAGTTCCTCCTGTTACTGTGGAAAACAAAATTTTATGTAAAAGAAGAAAAAGTATTCTAGTATTCTGCAATATACATCCAGACTACATACACACATGACATTAATGCCATCAAGTAGAATAAATTTACAGATTTATAGTACTCAAATACCATCATCTCTTCAAAAGGCAATAAGCACTAAAGTGCAAAAGAAAGAACAAGTAAAATCTTAGGTAATGAAAAAAGTTAGAAAGGAAGTGAGTACATCTAGAGTTTGCTGAGCTGTAATTTAAGCAGCCTGTATGCATGCACAGTAGTACTTCTATTTCCCACTTGCTACTAGATGCTCTTCAGACCATTAACTATGTTGCTGGCTATAGTCCAGTAGTATTGCTGTTGAGTGGAATGGGTTAGGACACTGATGACAGCTCTGACTCTGGAGCTGGCTTACTCTGGGCTCTCAGAGGCATTTTTAAGGCTCCCTGTAAGATTTGAGCTTCTGGTTATAACAGACTGGTACAAGAACTTAAGAGTCCCCTGAACTAGACAAAGTTAATGATCTGAAGAGCATCTTGATTCTGCCAGAGGATAGAGCTTCTCTTGAGCTAATCCTATTCTAGCTAGCTACAGATTGCAGGCAATTTTGAAGTGTAGTAAAGACACTAATACATCACAGCAGGGTTTATGTTTAAAGTTGTTACCCTTTAGTAGATGCCATATGCCTTTTTCTGTACTCTTGAGGTGATCTTGTCCTGGCCAATGGTCTGTGTTCATTTGCAGGTAAAACCACTGTTTCAGACAATATTTCGTTCATCAGAGAAAGTGCTTGTGATATTCTCATACTGTGATGTTCAGATAACAGAGCTCTATGAAGAAATAATATTACATATTAACTCATGCTATCACTCATTTAATTGCCAGTGGCTTGTGAACCTCGTATGGCTACACAGTAACCAGAAGAACACAGTTTTGCAACTTCAAAGACGACATACTAACCCTTTCCAGATCATTAATAAAAAGCTACAACATTTATTAACGTTTTTAACAGAACAAATGAGACAATATTTGGGAAAGAAAAAAAATGGTATTTGGAAAGTGAGAAAAACAGTTAAAGGATGAAACATGTTTGGTTTTCTTAAATGGTAAAGCAAAGATTAATTATTTATGCTTTTGGTTGAAATGCCATTCATATCTGAAGTTTCATAGACAAGATAGTTAAAACTATTCCTTAAGACTTCAAGATTAATACATAAATAAGATTCCCACAGGTTCCATCTATAGCAACTTACTTGTCTTTTTCTTCTTTCTTCTTATGGAAGAATTTAATATCCTTTGAAGTAAGACCACAATGCTGTGCAAGGAAGTATAATAATCATTAGCTTATTCTGTATTGTGGTATCATTCCAATCTTTCACTCACAAAATGTAGACCCTATTTGACTTGAAGGTTACTGTTTAAACCACTCTCCAGAGTGAAAAACAGTAAGAAAGCACATGGCCCTACCAGGAAATTCAGATAAGATTGTCTCTACAAACTTCCAGTTTCTAAAAATATACTGCAAGCCTGCAGTCATACCTTTCACAGCTCATATGCTTAAAATATTACAATTCTTAAGGAGAAGTTTTCACTGTTAAGCTCAAATTTTCCAATGGCCTCACCTTCAGTTTCCTAAACATCAGTGACATGCCTAACAATAAGTAATTTAAAAAACAGGGCAAGGCTTCACTTTGACCTGTGTTTGCTGGAGTACAATTAGAATTTTTTAATGCTTTCTTCTAAAAAAAATAAAACCCCAAACCCCAAAAGCTGAGAATCCCTCCCCCCATCCAATCATATCAGGAGAAAAGCCTGTGACAAAAGTATTATGCATGTTTTTATGGGCTGCCAACACAGGAGAGGAAGAAGCAGCAGCCATTTTTCCTGAATCGCTTCCCCCTACACATGCACAACAGCACAGCTGGGTTCAACTCTGAAAGACTGTTTAAAACCAGAGGAAATACTGTATTTCATGGACAAGATCTATAACTCTTTCTAGAAGTGAATACAACTGAATTACTTTGTAATGGGAAACGCCTGTTTTACATGCTGTGTTTGCTGCTTGGGAGTTAAAACCAGTAGAGCTTGAGCATGAAAGAATTTACTGCATTATCCTGCATTCAACTGATTAGTAAAAGGTACAGGGATATATTAGCTGTTGATGAGTCTCATCTCCTGTAACCCTGGAGCTTTCCCTGACTCAGCAGTGTCTTTGCAGGTCCTGAAGTTTTCCAGGTGACAAATGCATATTTTAAGACTTAATGCTGATTGGGAAATAATTTCTGAAGCTCTTTTGTACCTTTTATTCCCTTCAATTATTTCCAGTACACTGCAGGTCAGAAAAGACAGAAGTATCAGGCCATAAACATGTTTTAACTAATTAAACTTAAAATTAAATGAAGGCCGGGAGGGATGGATCATTCCCTGAAAGTTAGAGGTCAGGGGGCTGTACTTCCTGAATCTAGGGCTGAGGACAGGGAATAATTGCCACCTGCAGCCAATTGTCATTACTGCAGCCTGTGAGAGCACTAGGATACCTGCTTACTGACCACTTCTGACACAACTATGGCCCATTCCAATAAAATAAAATAGATAAAACTCCAACACTGAAATAGGAAAAAAATCACCAACAACCTTTATATTATCTAACCTGAACAATCAGCACTTGTACAAAATGTAACAGTTACTTCTTCAAATTCCCTTACCACATTCTTTCTTGGATTGAATGGATTACGCTCTTTCTGTCTTTGTTCATCCAGTTTCTTCAAATATTCCCTCATTCTTTCCTTTTGCTTTCTTTTCATCCATGCTTGTATCTCTCTCTTATCCTTTTCTGTTTTTTGAGAATGTCCAGCAACAGAATCTTGAGCCCTGAGAGCAGATGTAAATGGGAAATAATGTAGCACATCCTTTAAATTACAAACAAGGGCAGCTACACATGCTATAATAAAAATAATTGAATCCCTTTAGAATTCTGACTCAGCTGAAAGCATAAGTAATGAACTGTGGGAAAATTTTCCTCTGCAAAATTTTACTTCACAAAATCCTGGCACACAGGTAATTTCCAAGAAGTTTCCTCAGATTTTTCTTCTATTTATCCATTACATTCAGATAACAGGGCCAAAACTTTAAATGTGGACAACCACATTTGTAACCAAACTGGTTACAAACCAGTCCACCTAGAGACATCTGTATGTTGATGTAGTCTGTAGTAATGTGGTTTAAACACTCAAAGAACCACAAAGATGTTATGATCTGTGCACAGATTTAAGTTTGAAGCTCTTGAGTTCCTTTTACAATTTGAATAAATGTTAGAACAAGTAAACCAGAGCACTACACTCAAATGAGTTACTAAAACATCCTGAAACAGGTCTCTTAAACTGGTGTGAGGCATTGCACCAACACTACTGATTGTTTGGCATCCTGAACAGCTGTATTTTTGCCTAGTAATCAACTGATATTACAAACAGAAGTAGGAAACAGCTGTAATTTCAAGCTATCTCAGGAAAGAGCACAGCTGATTTTATAACTGACAGTCAGGAAAGTGTGGAAATATCCAGCAGGGAGGACAGCATGACAAGCTGGAGTCTGGGACTGGAAGCTTCTGAAGCACTGACAGGAAATTCCATTTGTCCTTCAAAACTGCTTTAGAAGATTTCAGTCCCCTTGGTTGAATTCAACATGTGTATATAGAGTTGTGCTCCAGCCTATGCCTGGTGGAAGAAGAAACAAGCAAGTAGGAAGGAAAGAATTTTAAAACCAAAATACTAAAAAAAACCCAATTAGCACATTTGACAATAACAGCCAGTAAACTAGTGGCTATTAAAGAATTCTAATACTAGTTCCATTCACATCAATTCAAATCGCATGATCTCTTCCATTGTTTACAGAGCATGAGGTATGAGAAAAATAACCAGGGTTAAAATTATTTAGCTACCACATAATAAAAACATCCATGGTATTACCTAGAGATTTTCTTAGCTTGTATTTTCGCTAAGCCCAGCTCCGACAGAGAGACGTCACCTTCTGCGATAAGATCACTAATGATATCAGTAACACCACTCAGACCAGTAATTTGCAGGGGATCTTCTAAAGAGCTTAAAGTTAGACAGGAGGGAAAAATGTTACTAATTTGAAGTAGAACATACCTGTAAGAACAACAAGTCAAAATCCTTTCTTTTATGTTTAAAGTAAGAATATTCAGGTTGTTTTGAATGGAATGGAATTTTTGTTCCCCTACATCTCAGTGTGTTAGGGCACACAACCAATACCTGGATAATGTCTGTAAAGGCACTGTCTTAAAAAAGTTACTAGCCATCACCTTAGTTACACCTCACCACGTACACTTTAGTCAACTCTGTACCTCCCCAGTGTGAATGGGACAGAATGACTGAGACCTGACTAACACTGAGGGTATTGCAGCAAAGAGGGCTTGAACAAACCATCCAGAAATACGGCCCCATCCCCAGCTGAAGTACCTCCACTGGGGCGTGCTCGGCTGGTGCAGAGGAGGCTGAGCCTGGCAGCCCGGAAGGCCAGGAGCACCCACAAGGTGGGTGCTGCTCATGTGGGGGTAAGGCTGTGGAATGTTACCAGTTTCAGAAACACCAACTCTCAATGACCTTCTGAGCAAGAATCAGTGTGAGAGAGTAAAAAGTTCTACCTAAATTCTTTTCTCTCTTTTAATCAGTTGCTTTCCATAAATCTCCTGTAGTTTGTGATTATAAGCTGCAGTTGCTTCAGATTACTCCTTTGGGTAAAAATCACTGTCTGCTACAGCTTATTGCCTCACACCTATCCTCAAGGTTACATAATCTCTTCCTCACCTACTTCAGTCACAACAAGCAGTTTCACTTAAAATACTTCACAAAGAAACTTAACCATTCCGTTTACCGTTATGCTTCAAGCAAAATAATACAGGGTGGGAAACTGAGCAGGATGACCAGAAAGGGAAGATAGCTAGCTCTTCTCTATTGCACAGCTGGAACCAGAAGACTAACAGCAGTTAATGGTAAAAAGTATCTTTGTCAGACCATTTTATTTAGCACATAAAATCACTCCAGCTTTAAAATCTTCAATCTGCTGTTTTACACTGTTCATATGGTAACACTTCAAAAACTTTCTGGTGATAGCTGGACTCAGTAGATGATTACTGGCAGCAACTACAAGTACTTGTTTGAAAACAGTGTTTTGCAAATAGAAGAAATAACAAATGCACATAGACAATAGCACCTTCTACATGAGCAGCTCTGTTACTTCTAACTAGAAAGCAACTTTGGATGCTTCTGCAACTTTCACATAGAGTAAATCTAACAGGCACTACCAAAGTCAGAGTAAATGCCAGAAATTCACTACTAAAAAGGCTTTCATTCAGTTTGGAAACGAATGCCTAGATTTTTATGTAAGTGCCAGTTCCATCTTGACAGTCTCTTTTTTGGTACGAATTTAAGTGAACAAATTTTCAACAAAACTGTTAATGTCAAAATACATACCTATCACGTGCGTCTCCACATACATGAATGCCTGAAACAGAAATAGTCTTTATTAATAATAGCTTTGTGCTTGTACACAAAGTAATAAATATATACATTAAACAGCCTGTGGGATAAAATACATAAATGCATCGACCTGAATATGTTGATGCTAAAAATAAATCAATATTGTACATAGGCTTAATAACTTGTTAGAGAGCATGTCATCAACTGCCAGGCTAATACAGAGTTTTCAGAGAATGTTATTTAACAGCCCCTTGACTGACATTGATAGTTTTGCCAGGAAGATGAGATCACTGTTGTCAGTCTTCTGCCATGATCAGACTAAGCCTATCAGTTCCAACTAACTGGAAATTATCTTTTCCAATTATCTCTTCCAATTAATGATAGAACATTTTATGGAAAATTAGCAATTGCCACTTACTTCAAGAAGCCAGGCTATGACCTCCCAGAATTCAGGAAATGTGTCTAAAGAGCATTATGAATGTTTTGGAATGAAGAGTGCTATTACCCTCCCCAAGATTGCAACTTCGTATCACCTACATTTTTCTTAGCTCACAAGCAACAAGTTTATAATTAAAGAGAAAGCTATATTACTGTTTATAAAATTTATCCAGATGTGCATGCTATTTAAGATTTACCTCGGCTGTATGTAGATACATGGACCACATTTTAACACCTTTTAAGACAGATTGCTGCAAATATGACTGTCAAATGCATATGCACCCATACAATGTATGTGTTGTTTTTAGAAGCTTGAATCCAAGAAATACAGGCAATATACAGACACTCTAACTTTTTAAACACAGACAGCAGGTTGCTTGCCTGGTGATATTTCCTCTTCCTTTTAATGCTAATGCAGTTTCATAATTGCAAAAATCAATTTACTATCGGTTTGACAAATGAAATGAGACCTCACAAAATAATATTTTAGGACACAGCCAGTAGTTACTGCATAGTGACACAAACCAATTTGTTTTGCTGATGTGGATTGGATACAATTGAGATTTCACCACTAGAACACAGGAGGATAACAGAGACGATAAAGACAGCTTTGGGAGGAAGGTATTCTGTGGCACTCTGCCTATTTATGTTCGTGTAACAAACCAAGACAGTGATGAGTTTCAGAAATAAATGCAAATAATGGTGAATTCAAGTGCAAGTATAATTCACTGCTGAACTGTTTTCAAAGCTTAGTGATACTGTTCCGTCATGTTATCAAAGCACATTAATTAAGCCATTTGAAATAAAGCAAACTAGAAAGGCTGATTGCTGACTTTTATGAGCTCACTGGCATTATTTAACATTCTCTATAACAGCAATGAGAAAGCATTACACCAGGAAGAACAGGTTCATTTATATTTAAAAGGAGAGTAGGGGAAAATAAACATTAAAGATTATACCAGAAGATGACTTAGTGCCTCTGGGAAAGCTAGGAGCAGAGCATGCTGAGGCAGAAGAGTGTAATTCCAGTGTAGTATAACTGGGTACAGGAGATGCTTCCTTTTCATCATCTACAACATCTTCAAAAATCACACCCCTCAAATAGCGCTCTATGAAAAAATAATAAATAGAGTAATTAGTGTAGAACAATGAAACAAAACCCACAATGCAAAAACTATCACTCATGCCTATTTGTTAGTGCCATATTTAATTTATCTGTCAGACCTTGGACACCCTGAACCTAGATCAGTTGTGCCTCCCTACCAAAGGACACTACCAGGGCTGTGGTGTATGTCCCAGTCCTGTGTATGTGAACAAAAAGTCTAAAATATGAGTTGATCTGTGTGAGACTGATGGACATCTTAAGTAGTGCCTTATGTATAAATACAGACATAGCCATGATGTGGTTCTGCCACTTGGCTTTGTATTAACTTCATAAGTAGATTAGACTACGTTTTGGTATGAATGCAAAATGGAACTGCGATATGTACCCTAGCATTCCCCTTCTTGGCACAGTACAGTAGCTGTAAGTAAACAGGTAGTAAATAATTAATTGTTATACAATAGATTATTCAATACATCAGCTCTAGCAACCAATTTAGCTGAGGTAATCTTTTATTAATATCAGCAGGTATTACAGCTAAATAAGCACTAAAGAGGCATGAATAAAGTTTCTTTACATATGCAGAGAAAAGGGATGACAAATTTTGTATTTTATTTCAGCAAGCAAAGCACTCATAAGCACAATGTTTTGATTTTATGATACAACAGAAGCACATACTATCATCTTTAGATTTTTTTTATCCAGTTCCTGCATTATGGTTTTGGAAAAGATTTTTTACCTTTGAGTTTATTTCTCTCTCTCATCTTTTTGATTTTTGGTGCATATTTTCAGTAACATCTTTTAGGAATGCAATAAACTTTAGCAGTAATTAAAAGCTAGTCAAGGTTAAAATTCAACTGCAAATTTACTATTTACTATTCTTCTGTTAACTGAACACATACCACCATCGATGATTCTAGCATCTTCAGAGAATGAAGGACAAGCACCAAGGTCTGAATTGGCAGCCATTTCAAAATCTTCTATTATTTTCACTAGCTGTAAACCAAAAAACTAAGTAACAATATATTCTTCAAAGTATTTCTGAGACTTACATTACAGATATTCATTCAACGTTTGCTTTAAATATAATTTTTTCCTCAGAATTTTATAAACATTTTAATGGAGTATCCCGATTCAAAACAAACAAATAAATGTAGTTCAAATAGATTAATTTTGTCTAAAAAGTTTAAGCTTCCGGGATCTGAGAAAAATACATATGAACTGTATTATTCTTGTGAACAGTTTTACTCCCATTGATCACATTATCCATATTTTAAAAATAGCTAGAGTTTTCCAATATATCTTACACCTGAAAACACAGAAATAGAAATATTTCCATATTCTTCATAACTCAGAATTTTCCTGAAGTTTAAAACTAGAAAGTGAAAACTAATTAACTGGCTTAAATTAAGACATTTTCCTGAACATTGTTCTTACAAAAGGCAGGCCTCAAAACCAATTTTTAATTCATAAAATAGTTATAAAATGAATGACCAACTGGTGTGCACTGAAATAAGGGCAAAAAAGAAAATGGGTTTATCTTGGAGATTTGGCTAGGTAAAGCAAAACAAAACACAAATGCAAGGAAATGCTAAATCAAAGAAAGTATATGTGAAGTATTTCTACTACAGACTTTCAAAAATCTGGCTAGACCATCACCTTGATGAAGAATATAAGTGATTAATCATCCTTTGTGTAATTGTGTGGAGGTAACACATCGGGTACCTATATTTCTGTGAACACATGGAAGGACAGGCAATGGACACTAGTAGTTTGAATATTTATACAAAAAGTAGATGCTGTGGAACTACTATGGATTTTTTTTTACCACTTAAGTAAAATGAGAACATAATGTCCCATTCTTAGATTAATGACTCCCAGTTTGCTCTAAGCTATAATTGCCAGCATTCCTCATTTCACATAGATCTAAAGTGAGGAACACCTCAAGGTTTAGGCAAATTAAACTAGATATAGTGTTAAGAGCTTAGTCTGTTGACAATTTTTAACTTTTTACCATTATCTCTGTCATCACCTATAAAAAAATAATTCCTGAATTATATATAAAACCATCCAAATGCACTATGTCCAAAATACTTTTATTTTACTTCTACATTTTGATTTGTAAAGCATTTGGTCCATTGTAAGTAACCATGTCAGCCAACAATGAAGCACTAAATGTGAAAGAACTGCATAATACTATGCTTGATCTCTCTCAACATATACTGAAACTATTTGAAAAGACATCATTCCAAAACATATGTTTTGTCTTCATTTGACAGAAGTTAGAGAATTGTTTCAGACACAACAGTTAGCAGTCACAACTCACCAGTTTGGTATTTCTGAAATCCTCCTCCATATTTTCTGTTATGTTCTGTAGTGTTTGTAATTGCATATCCATTTCCTGCTGCTTTGTGGAAAAGTATTCTTTGTCAATTACTTTGGATGGAAGCCCTGAAGAAGGGAAGCTTCTGTCATCTTCATGTACTCCATTACAAGTTACATTGTCTCTAGCAGAATCTGACTTATCCTCCTTTTGCACTTGGCTTGATAAATTTTTCAGATGTTTGTCTTGAAATTAAAA
>VXBJ01007535.1:64484-81383 GCA_013400055.1 Nycticryphes semicollaris | reverse complement strand
GATTCTATTCTATAATTCTATGATTTGCAGGGGGAAGGAAATTCTATCTAAATATGAGGGGGAACTTCTTCACTGTGAAGGTGGCAGAGCCCTGGAAGAGGCTGCCCAGAGAGGTGGTGGAGCCTCCTTCTCTGGAGACATTCAAAACCCACCTGGACAAGTTCTTGGGTGACCTGCTCTGGGTGGACCTGCTTTGGCAGGAGGATTGAACTCAATGATCTCTAGAGGACCCTTCCCACCCCATATCATTCTGTGATTCTGTGATAAGAGGTTCCACTTAAATATGAGGAAAAACTTCTTCACAATGAGGGTGACGGAACACTGGAATGGGCTGCCCAGAGAAGTTGTGGAGTCTCCTTCTCCGGAGATCTTCAAAACCTGCCTGGACACGTTCCTGTGTGACCTGCTCTAGGTGTTCCTGCTCCAGCAGGGGGATTGGACTGGATGATCTTTCAAGGAACCTTCCAATCCCCGATATTCTGTGATTCTATGTGGTGGGTGACTGAAGACCACTGTAAGAGGGTTTCTGGGAATAGCAATGTAAAGGGCCTCAAAAGCTAATTAATTGTTTCATGACGTGACAGTTGTAGTCTCTACCTGATGGACGTTAGTGTCAACGAGCTTGTGAATTCACGCCTACAGATATCCTCATCCAGCAAACCTCAAATTGCAAAACAAGCAGCAAATCTCCAGCAATGCACTGGTGAAAGATATTTTTTTTTTGAGATCAGGTAATGGTGTTAAACAGAGAGGGAAGATTTGGATTAGAAACTAGGAAGAAATGCTTTGCTGTGAGGGTGGTGAGACCCTGGCCCAGGTTGTCCAGAGAAGCTGTGGCTGCCCCATCCCTGGAGGGGTTCAAGACCAGGTTGAACAGGGCTTTGAGCAACCTGGTCTGGTGGGAGGTGTCCCTGCCCATGGCAGGGGGGTTGGAACTGGATGATCTGGAAGCATTCTATGCTTCTATGTTGCACTGGAGCATCACATTCATCCTGACCTGCCAGCAGTTCTCATGCGAGGTGGCCGTGCTTCTGGAGCTGCTGAACACCAGCCCTCTGCTGCCACTGTCTTTTGCTTGCTAATTAGTTAACCTTTTCCTCAAAGCACATGGACCCGCCTGAAGGTCTGTAGATATTTCATGTGACCTTTCCCATGAGAGAAGCCCTCATTGCAGTAGTTATCATTTTGTTGGGCAATTACCCTTAGTCTTGTAAACCTCTTGTGACAGGGTCTCTTCCAGCCCCTGGATCTGATGCCTGGTCTCACTCACAGCCTTGAACCTTGGGAGATCCGGTTCCTTGGTTGTCCCCTTACCCTGTCCTCTTGGTGGGTGGTGAGGAAATGATCGTGAAGCAGCTTGGCAAGACATAGGCAGAGCACTTTCAGATGGCTGACAATGTTTTATAAATTTAGAGTTAAAATGGATTCTTATGGTGAAACAGATTAGTCTTCTCTGCCAGAAAAATGCAAGCTGAAGTGATTTGAGGGATATTCTTCTGTAAACTTGGCGGATGTTAATGAATTTGGAGCTTGGAGTCTGCACTGAGGGGCAGGTGTAAACCTGGAACTCCTGAAGGCTTCAGTACCTGATTTTGATACTTGCCTACAGACTTCTGGAGCAGGTCTGGAGAAGGCCATGGAGATGCTGGGAGGGCTGGAGCCCCTCTGCTGTGAGGACAGGCTGAGAGAGTTCGGGGGGTTCAGCCTGGAGAAGAGAAGGCTCTGGGGAGACCTTGGAGCCCCTTCCAGTCCCTCAAGTGGCTCCAGGAAAGCTGTGGAGGAACTTTTTACAAGGGCATGTAGTGATAGGATGAGGGGTAATGGCTTCAAACTGGAATAAGGGAGATTTACATTAGATGTCAGGAAGGAATTTTGCACTGTGAGGGTGGTGAGACACTGGGCCAGTTTGCCCAGAGAAGCTGTGGCTGCCCCATCCCTGGAGGGGTTCAAGGCCAGGCTGGATGGGGCTTTGAGCAACCTGGTCTGGTGGGAGGTGTCTCTCCGCATGGCAGGGGAGTTGGAACTGGATGATCTTTAAGGTCCCTTCCAACCCAAAGCATTCTGTAATTTTCTTAAACTTCCTGATAATGGTTTATCTTCAGCAACTCCTTAAATAATAGCAATTACAGGCCGTGCACATCTCGGACCTTGCTGTATCCAGCCAACTGGATTCCTTCCTTTATTTTTCCAAAGATCATTATGAGACATACGTTTTCAATTGGCTGCTTATTTCCTCTGTTTGACCTTACAAAGGGCAAAACTAGTGTGTGTGTCTCTATCCAGCATGAGGAGGGTTTGGGTTTGGGTTCGGGTTCATCAAGGACTGCTCTTCCAAATGCCCCCACATCTGTGTAGGAGGCGTTGCACGGGCATTTTTTAGAGACATCCATTTCTCGGTGAGGAAAACTCACACCAGGGCTGTGCTAAATCTGGGTGCTGCTTCTGAAACTGAAACCCGGGTTGGCCTTTAAATCTTGGTCCAACTTCCTCACGCCTCTGAAGAACCCCTGTTTAATATTAGCGATATATTTTTAGATTTTAATTTTTGGGTAGTCTTGGAAAGACGGGCTGCCTCCCAAAGGTGACCTTCTGAAGCTGTTTTCTAAATAACACCCTGGCAAACGCTTTGTTTATTAGAGTTACTTTGTGGAGAAGCAATGAGCCCGTTCCAATTTCTCATTTACAACTAAAGTGCAGCATTCAGCTAATTGAATACATGGCTACTGTTAATTATTTTGTTACAGCTAATTGATATTCACCTGGATCATATTGCTACGGCCCCATAAATACAATATTACCTTGCAGGTTTTTATTTCTGCAGTGAATTCTCTTCTTTTGGCAGATTTATATTGTCTCCTGTATAAATAAATCTAATTTTTCCCTTTTTTTTTTTTTTTTTTTTAAACTTTGCTGTGTCTGTGCTGCTGTACAAATGCCAGAGGTGATGGAAGAAACTTTTTTTTTTCTGAGTTTCTTAGTGGCCTAGCAAATCTTCCAGTTACTTTCACAATACAGGGCTCCAAGCCTTTGGAAAAAATGTATTATTTACATTTTGTGTTGTATTATTTATAAGGACCTGGGGGTGTTGGTTGACAGCCTGTTCCACGTGAGCCAGCAGTGTGCCCAGGTGGCCAAGAAGGCCAACAGTATGCTGGCCTGTATCAGGACACAGTGTGGTGAGTAGGACTCAGGAGGTGATGCTCCCCCTGTGCTGGGCACTGGTGAGGCCCCACATCAAGTGCTGCGACCAGTTTTGGGCCCCTTCCCACATAAAAAAAAACATTGTGGTGCTGGAGTGGGTCCAGAGAAGGGCAATGGAGCTGATGAGGGTTCTGGAGAGTAAGCCTTATGAGGAGAAGCTGAGGGAGCTGGGGATGTTCAGCCTGGAGGAGGCTTAGGGGAGACCATCTCGCTCTCTACAACTCCCTGAAAGGAGGGTGTAGCCATGGGGGGTCTGTCTCTTCTCCCAAGTCACCGGTGATGGGACAAGAGGAAACGGCCTCAAGGTGCTCCAGGGGAGGTTGAGATTGGATATTAGGAAAAATTTTTACATGAAAAGGGTTATGAAGCCTTGGAATGGGCTGCCAAAGGCAGTGGTGGAGTCACCAGCCCTGGAGGGATTTGAAAGACAGGTTGAAATAGTGCTTAGTGATGTGTCTTAGTGATGGGTTGTTGTTTTTTATCAGTTAGGTTGATGGTTGGACTCGATGATCTGAAAGGTCCCATCCAACCTAGACAATTCTATGATTCTGTGATTCTATTTAGCGTTCTTATACTCTAATATTTCTATTTTATCAGTGATTTAATTCATAACATCGATAGGTCAGGACAATAAGCAGCGTGACTATAATTCACTGCTTGGCCCCCATCTCTTTAGTGCAGTAAATTCCACCTGTTTTGATTCCTAATAATCTTAAGGACAGGAAACCAAACTCCAGACCAACCAAAAAAATCTAACAAATTTTCCAGGGAAAAAAAAATGCATTGGAAGAAATTGGAAATCCTCGGAAAAAGTGGAGTTTGCATTCCCCCACTTATATTGTCTGTATAAATTTAGCGATTGGGTACCGTTAAGCAAATCCATTTCTCTTTTTTTTGAACAGTATTTGATCAGCAAGCACAGCACAGATTGGAAGAGCTGAAACTCAGGGGCACGTGCAGGTTCTCTTTGTCAACACAAAACTCTTTCAGGATTATTTGTGTCTGTACAAGGTCCAGTTGCAGATTAGTAGGTGTGAATCTCTAAAGCAGTATGTTCTAAGAAAGGCCTAGTCTGTACCTATCTGTGCTCAGATTTTGGTATAAATATGATAAATATGAGTGTTTCATGAGTCTAATTCTATTTAATCCAGGATTTTAGCTTTTCTTGCTTTATTTATGCTGACCAGTATAATAGGACAGAATTGGGTGTATGGACTTGCAGCTGCAGTGTCTGAAATGATCCAGCATAAACAGATCCAGTTTGGGTGTATTCTGTAGTGCAAGAGCTGAACCATACTTTACTACCAAGAGGATCTCATGGTAATTCGGTTCCCCTTTTTAAAATATTAATATTTTCTCTGTTATATTACTCAGAATATCTCTATAAGGAGGGGACTTCTATCTGGAAGCTTTTAGTTTGTTCTTTTTTGTTCAGCTTTTATGCCTTCCATGCTCTATATGAAAAATTCTGATCAAGTTGTGATGTCCTACTAAGGTTTCCTTGGGTCATTTTTCTGGGAGTATTATTATTCTCCTTGACATTGGTCACTGAGAGTTTATCTAGTTAAAAGTTTCCAAACTCTTTCAGAGCTCTCATCTAAGCTAGCTCTCATTCATCTGTAAAGACTTCTAATTAAAAAATAAAAAACCAGATGTCCCCATCATATATATTTTTATTTTATATAGACTAGATGTGAACATGTCCTGGTCAATTTTTGAAATGAAAAGCAGTAGTAGCAACAACAGTATTTCAACTTTAAACTGTGGATAATGTGGATGGAGCCAGTGTGATTAAAGTTTTTAAGGCGGATGGGTCTTAAATTCCCTCAGCACTGTCATGTGCAGAGTATTGGAAATTGAGCTGAAAATAGTAATGCAGCTACATCTGTGGCTACAGCAATAACCACACACACTACTCCAGCCGCATAACATGGATACGAGCTCATTTTGTGTTTAGACAGAATACAAAAACAATGCAGAAGAGCAGCAGGTTTTTTCTATGGATTGGAGATGCAGCTCTAGCGTGGTGCAGGCTTCAGGTGTGCATTCTGTTAAACAAAATAGGTGGGTTTGTATCGTCGTGTGAGTTGGTTTTGGGTTGAACATCAGGAGATTTTTCATTCTCCTAAAATGATTTGCGGCACTTGTGAAGGTTGCCTCTCCTCCTTTCACTCATTTGTATCGAGGAGAGGGAGGAGCAGCTAATCTCCTGCTACTGTTTAATTCTGTGCAAAGGAGAGAACTGATGGGAAGTGATCAGCTCGACCTGGAGGAGTGGCTGGGTTCCATCTTCTCCGACCCTTAGTGTCCCCTTGACCTTGTTGTGTTTTTACACCCTGAAAAGTTCTGCTCTTGTCAATCGTAAGAAACTGGGCAAGAAAATGAAGTCCTGATGCTCTGGCGTGGGTTTTATTGTATCTCACTGGCTTTCCAGAGTCAGATTTGCTGCCTGGTTTCAGGTCATCGATAGAATTGTGTGAAACACTATTGAGTTCTAAGAACTAAAACTTGAGTTCTCCTGAGCATTATAGATCATTAATTTTATATTTTCTTTGTCACTGGCTTATTTAATGCCACTTGCACGAAAGGAATGTTCTTGAGTTTGCAAATATCTCAGGGATCATTTGGTGTTTATACAGAAGATTTTCACAGAATCACACAATCATCAGGGTGGGAAAGGACCTCTGAGGTCATCGAGGTCCAACCATACACAAACAAAAAAAAAACCTACCTCTCGGACACTAGAGCATGCCCTCAAGTGCCACAACTATATNACCAGTGCCCAGTACAGGGGCACCATCACTTCTCTCCTCCTGGTGGCCACACTATTCCTGATCTGTTGGTCTTCTTGGCCAGCTGGGCACATTGCTGGCTCATGTTAGGCTGGCTGTCCACCAACACCCCCACGTCCTTTTCTGCTGGGCAGCTCCAGCCACTCTTCCCCAAGTCTGTAGCGTTGCCTGGGGTTGTTGTGACCAAAATGGAGGACCTGATTGAACCTCATACAATTGGCCTCTCCCCATCAATTCAACCTGTGTAGGTCCCTCTGAAGAGCCTTCCTACCCTCAAACCTATCAATGCTCCTGTACAGTTTGGTGTCGTCTGTGAACTGATTGAGGGTGCTCCCGACCCCCTCATCCACATCATCGATAAAGATATTAAACAAGACTGGCCCCAAAACTGAGCCCTGAGGGACACCACTGGTGACCAGCCACCAACAAGATTTCACCCCATTCATGTCCGTGTGTCTGTGACAAAGCACTGAAGTATCAGATATTTGGAAGAGGATGGTTTGGAGAGGCACAACCTGCAACGAATTTTCAGCTGTTTCTATAACCATGGCAAGAGGCAGGTTTTTGAGAGGCGATACAGGGATTATGTAGAAAAAGCAAACCCATGATCAATACAAAGCATGGTAGTGAGGCTTTAAAATATTTACAGTAATCAGCTTTGGAAAAACCTGTAATTAGTTTTCTGTAGTGAATAAAGGGTGATTTCAATGGGGGTGGACAGGGCTGCGGAATGTTCTCCACGCCATTATGCTGAAGAGGAGGTGGTTGGCAAGAGGGCAAGGTTTGCTTCATCCAAGTAGAATTAAAATTTGGCCGTGTGCTTTTGGGTAGAGCAGGGATGTTTGTGGTGGAGATTCATTAAAAAAGCCCACAAGTTATAAATAGTTTCCTGCATTGTTCTAAATTACGGATAAGCCTGATGTGCAGCCTTTCTACTCATTATATAATAAATTTGACTTTTTGATTTTTTTTTACATGCTTCAGGATATAGAAAGAAAGGTAAGTTAAGTAAAGGAGTAGTGAAAAAGCTGAAATTGGTTTTGTTTTATTTTATATTATTTTATTTTATTTTATTTTTTCAATTATTGTCTGTCTACAACAAAAAAAGTACAAATCTTGACAAAGAGCGTGTCTATGGAGCACATGTTGCATGATATATATATACACACGTGTGGTGTAAGTTTTCTGACACACTTCTAATGACTGTGACCTGGAGATACCATCTGAAATAGTAAGAGTACAAGAGTTTATCATTTTAGGTGATGCTGCTAAAATAGGAACTTAGGGCAGCTGGCTTTGTAGAATCAGTACCTGGGTAGAAATAAGATGTTAGAGGTAAATGACTAGTGTTGAATAGGCCATTGTGGTAATGACCCCTGATAGTTAATGATTAGTCACTAAAGAGATTTTATTATTAAAAAATGATGAGCCTGGAGTGAATCTGTGCTGATAATTTGGCATTAAATCCTCCATAGCTTGTTAAAAATCACTTGTCTAGTATTTCCTCTGGAGGACTTGTAGCTTTGTATGTATTCTGTGTGCTTGTGTGCTTTTCTAATGCGTTTTTTGAATTCTTAATGAGTCCCCTTAATACTACATATTAGAATGAACTACAGATGAAAAGCCAAAACAATGTCAGCTTGCTCAGTAGTGCTGGAAGCTGTGTCTCTTAAATGAATACTCGAGTCATATTAATATTCAAAAGATAGATGTTCAACATTCTGCTGTATTATTTTAAGTTACTGGACATGGGAGTGATCCTACAGTGAAGGGTTTCAGCTTAGTTGGATACTTCAGCCCATCTAGGAGGAATAATTACTAATTAAAGAAGACAACAGAGTTTTAGATGCACTTTTTAGGTTTGCTTCTGCCAAAGAATTTGGTTCTTTCCAAACATTTATGTGTTTAGAATTAAGCATATGCTAACTGCATTCCTGAACTGGGCCTTCAGAGAAATAAACAGCTACTTCGGAAGAATTCTTCTTACTGCTGCCTACAAACATATCTGTGCACGTTCAGCTTTTCTCATGTCAAAAAGTCCACTTGGTAACATTTAACAAATAAAATTAAATATATGGGCTCTGCATGTACTCTGGTAGCTCAAGTGAGTTTTCCTAAGGTCAGAAGTGATCTATGAAGTTGATTTAAAAAAAAAAGAAAGAAATGAATAAAAAAAAAATTAATCTCAACAGGGTGTGCTTGGTTCCAGCTTTGTGGTGTTTCCACATATATTTGGACAAACTATGGCCCAGCTGTTGAGGAGGGAAGGAGAAAAAAACCACCCAACAACCCAGTACAATAGACAATCTCTTTCCATTTTCAATGCCGCAATCATCATCTTATTAATCTACTAATAGGCTGCAGTTCTCAACCGCTGTATATTCCTTACTGGTACAATTTATAGGAGATGTTGTGCATTGCAAGTGATGCTCTTTCTTGATCCGGTTTTATTTTCCTCTTTTCTTTTTTTAGGCCAAGCAGCTGGAAGAAAAAGACAGGGAGCTGAAGAAGCACGATGCCTACTACAAAGAGCAGCTGGCTCGGCTGGAGGAAAGGGTAAGTCCTCTTTCCCTTTTAACGAAGAATTCTCTCCTCATTTCTGCTGATGACTTTCTGCTTATGTTTTACCGGTAAACAAGATGACTTTTCTAAGGAGTTAAAGATTAAAACTTTGGCTAGAGGGTTGGTTTGGGGTTTTTTGGGGTTTTTTTGGGGGGAGAGGGTATTAACTGCTGCTGTTTCTGGCTGAATATTGGCAAGATGGAGGTTTTAATGTTGAAAATATTGTTTTCTTTGAGAAAAAAAAATGGAGAAAAATTTCATGAAATGAGATTTCATGTCGCAGTAATTGCACACAGGGAAATAATCATAGAATCATAGAATAATCTTAATGAAGTTACCTTTATACCAGCAGTGGTAAAGAGTCACTGTAAGTGAATAAGTGTCACCAAATGATCTCAAAATTGCCCGTGAAATATGAACGCATGCACTGAATTCCTTATTTTATTGCAGTGCGCACTTGCTTTCCTTGGGTGGAGTTAGTGGTTCTTCTAAAAGCCACCAAGTATCTGGAGAGTTTATTGTTAATTGCAAGTTGTTTATGCCATGTATAAAAAGCACTTCTGTGCCTTTTTTTTTTCACAGTACACTTGAAACTGAACTGCACAGAATGGTCTGTTGAGTGTTTTAACATATTGCTGTTAACTTTCCTTTTTTTTTAATAGGGTATTATTATATAGGTTGTTAATTTCAAATAATTACTGCTGTCATAGAATCACAGAGNGCCCTCCTCTGGACCCGCTCCATCAGGTCCATGTCCTTTCTATCTTGAGGGCTCCTGTCATCATTTCCTAGACCCCAGGTTGGTTGTAACCTTCAGCCTGAGTACATTTGCCTCCTGTTCCTCTCTACCTTCTTCCTGAGCCTCCTTATTGTTGATTGATTTAGATTATTCTTTTTTTTTTAGTTAGTTTTGAAAATGATATTAACAAGATACATATTCATTTATGCAGTTTAGCAGGAGAGAAGAAAACCCCTTGTTTTTATGGATTAGTAAGACGAACATGTTGCATGAATTATCAGTGTGTATAATTGGTCTTAATGAATATTTTAAATAGAGGGCATATCAGATACTGTCTTAGTGTTTTGTCCTACCTTTTTGAAGATGACATTAATGAAGTCATGTTTGAAAGGATGAGGGTAAATTAGTTTAATGATTCCAAAGCTGCATTATTTAAACAGTTAATAATTAAGAACATTCATAAAAAAACCCACCATGCTCCAGAATACCTTTCTTGTTCTCAAATAACTGAGGAAAAGGGGTGTCTACGGTATCTCATCCAACTTGGCTTCTTGTGGGGTGGTAGTTATCAGCCTCCCTGTTTTATCATTACAATGTATGTAGTGCTGGAGTAATTAATAATAAACAGTCAATCCTTGTTTGAAAGCTTTCGCTTTACCTTTCTAAAGTGCCATGCAACGAATAAGATTTTATCCTTAGTTATTTTTAATATTAAATTAGGTTGCTGATACAGTGCCTTTGCTTGTTCCTGTTAAGCAAAGACTTAACAGTCTCCAGCCTGGAGAAGAGAAAGCTCCAGGGAGACCTTAGAGCCCCTTCCAGCCCCTAAAGGGCCTCCAGGAGAGATGGGGAGGGATTCTTGATGAGGGAGGGGAGCTATAGGATGAGGGGGAAGGTTTTGACATTGAAAGAGGTGAGAGATTTAGGTGAGATGTGGGGAAGAAATTCTTTGCTGTGAGGATGGTGAGACCCAGGCCCAGGTTGCCCAGAGAAGTTGTGGTTGCCTCATCCCTGGAGGGGTTCAAGGCCAAGGTTGGATGGGGATTTGAGCCCTGGTCTGGTTTGAGGTGTCCCTGTCCAGGCCAGGGACTTGGAACTGGCTGATCTTTAAGGTCCCTTCCAGCTCAAACCGTTCTATGGTTCTACGACTTCCACTGCGGAACCACACGTTAACGCGCATGTGAATATTTCACTGTTTGTGTGCCAGTAAGATAAAGAACCGTAAATAACTGTATTTGAGTATCACTTAAGCATCATCCCCCACGGGATATGAAATAGGTGCACTCTGCCATCGCTTGCTTTCTCTTCATGGACTTGGAAGTCTCCAGGACTGAAGCAGGCAGTTCCGAATTGATTGCCTTATGCCAGGCATGGTGTTTGCTCTGTCTTCAGAGTGGGGTTCTTGTGAGATTAAGGCTTGTCTTTTCCTTCTGACTTCTTTATTTGTAAACTAAGGACCCTTTGCTTCACCGAGTTGTCACCTGGGTTGTTTTCAAAGCACACGTGCCCATCTCCTCTGCACAAAAAAAAGGGAGTCATTGCAGCTCTGAAAGGAGGTGAACTCGGTGCTCCAAGTCTGGCTTTGAACTTTTTTTTTCCCCGAGATGTGGAGATTACAGAATGAAAACCTGCAAAAGCAGAGAGGTCACGTCTCCTGCAATCCCAGCCTTGGAGGCTGGTGCCTGCGGCTGTTATTAAGGTCATTTGTGAGAGTGTGTATTGGTGATTTTTGAGCACTGGGATGGAAAGAGAGCTTTGAGAATAAAAAGGAAGGTCTGGAAAGGCCTAATGTTTTGGAAATTACATAGCACAGTAATAGGCTGCTTACTTGTTCCTAAACTTGTCTTGATTTCAGCGGAAGGTACACAGTGTCAGGGTATGGGCTGTTCAGCAGGGAAGGGGTCAGAACGGGAGGTGAGGTGGGAGCGGAGCGAGTGGAGCTCAGTGAAGTAATGTCAGTGCAAAGAACTGTGCAATGTGAGTCTGTCACCTGTGACAAAGAATGCTAATTACATTCTCAGATCATTCTTACATCAAATAAGCACACTTTAAAAATACTTGAGTTGTGCGTATGTGGTGTTTCTGTCTGTTGCATCATGGAGTGTCAGAGCTCATCTGTATGATTAATTGCCTTTTTGATTACTTAGCTTTTTCAATTAGAAGCTTGGTATTTGTGTTCTTCAGTGCTGCTGGAAAAACAATGCAGACATTGATAATAAAGGGAGATGACAACAGAACAGATTAGTGTCAGCACAGTGTGCTCCTTATGGAGAAAATTACTATACATATTCAGTGCCAGATGAAGTCTGTCAATTATAAAATATTTCAGTGTCTGAGTGAAGATGCTCAACCTTTTCAGAGGATTAATACAGGACAAAATAACTGTGCACCAGTGACAGCTGTGATACTAAAACATAAACAATTCTATTCTCCAGGGCAATATCTGTTCATAAATTTGGTTTATGTGCTAAAAACCTTTTGATACTTTCCAAAAACCCAGCGATTCCCCTAACAGCTGCCAGTGTTTCTAGGTCAAAGATAGCACATAAGCTATGAGTTATTACATGCTCCGCAGCAGCAAAGCAAAATGAGATAGTTTAACAAAGGAGTTAAAGAATAACCTTCTCATACTGTATATCTGACTGGGACGTAAAGCTGTTATTTAAGGGTTCGAGCACATTAAGCTTTGAGAAAAATTTATGGGTGTTTTTCATTGTGTGCTGACAGGGTAATGGTGCTTCTTGACTACAGCAGAAAACCTCAGAAAGAGCTCTGGTATTCAAACCATTGACATACCTATACCCTACATTGTCTTAATTATTTACTATAATAAGGTGGCATTAGTGGCATTTTAAACCATTTGATTTTTCTTTTAAAATAGCAGAGCAAGAAAAAGCAAAAACTGGCACCTCGGGCAGACTGAGACACTTGGCACCTGGAAAAATAGTCCTACGGCCTCTTCCTCTAGTATAATCCTGCGTGTGTACCCACACACACACTCACACACTTCTGTCCTGATGTTCTGTACAGCTCCTCCATGTACATCATCCTTCTCTGGTGCCACTGCTTTCAACGTAGATTCCAAGCCCTGGTGCCTTTAGACTTCATAACCATACCATGGTTAGAGTTGGAAGGGACCTTAAAGATCATCCAGTTCCAAACCCCTGCCCTGG
This sequence comes from Nycticryphes semicollaris, assembly GCA_013400055.1. Classification (NCBI taxonomy): domain Eukaryota; kingdom Metazoa; phylum Chordata; class Aves; order Charadriiformes; family Rostratulidae; genus Nycticryphes; species Nycticryphes semicollaris. Next base: position 68,916 of record VXBJ01007535.1, on the reverse strand, counting down.
TCAGGGACACCTCCCACCAGACCAGGTTGCTCCAAGCCCCTCCAACCTGGTCTTAAACACTTCTGGGGATGGGGCAGCCACAGCTTCTCTGGGCAACCTCTTCCAGTGCCTCACCACCCACACAGCAAAGAAGTTCTTTCTGGTATCTAATCTAAATCTCCCCTCTTCCAATTTAAAACCATTACCCTTTGTCCTGTCACTCCACTCCCTGACAAAGAGTCCCTCTCCAGCTCTCCTGTAGCTCCCTTCAGATACAGGAAGGCTGCTCTAAGGTCTCCCCGGAGCCTTCTCTTTTCCAGGCTGAACAAGCTCAGCTCTCTCAGCCTGTCTTCATAGGAGAGGTGCTCCATCCCTCTGATCATCTTCGTGGCCCTCTCCTGGACCCATTCCAACAGATCTCTGTCTTTCCTGTGCTTGAGGACTCCAGAGCTGGACACAGTGGGGTCTCACAAGCGCAGATGAGAGGGGTAGAATCACCTCCTGTGATCTGCTGGCCACGATTCCCTTAATGCATCCCCAGGATATTCTGGGGAGACCTTAGAGCCTCTTCCAGTACCTGAAGGGAGCTATAGGAGAGGAGTGACTCTTGTTCAGGGAGTGGAGTGATAGGATGAGGGGGAAGGGTTTGGCAGTGAAAGAGGGGAGATTTAGGTGAGATCTTAGGAAGAACTTCAGGGCTGTGAGGGTGGTGAGACCCTGGCCCAGGCTGCCCAGAGAAGCTGTGGCTGCCCCATCCCTGGAGGTGTTCAAGGCCAGGCTGGATGGGGCTTGGAGCAACCTGGTCTGGTGGGAGGTGTCCCTGCTTATGGCAGGGGTGTTGGAACTGGCTGATCTTTAAGGTCCCTTCCAACCCAAACTATTCCATGATTCTACCATTCTACTTAGTGTGAATGAGCAAGATGTGTATCTCAATATTAATATTAATTTCTTGCCTGAGCTAAGTTTTTTATGCTTACTGAGTTTCCTAGAAATACTTCCAGTAAGTATTGAGTATTATACATGTAAGTATGCACACGGAGTGAGGTAATAAAATTATCCAGCCAGAATTAGGAGGTTTCAGCATTCTGTTAGATACGCTATGGATTTAACAGTCAACAAGTTACTGCCTGGGGAGCTCTTCCTTGCCCATTCTGGAATTTCTGTGCTTGCCCTGCTGACTTCAGTAGCCTTTGTGCAGTCAGAGCCCTGCACCACACGGGTCTTACTGCCAGATCAGAGCCTGAGAATATAGACATAAGTTCCGGGAATGTGATCCTCTTATCTGCAGCCATTTTTTTTTCATGACTTAAATTTTGAGGAAAAGGATTTGCAAATCGTAGGTTCGGCACTTAATTTGGGGATTCTACTTACCATGTCGGCTGTCAAGGAGCATTAACCTTAAGGTAAGATGAGCACACAGAGCACAAAGCTGGGAGCTGATGGCACGTACTATACCAGGTGTTAAACAGTATTATCCATCCCGCTTGCTACAGTAAATAGGATTTCGCTATTATGATGTGTCAGGATTTTCAGAGAAATCAAATTTACTAGACACTAAACTGCCATCCTCACTGCTGAGCAGCTTTATTCTGGGATCTCGCCTTCACGCTAATCCTGTTGGTAGGAAATGCTTATACCAATTGTGTGGGGAAATTATAATTTAATGATCTCTTCCTTTTTTCTATTCAAGGCTTAGAAAGGACCAACATGCTTTGCAGTGATAGCCCCGGTGCTCAGAAAAGGAGATGATGATACACGGTTCGGCTTCACAGCCAAGAATTGGCTTTTTTTGTAGGTGTTTATAATGAACAGAAGTGCTAAGATGCAAACAATGCGAGTCCCACATTTGTTCAGAGGCTTGTTTACCTTTTCAGATCTCAACAACTAAATAATCAGAGACTGTTTACTGTGTTGGGTTGGTTTTTTTGTAAACTGTAGTTCGCAAGATGTAGATAACAGAGGGGGGCTATTATAAAGCGGTGTAATAGCTAGAAACGGGAGGTTTTTTTATTCCTTACAACATAATTTTAGCAGTTTAAACATTTTTGTTTCTGTTTGGTTTGAGTTCTCCGTCTGTTTACTTTCCTCGATCTGGCATGAGTGTATCAGCAAGAATTTCATCACCGGAGGATGATTCTGCTCTCACCTCTTGTGTTTAGAAGTTTGTATTCGCAAGAGCAAACATGTTTACTCTCCACGTGTTTGTACTGCCTTCTTTCACGTCTTTCGAAATCAAACAGCAACGATGTAGGTACAACATTTTTAGATTTCAGGCTGGATCCAGCAAAGCAGGAAATGGTTTTGGCTGATGATAAAATGTAGGGTGAACTGAGAGGAGACGCAGGGAAAGCTCACCGATATTTTCACAGAATCACAGAATGCTATAGGGTTGGAAGGGATCCCTGGAGAGCATCTAGTCCAACCCACTGCCAAAGCAGGGTCACCCTGGAACGTGTCCAGGCAGGTATGGAATGTCTCTCCTCTCTGGGCAGCCTTTTTCAGGGCTCTGCCACCCTCCAAGTGAAGACGTTCCTCCTCAGGTTGAGATGGAACTTCTTATGTACAAGTCTGTGCCCGTTTCCTCTTGTCCTGTCACTGGGCACCACTGAAAAAAGACTGGCCCCTTCCTCTTGACACCCACCCTTCAAGTATTTCTAGGTGTTGATCAGATCCCCCCTCAGCCTTCTCTTCTCCAGACTAAAGAGACCCAAGTCCCTCAGCCTTTCCTCATCAGAGAGGTGTTCTAGTCCCCTCATCATCTTTGTAGCCCTGTTCTTGTTCCCATCAAGAAACGGAGTTAGCTCTAGCAGAGAGCTTCCAGACACGCCAGACAAGTTTTACTCACTGATGAAGTGCACTGAGTGCTTTTCTTCATGGATACATGTAATACTTGTAGGTTTTTTCAAATTATCCACTGCAATACGAAATACTGCTCAAACAGATTTCTGTCCTAAACCTACTGTATAGCAACGGGAATAATACCTGTGTTCTACATTTGCTTTATATTTCATATTTTTCTTACCAAAGATGAGTAAAGCAACCTCTCGGCAGCAGCTTTAGAGAGCAAACATCTCTTCTGGTAACAAGTTCTGTAAAAGAATAAAATAGTTTTGCTTGGAAGGGACCTTTAAAGCTCATCCACTCCAACCTCCCTGCAACGAGCAGGGACATCTTCAGGTCAATCAGGTTGCTCAGAGCCCCGTTCAACCTGACCTGGAATGTTTTCAGGGATGGAGCATCTCCCACCTCTCTGGGCAACCTGGGCCAGTGTTTCACCACCCTCAGCGTAGCAAACTTCTTCCTTATATCTATTCTAAATCTTCCTCTTTCAGTTTAAAACCATTACCCCTTGCCCTATTGCATAAAGCCCTGCTAAAATCTTTGTCCTCATCCTTCCTGTGGGCTCCCTTTAGGGACTGGAAGGGGCTCTAAGGTCTCCCCGGAGCCTTCTCTTCTCCAGAGTGAACCCCCCCGACTCTCTCAGCCTGTCCTCAGGGCAGAGGAAACATTGAATTTTAAGAGTTTCTGAAAGCTTCCTCAGCTTTCAGAACACCCTCAGTTTGCCTCTATGGAGATGCTTCATAGCCCTCCATCCAGAGAGATGAATTTGGTAAATGAGGTAACAATTAAAAATGCTTGATCTTCCTCTTTCTTCTGCTGGGAGATTTAAACTGGTGCTTGCAGTAATGCCTGAGTTTTCTTTACCCTAACCGGAGTCCTGTATTTCAGAAAAGCCTTGCTGAAAGGCAGTTTGTAGACCTTCCTTTTCTTTACATTCTAAGTGGGTATGACTTAACAAGAGTTTTGAATTTTAACTGGTCAGCGTAACAGCAGTTTGTGAATATCTGTGGTTTGAAAGAAGACAGTTCCCGTTGTTTTTACTCCTCTTCCATTTTTATGAGATGCTCGCAGTGGTTTTTTTTCTCGTTCCTAGCAATCTATTTGGCTGTCTAGTTTTCTCTCTCCCCCTCACCATATCAAATATATATATATATCTCTATATAAAAACCTGCATATCAATACATAGCCCTGTTTCCTAACACTTTTTCAGATAGAAGCACTAAAATCTGTTATGGCTTCCTTTTAAAGAATACCATGTACATCGTATCGTGTAATTATTAATGAATTACATTACTGCTGTGAAGTTATTGGTGTCCTCTTATTTACTTAATGGATGTTCAGCTGCGACAGCGGGTTCTTGCAGTTTCCCCCAAATCAGTGCAGCGGTAGAACAGAGTAGAAAATCAAGATATATTAATTTCTGATTTTGTATTTGGGCCAGGAGACTTTTCTACGCCTGAGCTCATCTGCTGCCCCAAGGAGATAAAAGTAGGAGCTCATCTGAGTTTCTCAGTGCTTTGTGTTTCCGTATTGCTCGTGAAAACCACACGTTTTAGTACTGACCGGAGCGTGGTGGTTTTGTCAGTTTAGCATAATAAAGCTGTCACCCCAA
>VXBJ01007535.1:21334-64454 GCA_013400055.1 Nycticryphes semicollaris | reverse complement strand
TCTTTGTGCTGTCAATATTAGAAAAATCTCTCTCTGCAAATTCCATTATATTTGGGGGGGGATGAGAGGGGTGTGTGTGTGGGGGGTGGAATAGAAGCTTTTGTTGAACGCTTCTTGCCTGGCAGGTTGAGATTAGGAAACTTGCTACCGATTACAATATCTGAAACCTCAACCTGATTGACAAAGACAGACTGAGCTGCAGCCTTGGGACTGGAGCGCTGCATTAATGCGCCACCTCCGTATCTCCCTGAGCCGCAACGATTATTCCCAACAATTATTTTTAAGCTTTGATTTTATATATATATATATTTTTTTTTTATCTGCTCATTATCTTTTATTTATCATTTTCAAACAAATAGATAATATGCTACTTATTAAATACACACCTCACCCATATCATTTTTTCCCCTAAGCCCACCAAGAATGCACAGCATTTTCTTCCGAGACATTTTCCCATTTAAAAATACCTGTTTCAGTCTCATCCTTCACTATCACATTTCCAATCAATAGCAATGCTGAAATGCTGCTTAATAACAAAATGAGGAGTTGTTCCATGCTGAATAGAAGGTATTGATGTTTCTCTAAATGTTTGTTTATAGATTATTTTTCTATCCCGCATGTGTGTCTTCATAGAAATGAAGACCAAAGAAAAAGATTCCAATAACTAATATTCCAGGCTTTTTTTCTCTGTGCAGTAAGATCATAGAATCATAGAAACACAGAATGGTTAGAGTTGGAAGTTCCAAACCCCCTGCCCTGGGCAGGGACACCTCCCACCAGACCAGGTTGCTCAAAGCCCCATCCAGCCTGGCCTTGAACCCCTCCAGGGATGGGGCAGCCACAGCTTCTCTGGGCAACCTGGGCCAGGCTCTCACCACCCTCACAGCAAAGAATTTCTTTCTGGTATCTAATCTGAATCTCCCCTCTTCTAATTTAAAGCCATTACTCCTTCTCCTGTCACTCTAATCCTCGATGAAGAGTCCTTCTCCATCTCTCCTGTAGCTCCCTTCAGATACTGGAAGGCTGCTATAAGGTCTCCCTGGAGCCATCTCTTCTCCAGACTGAACATGCCCAGCTCTCTCAGCCAGTCTTCATAGGAGAAATGCTGCATCCCTCTGATCACCATTGTGGCCCTCTGCTGGGCCCATTCCAACAGGTCTCTGTCCTTCCTGTGGTTGAGGACTCCAGAGCTGGCCACAAGCGCAGACTAGAGGGGTAGAATCACCTCCCATGACCTGTTGGCCACGCTTCTCTTGATGCAGCCCAGGATGGGGTTGGCTTTCTGGGCTGCCAGTGCACACTGCTGGCTCCTGTTGAGCTTCTCATCCACCATCACTCCCAAGTCCTTCTCCTCAGGGCTGCTCTCCAGCCATTCTTCACCCAACCTGATGCTTGATAACTTTTAACGTATAACCAGTAGCTTCATATAGGCGGTTTCCAATCCTTTTTTTTTACTTATCCAATATATGCAAAGCCATGGTTGGGCATCAGAGAATCATAGAACGGTTAGAGTTGGAAGGGCCCTTTAAAGATCATCTAGTTCCTACCCCCCTGCCCTGGGCAGGGACACCTCCCACCAGACCATGTTGCTCAAAGCCTCATCCAGCCTGGCCTTGAACCCCTCCAGGGATGGATTTTGATTTTTGTATATTTTTGTTTACGGCAAAAGATGGATAATTCCATGTTTTCATTTTGTACGAATTTGCAGAAGACCTAAGGATAATGCTCTGTGGGATGCAAGGGAATAACTCAGAGCAGCAGGGATGTATTTACATGATCTCTTAAGACCTTTGAAATATGCTGTGCTTTTTTTGTAACACAGTTATGACCTGTTTTTTTTCCTTTATTTTACCTCCGTTAGTACATTTCTTGAACCCATCATCATTCTTACAACTTTGTTTTGCTGGGGAGCTTTTGATTTACTACATTTTTCTTGCATCACTGGCCTGAACTGAGTTGGATATTTTCCTTCCACTCTTCCTACTATATTTCAGAATGCTTTTTGGCCTAAAATGATGTTTTAAACTCATCCTGGAGACTCTTTCTTAGCTTGTAGGTTGCCTCAGTGTTGTTTTCTGTAGAATTTTGGCATTTTTTTGATGTTGTAATGTCTGCGTTATCCAGATACCCTGAGAGAGGGGGAATAGTCTTTGATTGGAAATGTGGATGCTCAAAACCTCTAAAATTCAAACTCTCAGAGATTTGTGGTAATAAATAGGGGATATACTAACCTAAGAAAGAGGGATATCATATTTTTCAGGAACTGCCTATTTATGTAGTGCTCTATGTTTATCCAGCTATCATGTAGCTTTGTAATGATGATTTCTTTCATAAACCCATTTCTGTTCCTGCAGCTTGTTGTTGGTTTTTTTTATCCTTCACAGTTTGAATTGCAATTTTTTTTTCCCCCTAACTTTTCCTCAGTTATACAAATATCACTGCTTTGGATCTCAGCATTTACTGACTTCCTACTGTACTTTAAGGGAATTTATTGACAGTCCTATGATAACTCGTCACCACTAATCATTATTTTTCTCTGAAAGTCTTTCAGTTCGTGTTAAAGTCGCTTGAATCTTGGTGCTTGTGAAGTCTGGACACATAGACCTGTTCTTCCTATGAATCAGAAATACAGATGAGGATAAACTGTGATGGGAGGGGGGACGCATGGGGCAATCCTGAAAAACAAAGCAGTGAAAAAGCAACATGTTGGGCAGCTCCTCTGCTCTCCCTCTTAATCATAAGAATCATAGAATGGTTAGACTTGGAAGGGACCTTAAAGATCATCCAGTTCCAACCGCCCTGCCCTGGGCAGGGACATCTCCCACCAGACCAGGTTGCTCCAAGCCCCATCCAGCCTGGCCTTGAAACCCTCCAGGGATGGGGCAGCCACAGCTTCTCTGGGCAACCTGTTCCAGTGTCTCACCACCCTCACACCAAAGAAGTTCTTCCTAATATCTCATCTAAATCTCTCCTCTTCCAATTTAAAACTGTCCCCCCTCATCCTGTAGCTCCACTCCCTGATCAAGAGTCCCTCCTCTTCTTTACTCCCAATGTCCGAAATCATGTTTTCCGGAGAGCTGGATAACACCTTTCCCCTGCCATTGCTGGCCTTGCCTGATGGAAGGACTGGAAATCACAGCCAGTGGCATGGAAGTAAGCCTTTTTCTCCCGTCCCCCAAAATCCCTCACCAGCTCTTAATGAGGCTCCTAATGGGGCTAAGCAGGTTGTTCATCCAGCACCGCTCACTTTTATGACCACAAATTAGCGGATGCGTAGAGTTAAACGTAAAGATGTCAACGTTGCTGAAGTCACCGCCGGTGGTGGTGCCCGCACCTCTCTTCGTTTCTAGTTTCAGCTGCACTTTTCCCCTTCCCCTTCTCGAGGAGCAAGGAAAAAAGCAAGGAATTTTTTTTTTTTTTTTCTTAAATAGGCAAAATGGAACAAACCGAAGAAATTTGTCATTTGAATGTTAAAAAGCAGTGTTTATCGCCTTCCATAGGAGATGGCAAAATGTTTTAACATATGGGGAGTTAATGAATAAGCAGCTTTCATTTCACCCAGGTCTGTTCCCTCCTCCCACCCTCTTTCCTTTATACAGAAGTTGAAGTTTGGGAACAAATGCTCTACTAAGTTAACGCTATGTTAAAACAACACTCAGGGAGATAATTTGCTTGGATTTCTTTGGGGAGGTAACATATTCAGAAAATACTTCAATTCTAGTTTGACCCACCTGACAAGTAAAATACTGACTTTTAGGGTACCTCCTAGACATTTGACTGGTTATATGATATTTGGAATAATTCCACAGGAATAATGCTTTAGTTTCCTAGGAATCTGATAGAAATATTTTCCCTTTAAATATGTTTAGCTTTTTATTATATCCATACTTTTTTTTTTTAATTGCTCAGTAATTTTACTTTTGGGCAAGCTGAGCATTGGATGTAAAAAAAAAACCAGAATTTACACCAGTCCCTGTTTTCACTTGTTTTCTGTCCTTTGTGCATTTAAAACCAAGAAGTACCTAATTTAAGTATATGTTCTATTTAAACAAATATCAATATTATGTGCATTAAAACATTCTCCGAGTGCCCTTTCTCTTTCAAACGGTCCCTTTTCTGCCTAAGCAGTAGTTAGTAATTTTTCCTATTATAAAGCAATCATGTTTCTGTGAAAAGTTGCCGTGGGTCTTGTTTTTTGGTAAATAGTCTTGTGAACCTAAAGGCTGAAATTGCCTTCCCAAGCACATTCCAGCTTCATTTGCACCGCTGTCACTCTGAGGGATATTTTAATTTTTTTCTACCCCTAAAAATACTTCCGTCCCGTAACCAATAGATAAATGAGATAATCCCCAGGAAATGCTGCAGAGTGGTTTTATTTTGCCAGCACAATAAATGCAGAAGCTAATAAATGTCCTCTTACAGCAGGAGGAGGCGTATAATGAGTAAATGATGGGAAAAGGAATTTGGGAAATAAATGATCAATCCAATCTAAGCTGACAAACGGTTTCTTAATAACTTGGCCTTCGGTGGAGAGAGGGCTTTGCTCAACCCAGAGGAGTTCAGCCCCAGAGACGGGGCCCTTTCCATCCGGCAGCTGATGAATTTTGGGAGGCTGTTTTAGGTTGGCTGAACAATAAGCTGCTGTTCAGAGACAGCCTTTTTCACGTGAGGTTTTGATGGTTCACCTCTTGTGCATATATTGGGAAAAGAGAGAGCGGATTTAATCCTTGTCAGCCTGGACAGGCTGGAGAGCTGGGTGTGGAGGAACCTCATGAAGTTCAACAAGGACAAGTGTAGGGTCCTGCACCTGGGGAGGAATAATCCCATACACCGGTACTGGTTAGGGATTGACCTGCTGGAAAGCAGCTCTGCAGAGAGAGACCTGGGAGTCCTGGTGGACAAGTTGCCCATAAGCCAGCAATGTGCCCTTGTGGCCAAGAAGGCCAGTGGTCTCCTGGGAGTCATTAAAAAGAGCATGACCAGCAGGTGGAGGGTGGTCATCCTCCCCCTGTACTCTGCCCTGGTGAGGCCCTATCCAGAGTCCTGTGTCCAGTTCTGGGCTCCCCAGTTCCAGAAGGACAGGGAACTACTGGGAGAGAGTCCAGAGGAGGCTATGGAGTGATCAAGGAACTGGAGCATCTCTCTGATGAGGAAAGACCTGGGACTGTTTAGCTTGGAGAAGAGAAGGCCGAGAGGGGATCTTCTCAATGCTTATCAGTATCTAAAGGGTGAGTGTCAAGAGGATGGGACCAAACTCTTCTGAGTGTGCCTGGTGAAAGGACAAGGAGCAACAGGCACAAACTTGAGGACAGGAAATTCCATCTCAACATGAGGAAGAACTTTCCTGTGAGGGTTCTTCACTTTGAAGGTGGCAGAGCCCTGGAACAGGCTGCCCAGAGAGGGTGTGGAGTCTCCTTCTCTGGAGATATTCCAAGCCCACCTGGACATGTTCCTATGCAGCCAGATCTAGGTGGCCCTGCTCTGGCAGGGAGTTGGACTAGATGATCTCCAGAGATCCTTTCCGACCTCAGCCTTTCTGTGATTCTGTTTCTATAGGGTGGGCAGAAAGAATGTTGGTTTCTATGAAGGCTTTGTGTAAAGGACGCGGTTTACACCATACTTGAGGAAATCAGTGCTCTGTGTTGTGTCCTGTTCCTGGTGTAGGCATATTATGGCCAGGCTTTACCACGGGAGGAGTGAAAGGCAAAGTGAAGTCTTTCCTATGTTGAGAATTAAATACAGAAATTCAGAATTCTGCATTTTTCTCTAGTCTGGAAAACTCCCCAGAAACTACAATAAAGGTGTCAGAAGGAACTCAAACTCAAGATGACCAGCAGGGTTGAAGGAAGAAAACCAGTGAAATAGGAGGGGAGAAAATCAGAATGGACTTGGTGCCAAGCCGAGCGACAACTTCTTTTCAGTCAAGATTTTTGCTTTGAAGAGAGCAAAACCAATTTGTCTTGGGCATTACCCAGATTCCTTTAAAATCTCTTACTCCCCATTCCTTTTAGAGAGAAAAAATAGATGCCATTGAGTTCCTGGATTTCTGAGATGCTTCCTGGAAAAATAATGTGTCATTTTACATTACTAGTTCCAAGTCGAAGGTTTCTTTTGTCTTGTATTCCATTCTGCCTGTTTTTCAGGCTGTTTATGGGTTCTGTGTTTGCTGAGTATCTCAGTGTGAGGTGGGTCCAGTTCAGCTGTGGAGGGGCTTGTGGTTGCTGTTATAGTTTTCAATCAGGATATCTGGACACCTTGGGAGAAGCCCTGGGGGACCCTCGGTAGCTGGGACAGAGGACGGAGATCACAGAATCACAGAACAATATGGGGTTGGAAGGCGCTTCTGGAGATCATCTAGTCCAACCCCCTGCCAAAGCAGGTCCACCAGAGCAGGTTGCACAGGAATGTGTCCAGGTGGGGTTTGAATGTCTCCAGAGATGGAGACTCCACCACCTCTCTGGGCAGCCTCTGCCAGGGCTCTGCCACTCTCAAAATGAAGAAGTTCCTCCTCATGTTGAGATGGAACTTATGTACAAGTTTGTGCCCCTTCCCTCTTGTCCTGTCATTGGGCACCACTGAAAAAAGACTGGCCCCATCCTGCTGACACCCACCCTTTTATATTTCTAGGTGTTGATCAGATGCCCCCTCAGCCTTCTCTTCTCAGACTAAAAAGACCCAAGTCCCTCAGCCTTTCTGTCTAGAGATGATGATGCCAGGCCAACACTGTGCTCAGCTCTCTTTAAGTGTGTCAGAGAGAACTGAACGCTCCCCCCTTTTTTATGCCTTTCTGGCTGAAAAGCATTATACCTGAAAGCTGAGACTTTTCAATGTGTTTCTATTCACATGCATATTTCCACGCCTCAAAAGGCCTTTCCTTTTGAAATACGCAAAGATAATCATGTGTTTGAAATGAGTAGATACTCTCCTGCCACTTTGGAAATCTTGATTTTATGTTTTTTATTCCCCCACGTCAGAGAGTTTAACTGTTTGCGTTACTGTGGCCTAGAATCATGTAGGAATGTGTGTTTGTGCTCACTAAACCACAAAAACATAGCTGTGGTAATTAGGAAGCAAATTCAAATGAACCATAGCAGAGGAGTTCAAACATATGTCTAATTCTCAGAGAAGGATTATAATTTTTAAAATGTCTTACCTTAATAACATTTCAGTGTTTTCCCTCTCTGGGACCACTTCAATCCAGTTAGAGATTGTTTTTTCCCGCAACAGAATTTCTTGCTTATTTGTCTGTATATTTATCAACCATAAACCCCAATGAAGATATTCCGTGTTCCCCATAGCCTGTGACAATAATACAGAATATTTTTTTGGTGTTTGATACCATATGTGTTTTTAAAATCATTGCAGATAATTGTTGCTTCCTGCCAGCTCCAATGTCTTTTCGTGCCAAGCTTGGTGCTGATTTCAGGAGTTAATCCTCACGAGCCTACACTTCTCCAAAGTAGAAGCATCGTAGTGCATGGTGGTTGTTAACATGATATAAACTACAATTACCTCTTTCTACAGGTATAAATACTTGCATTTTGACCCATGTAGCAGAAAGTGCCTCTGTTTTTTGAATAAACGGTAATTCTGCCTTTGAGTAACATGTAAACGTTTCAACAGAAAGTCTGTTTGATATTTCTGTTTCATAGCTTGGAGAAAAAAATCACTATTTTTTAGTTGCCTCAGTTTCTCCAAGCAAGGGAAGAACAAGGCAGTTATTAAGGTATCATACTGAGAGTGAATTCCCAGATCAATTCTCTAGAAGGAGATATCACACAATTTATTGTCTGGAGAAGTAAATGCATTCAAATATGCCATCTTTTGTGTTGAGCATTTTATTCAGCAAAATGTCTAGAAATTTGAAGGCGTGACTTCAAGTTGACTCTCTATTAATTTCTCACTTAACTTGTTTACCAGGCTTTTAAAGCATTTTTGCCCCGATTTCCTTTTGAAGAGAGCAAATTGTTATTTTTCATATCAGGTGGTTCTAGCGTTGCCTGTGTCCGCTGCTTAATGCATTGAAACGGCATAATGCAAGCTACAAAACTGTCTCCTAAAAGACTGTTCTGGATGGTAGTGAACGATATCTCATGCATTATTTTTCAGCAAACCCTACTTTGTGGGATTTACGGTGGAGTTAGGTGCTGGATGTGTGTGAGGCTTTTGTGATTACAATAGTAATACGGAGATTTTTCCCTTTTTTCCTGTCCCTGCCTCCCACTGGGTTGCAGTTGTGCAAGCTTTGTATTCAGCAGGTAATGTAGGGAGTGAACACAACACGCCAAAATCATCTTTTTTACAAGCTCTGTATTGTTCAGTAAAACATGAAGAGAAAAGAAGAGGTGGTCTGGAATAAGAGAAGAGCCAGCGTCTTAAATCAGGCCTCCAGGAGCCTCTTTTTTACAGGGACACTCGGGAGCTCTGTCTCTCTTTACACAAGACCCCTCAGTACAGTTTCCTGTAGATGAAGCTGTTGAATTTGTTGTGTTTATAAGAAAAACCGTTCTGGATGTAGGAGTCAAATGTACTTTAATTAAGTTTGCCGATGATACTAATCTAGGAGGAGCTGTGGACTCCCACAAGGATAGAGACACCTTACAGAGACATCTGGGTGGGCCTGAGAGCTGGTTGGTCACCAACCCTATGGAATTTAACAGGAGCAGGTGCTGGATTCCCCACCAAGGAAGGGTTAATCCCAGTTATATGAACAAATTGGGAGATGAGAGGCTGGAGAACAACTCTGCAGAAAGACATCTGGGGGTTGGATTGATGGCCAGTTGAATATGAGTCAACAGTGTGCTGTGGCAGCCAACCATGCCCTGGGGTGCATCAAGCACAGCATCACTATCTGGTTGAGGGAAGTGATTGTCCCACTTGACAGTGCACTGGTGTGGCCCCAACTTGAGCTCTTTGTGCAGTTTTTACCTCTATAAGAAGGACATGAAACTATGAGAGTGTGTCCAGTGGAGGGGCAACGAAGATGGTGAAAGACCTTGAGGGCAAGACTTGTATAACGACTGTCTGAGGTGCCTTGGTGTGTTCAGCTTGGAGAAGAGAAGGCTGAGGGGTGGTGACCTCATCACAGCCTTCCTCAGAGGGGAGTGAAGGGGAAAGTGCTGACCTCTGGTGACCAGTGATAGGACATGAGGAAATGGAATGAAGGTGCCTCAGGGGAAGTTCAGGTTGGACATCAGGTTCTTCATTGAGAGGGTGGTTGGTCCCTGGAACAGGGTCCCCGGGGAAGTGGTCACAGCACCAAGCCTGTCAGAGTTCAAGGGGTGTCTGGACGACACTCTTAGTCATATGATTTAGTTTTAGGTCATTCTGTGAGGAGCAGGGAGTTGGACTCGAGGGTCAGTATGGGTCCCTTCCAACTTGAGATACTCTGTGATATATTCCCAGTGTCCCCTTTAATAACAGTGAATTGATACACTATTTTTTTTTGATTTAACGCTACCAAATACTGCGCTGCCAGCATAACACGCCCCTTGAAATGAATACAGACCATACTCTATTCTTTCCACATTTCAAACAGCTTTCAAGATGTTCCTTCCCTCTGAAGAATTTAGTGCTGCTACTGTCACTTAATTTTTTAAAACTTTCTTTAATTACATGTTTAAAATAACGTGCAGAATGGTGATGACTTGAGAACCTCTTGCGGCTGAGCAGGCAGTATTATTTCAGTTGAGCGAAACCAAATATTGCTGTGTGGAGGCAAGACGAATTCTTGGGTAACAGTGGAGGTTGGACTTCCTTTTTTGTTAGAAAATACAAAGAAGTTTTCCAAAAATGACCCTTTTAAATTCAGAAAACTTCAATGAATTTTTTTTTTCTTTGAATTGTTGCCATGAACTGACAAGAGATGATTTCAGAGACTTGTAAAATTGAAAGAACTTCATAAAAAAAAGAAAGTCCTGACAAGACCTGCACTTTTACATTGGAAAATCAAGTGTGAAATGCTCACTGTGTTTGTACCATACAATGTGTGGAATATTTTTGAAGTGGAGGTTTTGCCAGTTACCATTTGCAGAAGAGAAGGCTGATGGGGGATCTGATCAACACCTAGAAATACTTAAAGGGTGGGTGTCAGGAGGATGGGGCCAGGCTTTTTTCAGTGGTGCCCAGTGACAGGACAAGAGGAAACGGGCACAAACTTGAACAGAGGAAGTTCCATCTCAACCTGAGGAGGAACTTCTTCATTTTGAGGGTGGCAGAGCCTTGGAAGAGGCTACCCGGAGAGGTGGTGGAGTCTCCTTCTCTGGAGACATTCAACCACCCCCCGGACACGTTCCCGTGATCCTGCTCTGGCAGGGAGGTTGGACTAGATGATCTCCAGAGGTCCCTTCCACCCCCATATCATTCTGTGATTCTGTTAACAGAACAGAGAATTATGGCCAATATTTGAGGGGACATACTATGTCTTTTTATTTTAATTTATGTAATTAAAGCAAGTTTTCAGAAGCATGAACCTATTGTCAGGTGGCTCTGAACTTACTGGCAGTGTTTTACTTCTCTTCTTGTTCAGGGTTTAAGAAACAGTGAAATAAGGGGAAAGTTTTGATATGCCAGTAGCATAAATACAGTTCCTGGTGGCATGATCCATTGGAGAAAGATCTGATACAAATGAGGAACCATCCTTGGAGATGTTCAGTCCACAAATGGACGATGTCCTGAGCAACCTGGTTTAGTTGGACCTTATTTGAGCCATGCGCTTGGAATTGTTGACCTCTGAAGGGGCCTCCTAAATTATTCAATGAGTTAGCACTACAAAAGGAAGATTTCTCATTCAGAGAATGCACCTTCTGCCGCTTCTTACACCTGGAGAATGAATAAATAATTACAGTAATACCTGTAAGTAGCAAAGAGCTACTGTAGCATTTAGTAAATTTGCAATGATGTAGATCCTACAAGGTGTTCCCAGGTCTTGTAATAGCAAAATGACAGTTTTTCCCATAGTGGGTTTAAGATAGCTGACCATTAGATCACCATTAAGTTGGGGACTTTTGTTGAGTAGCTTTGGTTCTGTGGAGGGAAAAAGAGGAGGAAAAATATTGAGTCTATCAAGTGAATTCTGAATTCTCCCATAATTTATATAGATAAAACTGGAGGAATCAAAACTTTCAAATACTTCCANTCCCATAATTTATATAGATAAAACGTGTGATGCGGAGTAAACTGGAGGAATCAAAACTTTGAAATACTTCCCTGTATTTATCAGGCACTTGTGTTAATCAGTGTGGAGGTGTCACTTGTCTAGCTAGCCCTGTTGCTGTAAGGAGAATTATAAATGAGTGTGGTTGAGTTTCTGGTCTTTTGAAAAGAACTACTACATGTAACTCTTCCCTCAGTTGTTCTGTATTTTTTTACTGTTATATTGGCATAATACAAGCGTATAACAGGGTATTTGCCACACAGAAAGAAATTGGTCTAAATTATGGTGTCTTTTCATATCCTCCTTGGTTGGCTTCTGTGGCACTGAAGCATTTTCTCTAACTTAGCCTAAAGTGGAAACATCTGGTCTGCATTAAATATATGGGTTTGCTCAGTAGTTGCTGGTGAGCGACAGACACCGCTGAAAGTTGATTAAGCCATCTCATCTATTTGGCCGTTGATTATTGATTATGATCTCTAGGTGGGTGATGGTTTGTTGTGGTGAGTCCCATTGTAAGAGACAAATGGTATAGACCATTGCCAGCACAGGAAAACCTCCTTTGTAATAACAGCAGTGACCTACACAGGCGTATTTTGAGTTTCCAACGTTAGCCAAAATAAATGAACATGGTACGGGGGGACTGGGGGCTTGTGGAGTCTCCTTCTCTGGAGATATTCAAAACCTGCCTGGATGTGTTCCTGTGTGACCTGCTCTAGGTGTTCCTGCTCTGGCAGGGGGATTGGACTGGATGATCTTTCAATGTCCCATTCAATCTCTGATATTCTGTGATTCTCTGATATAACACAGGCTGCATTCTCAAGAAACAATTAAAAATCTGTTCAGAATAATGAGGAAGAGGTGTCTGCGAAAAGCTGTGGGTGTCTGGAGAAATAGAGGTGAATAACACAAGCAATCAGTTTGAATGGAAAAGGGAAAATAAAGATACCAGTGGGAGAATATACATATGTAGGAGACAGAACATACACTAAATACCTGCATGAAGGTTGAAAAGCAGAAGAATAGCTCTGACTTGAGAGACGCGCCGAGCACTGCGGGGGGGAAGAGTTGAAATGGATGGTAGGAATAAACAGAACCTGCGAAGAATGCAGGAAAAAGCCCTGTAAGTAGTGGGAATCATCTTTAGAGGTCAGAAAACATAGTTATAAATGATGAATGTTTTTAGAGGGCTGCGTTTGAATTCTTTGGCTGAGCGCATCGTCCAGCTGTAGGAATTTCGTGACATGTTGCCTTATGACTTGAGAGCCACAGAACCGCGTTTTTAACTTCCAAAGCAATGTGTTTGGTGCTAATGAGTACGCTGTGGCATGCTGAGACACTTAATCGGTTTCTTTTTCATAGGTCCTGGAGTTTTTATTTAGCAGGTTTTTGAGTGCGAAGGCCACCTGCCTTCGTTTTGGCTGCATTCCTTTCAGAAAGGCTGTTTCTGAACGGAATGGCTCTGCTGGGATACACTGTGGTACGAGCATTGAAAAATTCTCACATTAGTTTGATTGAAACATGCTCAGAGCTCGTTTCCTTTCTTGCTTCACTAAATACGAGCGTAGTTCTCAATCTAGACTAAGTGTAAAATGTAGTTTTCTTGGATTCGGGTACTTATCAGTCATCTAAACAAATGCATACAATGTGTTTCACCAAGGAATTGGTTTATATCCTTAGCGTTCTTGTTGCACCAGCGCTGGTATTTCCTCACTGCTCACACGTGGTGTTCGAAAGAGCTGCCAGAGCCCATCCTTGAAGTACTGTAGTCACTTCATAATCACCATAAGCTGCTATCAATATGTAGATTTTTACAGGCTGGCTTAGCTCCTGTTGTACGGCATCCACTGTCAAGCAGTTGATATTTTGCGGTCGAAAGACTTTCCGCCTCGATACCTTGTGGGTGGTTTAACACGGATCGGGATCTTGGAACAGGAAGAACATGGAGCTGTTGGATCAGGTCCAGTGGAGAACCACGAAAATGTTCAGAGGGCTGGAGCACTTCTCCTGTGAAGACAGGCTGAGAGAGTTTGGGTTGGTCAGCCTGGAGAAGAGAAGGCTCCAGGGAGACCTTAGAGCAGCCTTCCAGTATCTGAAGGGAGCTACAGGAGAGCTGGAGAGGGACTCCTTGTCAGGGAATGGAGTGATAGGATGAGGAGTAATGGTTTTAAATTGGAAGAAGGGAGATTTAGATTAGATACCAGAAAGAAATTCTTTGCTGTGAGGGTGGTGAGGCACTGGAAAAGGTTGCCCAGAGAACCTGTGGCTGCCCCATCCCTGGAGGGGTTCAAGACCAGGCTGGATGGGGCTTGGAGCAACCTGGTCTGGTGGGAGGTGTCCCTGCCCAGGGCAGGGGGGTTGGAACTGGATGATCTTTAAAGTCCCTTCCAAATGTAACCATTCTATGATTCACCTCCTCTTTTCTGACTTGCTGATCCTGACATCATCAAAAGCCTTTCCCTCAACAGTAAAAAACTTTGTCGGTCTCACCAAATGCCAATATTCAAGTGGTCCTGAATAATGAGCTCCTCCTGCTTGGATACTGCAGCTTGTAATTCCATGATATGAAGGCTTTAGTGGTATTGATCAAACTTCTTCTTGAGTCTTAGTGTAGTATCAATGTTGGCTGTGCTGAGACAGTAACCTGGGAAAGTCAGAGTCATAGAATCATAGAAACACAAGGTTTGAAAGGACCTACAAGATCTAGTCCAACTGTCCTCCATCACCAATACTACCCACTAAGCCCCTAAATCATGTCTCGTAGCACCTCTTGAACACCACCAGGGACGGTGACTCCACCACCTCCCTGGGCAGGCCATTCCAGTGCCTGACCACTCTGGGAGAAAATGTTTTTCCTGATATCTAATCTAAACCTTCCCTTGTGCAACTTGTGGTCATTTCCTCGAGTCCTATCATTAGTTATCTGGGAGAAGAGACTGACCTCCTTCTCTTCACAACCTCCCTTCAGGAACTTGTAGAGTGTGAAAGTTACCACAGTTACCACTTCTTTTGGGTTTGTTTTTGGGGTTTTTTTTTTGTAGTGTAGAGTTACCACAACCTGGTATCAGTTCAGAAGAAAGACAAAACTTTTTGAAGCTGTGTGGTAGGGACAGGAACAAGCCCGTGAGATGACTGTGTTGCCAGGGCTATTGGTTTGAGAGGAATGGAATATTTTAGAATTTCTTTCAAGAACTTTCTTCTTGCTCTCTTGAGGGTTGGATTCATAAGTGTTATTTGTGGCGGCGTTGTGCTTTTCAAAAAATGGTAATCTTGCACTCATTATGCCCTTAGGCAGCCAATCTCACCGAGCAGTGATAGTGGTAGATCTAATAAGCAAAGCTAAACCCAGCTACTTTCCATTTATTTGAAGGAAGATATAGCTAATCTGTGATGCTTTATGTTGGGCTTCTGCCGCAAGATGAATTTCACATACAGCTGCAGAGCAGATTGCACATCTACAAGCCAAAATAGATTTTCATTCTGATAGCAGATACAGCACTGACTCTTAAGTGTACATATTCAGAGAATTTTTGGGACTGGAAGGGGCCTTGGGAGGTCCAACCTCCTGCTCAAAGCAGAATCAACATACTGAAACAGATGAGGTTGTTGAGGGCTTTGTCCAGTCTGATCTTTGATGACTTCCAAGGCTGCAGATACCATGACCTCTTTGAATCCCTGTCTCCCTGCTTAATTATCCTTGGAGGGAAACACTTTTCCTAATATATCTATATGGAACTGTTACTGTTTTTGATTTATAGCCGTTGTCTCTTGTTCTCCCACTGCCCATCAGTAAAGAGTCTGTCTCCATCTGGTTGATAACTTTCTCTTGGGGCTTTTAAAGCTGCTGTTACGTCCCTCTTGATCTTCCTCTCCTCCCGGCTAAACAAGTGATATTCCCTCAGCTTCTCCACATTTGTCACGTTCCCCCAATTTGTTGTCACCTGCAAACTTGGTTGAGCACGTGCTCCATCTCTGGGTCATTGTAAAGCTGTTAAAGAGGGATGGCTGCAGTATAGACCCCTGAGGAGCTCTACGTGTAGCTGCCCTCCAAGTAGAGCGTGATGATCCAGCCAAATTTTCACCCATCATTCCACAGAAGCAATTTTCTCTTACTCTTTTGACCACTTTAATGGGATATCTTTCTGCCTCTGAAAGCTGACCAAAATGAGTTTGAAACAGGTGGCGTTTAAAGTGATTTTCCCAGATCATTCCTCTGACTGCAGAGGATGAGCAACATCATCTTAAAGTTATGGCTGCTGTAGTCTATGGAAGACCTACCCTGAACTCAGAGCTGCCTCTGTTAGAACTTTGCATTAACAGTTTTGTGGGTAAGCTCAAACTGTCTTCCCTTGAGTCTCTAACGCCCCTGGACTTCAAAAGAGATATTTGTGCAGGAGCTGAGCTGCAACTATGCATGAATGTAATAGAAGACTTAAGCTAAGCTGATTTTGTGCTGCTGTAGCAAAAAAAAACTTGTATTTTTTAAATTATATAGACACAATGGACAGCTGAAGTAAAATATTGAGGTGTGATTTTAACCCACAGGCATTTGAGAGTGAAGCTAAGCCTAGTTTACTTGTGAGCTGATGTAGTTCCCTATGATGTGGCTTTTGCTGCGCATAATAGGATGTGATAGGACAAGGATATGACAGGACAAGGGGTAGTGGCTCTGAACTAAATGAGGGAAAATTCAGGGTAGATATAAGGAAGAAGGCTTTTACGGTGAGGCTGGTGAGACACTGGCCCAGGTTGGCCACAGTGGTGGTGGGTGCCCCAACATTCAAGGCCAGGTTGAGCAGGGCTCGGAACAACCTGATCTAGTTGAAGGTGTCTCTGCTCATTCAGGGGGGTTGGTCTAGATGGCCTTTGAAGGTCCCGTATTTAAAGGACCAGTATCTAAAAATTAATTCCATAAAGGCAGCTGAGAATGGGAATTTTAATTGCTTTATGAGTTATTCCTCATGCTGCAGTTTGTACCTGGTGCCATGGAGAGAAGGGATTTCTCAAATTTACATTTCTTGAGCATCACCCCTGGCACCAGAGGTACACATTCCTAAGTGCCTTGACAACAGCACTTGGCAATTTGCTGAGTTCTTATGCCATTTTTTGGGGGGGAGTCTACTTTAGGACATGGAGAAATAATATGCATCGGTATCTTAGGGAGACTGGAGTTCATAATGTGTAGCAGTGAGAGAGGTGAGACCGATAAGGAAATTTGTAAATAGGAATCATTTAAATCAGGCATCTTGTCATCAGCGGGAGATGTAAATATAGTTGTGCATTTCCACGTGCATCTCTAAGATTGAGAACATTTGTATTAAAGACCGTACTACAATTACATGCAGATTAGATGCTTGGCTGAATAGCTGTAAGAACTTTGAATAGATTTGTCCTTTTCACAAAGGTTTTCATTTTCTTTGGCAGCTCCGAGTGTTAACAAATTAGAGATCGATGTTCTACTAGGGCAGGAAAGTGAAGCGAAGCATATCTTGGGAGAAACTTTAGAGACATTAATAGTTGCAGTTAAAGGTATTAGTTAGTGTTGCCTGAAAAACAGGATTGGAAATTCAAAAGAAGAGGTCAAAGAATAAGCTGTTTTCCTCGTTCTCTGCTGATAACTGAGTTAAGTACTTTGCCTCGCTTGCTGCGCACCGAATATATAGTCTTGGACAAACACACACGTAATGAAATCAAACAAATGATGTTGGGAAGGGAATTGTCTCCTGGCAGAATGTTTGCCGAGATGCAGCATGTTTTTCTCCTTTCTTTCCTTTGTTTGAATAAGGTCGTGGGACTGTCTCTTTCTCCGGCATCTTCAGCGCTGTTTCGGATACCTGGTTGCTTTTTTATCCCTCTGTAGATGCAGGAAAGCAGGGACACAGGTGTCCAAAGCCTTCCCTTCGGTCCCAAATAGTTCAGACATCTATCAGAGAGATGCTCTGGTCCAGAGCCAATTTCCTTCAGGACATAACGGGGGGATGAGATTTTATAAAAGCTTGGGAGTAAAGGGCAAAAAAGAGAGAATTGCACTCTACAAACTCCATCAAAATCCTGAAAATTGATCTTAGCCTTAAATTTCGATTTCGTACCTCCATATGTCCTCTGTAGGCTCGCTGCAGGATCCCAGATCTTTACTTAGCATTTTTTGACTTCTCTTTCAGTTTGCCTTCTCTCTCCCTGCTTTGCAGCATCTTTTCCCACTTTTTGCACATAAGAAGCTCTCTGCTGTGAAAGCAGGTCCCCTGATTTCTCCCTGCGTCTTTAGTCTGACATTTCTGAGTTGACAGCATCCTTGTTACGTGGTTGAAGTCTCTCATCAAGGAATTGGGTGCTTCTCAGGAGGGTAGTTTTATCGTAAAATCATGGAATCATAGAATGGTTAGAGTTGGAAGGGACATTAAAGATCATCCAGTTCCAATCCCCCTGCCCTGGGCATGGACACCTCCCACCAGACCAGGTTGCTCCAAGCCCCATCCAGCCTGGCCTTGAACCCCTCCAGGGATGGGGCAGCCACAGGTTCTCTGGGCAACCTGTTTCAGTGCCTCACCACCCTCACAGCAAAGAATTTCTTTCTGGTGTCTCATCTAAATCTCCCCTCTTCTAATTTAAAGCCGTTACCCCTTGTCCTGTCACTCCACTCCCCAATGAAGAGTCCCTCTCCAGCTCTCCTGTAGCTCCCTTCAGATACTGGAAGGCTGCTCTAAGGTCTCCCCAGAGCCTTCTCTCCTCCAGGCTGAACAAGCCCAGCTCTCTCAGCCTGTCTTCAATGGAGAGGTGCTCCATCCCTCTGATCACCTTTGTGGCCCTCTGCTGGGCCCATTTCAACAGGTCCATGTCCTTTCTATGTTGAGGACTCCAGAGGTGGACACAGTGCTCCAGGTGGGGTCTCACAAGAGCAGAGCAGAGGGGTAGAATCACCTCCCGTGACCTGTTGGCCACAGTTCTCTTGATGCATTCCAGGATGGGGTTGGCTTTCTGGGCTGCCAGTGCACACTGCTGGCTCGTGTTGAGCTTCTCATCCACCATCACTCCCAAGTCCTTCTCCTCAGGGCTTTTCTCCAGCCATTCTCTGCCCAACCTGTATTTGTGCTTGGGATTGCCATATCCCAGGTGCAGGACCCTGCACTTGGCTTGGTTGAACTTCCTGAGGTCTGCACGAACTCACCTCTTGAGCCTGTCCAAGTCCTTCTGGACGGCATCCCTTTCATCCCATATAACAGCATGTAAAAACCCCAATAAGAGCAGAAGTCCTAAGCGTTACGTTGGTTTCTTGCATGTAGAGCTGGACGTCCTTCTGGAGGCAAAAAAATTCAATCATTGGTTGACTAGTGCAGCTGGACCAGATAAGAGAAATCAGAGCTTGTATAAAAAATAACAGTGAAAAATTCAAGCAAAGGCCCGATCTGATGAAATTTGACAAGAAATTGCTTCATTCATATATCATTTTAATAGCATTTGAGGTCGGATAAAGATGCAGTATTACTTGGGAATCTGTATGATGTTATATGTTTGGTTTTCCCATAGCTTATTAAAATCAATTCAGAGACAAATAGAGGTTTTTAATTAAAATAAAGATGCCATAAAGATTGTAATAGATTTATAAAGCTGTGATTTAATATAAATTAGAGCTGGGATGTGTGCACACTATAGTAGGCCGTCTTATTGTCTTTTTCTTATTTCCCCCTCCACAATTCCTCCTCTTTTTGCTCACGTTTTGCTTCTAGTGGCAGCTTCACAGATCAGTTGTGACTGCGTGTTTTAATGCTCTTTCTTTGAACACTTCATCTTGCCTTTTTCATTATAATCCCTACGGTCTACTTTATCATTTGCATAACAGTGGGGCATGATCTAGTGATCATACACCTTTCGTGGTCCCCCTCCAGTACCCCAAACACAAACTTTGGGCAGCCTTGCCCATGGCAGGGAGTTGGAACTCAATGAACTCCTTCCAACCCAAGCCATTCTATGGTTCGATGGGTTTCCTTCACATAACTGCCCAAGTAGGTCTCTTTGGACAGTGGTGGCCATGCCTGGTTTCTTGTCCCTTACTTTGCAGCACCATAGAGTCATAGAATGGTTAGAGTTGGAAGGGATCTTAAAGATCATCTCATTCCAAGCCCCCTGCCATGGGCAGGGACACCTCCTTTTAGAACAGCTTTCTCAAAGCTCCATCCAACCTGACCTTGAGCAGACAGTGGCACTCTTGAGGCTGGATTCAAATCCGTGAAGCAACTCTATAGGCTTAAGAGCTGTTCCTTCCTTTCAGCTTTGGACATCTTCCTTAAGGCCATATAGATCTCAAACTGCGTGTCAACAGGATGAATAAACCAAACCAAAATGCTTCCTAGTACTCACAAGTGGGCTTGTAAAAGATACTGAAATGAAATGGCCAGAAGTTTAATTAAGGCATAAAAGAAAGCTTAACTTCGGCAGAAATGGATTTAAAAAGAGGCAAAGAAAACTTCCCAATTTGCCATTCAGGGAACATGATAATCTTTGCCTGCCGATGCTTTGAGTCCTTCCGTGGGGGAGGATGACAAGGGAAAAGAAGAAGTCTTTAAATTAAAAATTCTCCCCTGATTCTCAAAGGTGCCAAACAGTCCAAGCTCTTCGTTCCTTTGGTGGGTGGAGCAGGTGCTGAGCTGCTCTGAAGTCAAGCTGTGCTCATTTTTGTCTTTCACAGCACTGACTTGAAGCAAAGGCCAGATTTGTCTCTTTTGTATGGAAGTCACACGTCGTCTTCTTTGTCAAATAAACTGTTAACTACGTAACTATTAAATTAAAAAAAAAAAAAAAAAAGGAGAGAGAGAAAAAGAAACTTAAATAGGTTGCATGAATGTTACTCTCATATTGAATCTGTTCAGGATTTTAAGAGCCAAGGGGCTTAAAAGGAAAATTTCAATGGCAAAAAGAAGTCATGGTATGTCTGCAGTAAAAACAGCTTCAGCACATTTGTAATAAAACAGTGCATACAGGTGATGTGTCTTTAGTGAAATTAAATGAGGGCTCTCAAGTGCTCCTGGTTCTTTGGGTAACCTTTTATCAGCTTGGATGACACAAGATCTTTCAGAACTTTAGCTGGCTGAGAATCTGAAGATTTTCAGCACAGACTAAAACACGCACTTCTACTTTGAGGTCCCACATGCAGACAAAACAGCTGACCTTCTGAGGTTCTGTAGGAATTTATTTTCCTACCCAGGCTTTTGAAATCAGATCTGTCTAGCCAAATGATTCTTCTCCACAATGTTCTTTAAGAAGCTTCTGCTCTTACTTTTGTTTGGGGAGGATTATTTCAGGGGCAAATGGGATAAAAATACTTCTGCCCAGGGTTAGATCTCATTTTTCTCTACCTCAATTATAACATTATTTGCACTTGCTCTGTGTAGTTATCAGGAGAAATTGGAATGGATTTAAAATGAAAATTCAGGTCCTCTTTTCTTGAGCTTCCCTTCTGCAATGGCAGCCTACACTTAACTTTCTTCCCTTCTTTGAAGGTAGCTCTTAAAAAAAGCAGTTTTTCCCCAGGAATGACAAATCCCAATCTCTCTTTTCAAAGGAGGGTACTGAGAGGCGTGGAAAATTCTACTTGTCACTCAATTCGGCTGCATCCCGTGTGTTATCTTTAGCTATAAACAGTTAAGTAACTTATACATATCGTGGTCCTGTTCAGGTCAATTAGATGAAAGTCATGTGAAAGAAGTTTAAAAGAGAGTGTGAGAAGGTAAGAGATGGTCACAGGAGAGTCTCCTCCTTTGGAGATACAGGGTAGGAAAGAGTATCAAGTAATGGAAGAATAAGCTGTTCTGACTGAGGGGGTGGAGCAAAGAGGTTGGGAATATTGGGACTTGTAAGAGATCTTGGCCAGCAAAAGTCCTTGCTACCTACTGCTTTGTTAGTTCAGGTAGAAGAGGACTACATTGGGGATCTTAAACATCGTAATTTTCCAGTTGATGTAAGTTTGGTGTTGTGATTTTACATCACAGCATTTCTAGCATTTGGGGGATTTCTTTTTTTCTCTTCCTCCAACTTGCTCTTCACCCTGACTTTTTTTTTTTCTTTTCTTTTTTTTTCAAGCTTTTTCTGCTGAAAGAATAACCAAGCTCTAATCTCAAATAGAAAACAAGTCAGTGTAGAAGGCAATGGGCTTCTTCATGTGAACCTCTTATCTATGCCCGGACCCACTCATGTAATTGGTGAGGTTCCTCCATGTGACCCTACTTATTCCATGTGCATGACATCTGTTATTCATTTCACAGCATTCCAGCTTTGAAAAAATACTAGTTTCTTGTAGGCCTTTCTGGGTTACCATTCCCATAATACTGAAGAAATGAAAATAAATTCTTTAATTCTTGTGGAAGATAATTAAAGCTGTAGATAGAACATGGTGACTAATGATCCCAGATACCTTTTCTGCTCAATAAGAAGTTGGTGAGGCATGATGTCTTGGAATCCTTAATTTTTTCTGGCATTTTTAATGTTGGAAATAGGACTCTTACTTACTGGCTATGGTTTTTCACATCTGGCATGGCTGGGTTCGCTGCTGTTGACAGTCATGGTGCAGTTTGGGACATACCTTTAGGACTAGATTTTAAAAAGTCATTTTATGTGCTGGAGGATCACCCAATGTCACCACCTCCCTTTTCTCTTCATCCTACACGTGAGCTGTTAATACTTGCCCAGGTTCTGAGCTGGATGAATGTTTGGTCCGATCCAGTAAATCACTTTTTATTGTAAAGGTGGGTAGTGTTTCTTCAGTCAAGCAGACGGCAAAGGAGGAACACGTGCAGAAAGGGGTTAATTTCCTCCAACTTTAGCAGCTCTAAAGTTAATCACCTATTTTGAGTTAGTTATTCAGGCCCCCATTGAGTTGATCAAGTGACTCCTGTTGTTCTAGAGTAATTCCTATCGTTCTGTGAGATGGGTGGGATCTTCCAACCAGCAACCTCTGTGTTTCTGGAGCACACTGCAGTGATTGGTTTAGACTAGATGCTTGACTTTTGAAGAAGCTACAGTTTAGTCATCAAGAACCAAATTTGCCACTTAATTTTGATATTGAAGGCAAGCAGCATGCCCACATCATGCAAGAGCTCCGTAACAGATACAGAAATAGCATCTCCTACGGAATCTGGGATGATGATTAAATTCCATAACCCTGACACTTCTGTTCCCTCTTGGAAGTTCCTACCGCCTTTCGTAACACACTTCCTGCACTTTCATATCTCTTGCAACAAAGGAGCCTGTAAAAGTCTACAGAAAACCATCTTTTTGTTGTACAGCAAGAGGGAAGGCTGTAAAGAGGGGAAGATGCTGCGTAACTACTACTGTGTTTTATAAAATGTGTGCCTGAGGAACTCCAATTGAAGATAGAAAGGGACTTGGTTGTAGTATTTGCTACTGGTTTAGTGGCTTGTTCAGTTAATAAAATCCTAGGAATATGCATATAGAGAGCGTATATATATCTGGAATGTAATAAAAATAGCTGAGGTTTGTATGTTGATATATACAATGCTTGATGCAGAATGGTAAGTGGTATTAGATTGCTGTCCTCTTTCCTCCCTCCTCCCTGTTCGTGTACGCTTTGGGGAGAAAACAGCTGGTTTTGGAATATCTGCTGGAAATTGTGAAGATCCACAGGCCCGATCTCGAGCTACTGTCTGATAGTTTGCCACCGCTGCTGACCTGAGAATTGGACTGGAGCTTTTTTCCTTCACTTTGAGTTGAACAGCACATGAATATGCAGATTATACAGACAATATAAATACATATATATATATATCAGGAGAGAGAGGAAATTATTTATGTTAACAGTGCTATATTATAGCCCCATTTTTTCCTGTATTTAGAGAAATGACCACTGCAGTCTTACCTTGAGGATTAGGGAGGACTTCTACTTCATCTCTGGCTTACAGAGAATATACCTCTTTAAAAGAGAACCTGAATGAATTTCAAAGGCAGATCGGATCCAAGAAACACGGCGCACTTTATCTAAGATAACAAATTATTTCTTGATAGCTTGAGCCTACTGTCGGATTAAAACTTCTTGGCATATATAGCAGCTCAGTTGATCACTTGAACCGCAATTAAAAAGTAGAGCAAGTACACTCAGAATATTGTTTTTGTGTCAGAAATGCTCCTTCATGCTTGAAAATGATAAAAAATTGCAATCGATCCTTACAACTGTTGTGTTCATCTTTATTGATCAGGCAAAAGAAAGATAAATGGCAGCCCAAATAAGATTATAGTAAATGTTAGCATCGTAAGGGACCGTAGGATGATGGAGAGCTATTCATCATCTCAAATGGTGACCTGTCCGCACTCGCACCGCGGTCCGTCTGCTGTCTAATCGCGTCCCCATTGATTTCAACGCTGTCCCGGGAACCAGGATGGGACTGTCAGTGGGCAGCTGAGATTGCTAAATGCAAGGGGAGGGGAGGGGAGGGGGAGGAGGGGGGCACCGGTGTGAGGAGGATTTCATTTTCATTTTCTTACTGGCCAACAATGATTTATGAAAAAATAAATGACCCCGAGTCACATGCATGTGGAAACCTTGGTTCCAGTACAAATGAATTATTAGGTCTGAATCTCAGAAGCAGGAGCACAGCAACCACCGGGCTCTTTGTGATCTGTGCCCGACCTTTGACTGCAGTGGATGTTCCACAATTTGTTATAATTTGTGGGAAAACATTAGACTTACGATACAATTTTACCCGTGCCTGGAGTTGGTGTTCTTTGCAGTGATTTCTGTTACGTTACGGGTTTATAATTCACAAGGCAGAACCTCGCAAGATGAGATCCTCAAATAGAAAGGAAA
The DNA here is from genome assembly GCA_013400055.1 of Nycticryphes semicollaris. Lineage (NCBI taxonomy): Eukaryota > Metazoa > Chordata > Aves > Charadriiformes > Rostratulidae > Nycticryphes > Nycticryphes semicollaris. The sequence continues at coordinate 40,491 of VXBJ01007535.1, read as the reverse complement.
ATTGCTTTTTTCCTTTTATTTTTGTAGATAGCGCTGCCTCTTTTGGAGTTTCCATTAAGTGCTTTTGCCGTAGTGGGTTTATCTTGCCTACATTCCTCATAACAGAATTTGGCACAGATAAATGTTGCTTGGGAAAGGTTTACTAACCCAGTCATCAAGGAGACCGTGTCATTGTTGACTTTTACAAAAGAGCGATCTCTCCAGTTATGGGGGTTTGTAACTTCTTTTGCCCTCCCCAACAACATTTCAGGCCTATTGCTTTTGCATACATCAATGTCTTAAATATTACTATNTCTTTCCTGTGAGGGTGGTGAGACACTGGAAGAGGTTGCCCAGAGAAGCTGTGGCTGCCCCATCCCTGGAAGTGTTTAAGACCAGGTTGGATCGGGCTTGGAGCAACCTGGTCTGGTGGGAGGTGTCCCTGCCCAGGGCAGCGGGTCTGGACCTTGATGATCTTTAAGGTTCCTTCCAACTCTAACCATTCTAGGATTCTATGCTTGCTTTGCCCAAAATAAAATGGGAAGGATGCTTTCCCTGGGCTGCATTGTGCCAGCCATGTTGTGTTAAATGTTTTAAAGATGCAAAATCAACGGTGTGGCCTGAATAATTTTAAACCGTGGTATCAAATAAGTAGATTGTTAAAATAAGGATTTGGAATGGGGTGTCCGTAATCACGCCGTGTGTGTAAGAGTTTTGTTGCCATGTCAACGCGACTCCCCGGGATGCCCGACGACACAAGAGCTGCGAAACTATGGAAGAGTTCTTGCAAGTGCTGACAAAACCTTGCTACATCTCCACGACCTGGTTGCCCCACCCTTCAGAGGAAAAATGGTTTTAGAGAACTTTTGAACTGCTTTAACTTTTCTTTATTCCTCCAACTGTGAAGCCAGGTGCCTTAGCTATTACATCTTAAGTCCAACTGTGCTAAGGCTATAAAAACCTCTTTAAAAATACCACGTATATATTATCTAGACATGAAGCATCACAACATTATAGTGATTTGTCTTTGAACATCCTGTGTCCCACTGAGAAACTGTGCCATTTTTAAGTCTAGGAAATTTCTATTGCTTGATGATTCAATCTCGTCTTGCCTGCGTTTTGGAAATTAATGATTTGGTGGAACCGAGTGAAAGGCATTCCTGGGTTTAGGAGAGATGGAAATAAGTTCTGAAGCTGCCTGATTTTAAAAATTAAAATTAGGAACTGGTTGAAATGACCCGGAAGTTTGGAATATTAAAATTACTCGCTGTGAGAGGCATTGAGGCAAAGAGCAGAAGAAAAAGTCAAGCCACAGTTCATTATCATCTTTGAAGTTTGACCTGCAAACTCAACGGGGATGTGTGTGTCAGTAACACAAACAGGGGCATGCAAAGAAGTAAGGATTCGGTATTTTGGTATTTTTCTAATGGAGAAGCTTCAAAATGCTCCAGCAGCACCAACTGCTAAATATGTGATTCTTACCCCAGGTCTCTTTGCAGTTCCCTCCCTAAGAGCCACCTCTTTTGCAGAACCTTCCGGAATCAAGAGGACACGCTTCTTTTAAAAAACACACAAAGAAAAGTCATCTCTGAAATTTTGTAGAATACCTCATTTGAGGGTTAGGTTTTGGGGCTTTTTGGAGCAACTTAAATGGATAAAATATCCAAATTAGCATTGCTTGCTAGATATTGGCATGGATATAAATGATAAATCTGTATTATATATATATTTTTTTTTTAACTTTCCAGAGCGCCCAGTTCTACAAAGTTACCACGGAGCAATACCAAAAAGCTGCCGATGAAGTGTCATCTCGGTTCAAGTAAGTCTTTTCTCTTGTTGTTTTTGAGCCTGGCAGCTCGAGGAGTTCTTACCCCTAGTAAAATTCACAATAGCTCCCCTTCCCCACTTCCTAGATCCTATCGGTTTGAGCTGGCGCTTGAAATGAGATAAATTGGAAGCCAGTCTATAGTAACCATGAGCTGCATAGAAATGGGATGCACAGCTAGTAATGTGCTAATTAATTTGTATTTGATAAGGTGCATGAAATAGTCTAAAAATATATTCCTTAACATTTTTTTTCTCTAACGGAGCACCAAAAATGTAGTTCCAGTTTTGCATTACAATAGTATTCATCCTGTGCTTGCACGTTGTGAAAGGATTTAAATTAGCAACCTGGCTTTGCCCTTAACTGTGAAGGTCAAATTAAATAATTTTGATTAGTCCTGGGGATGGTTAAATGAAGATATAGTAATTGATGGATCAAAGTGACTCTGACCCTTAGCCTTGGACTCTTCTCTTTCTGCTGGTTCATCCATTACGCAGAAGGTTCCATTTATCATTTTAGTAAGGATCCAGAGAGAACTTTTTACAACCTTTTAGTCTCAGCAGTAACCAAGAAATGCTGTGTGAAATTAATTATTCTGTGGTGATTTCTAGGGTTTTTTTGGGGGGGAATTTTCTTTTTCTGTTGTTTGTTTGAGTTTTGTTTTTTATGAGCACAAAGAGAAAAGGCCTTTTTGAGCTGCTGCTGATATAAATAAAGTTCTTAACTGTAAGATAAAAAGCATTTTATCTCTTAATATCACGAATTGTTAAATATTCTTTAGTGTATATATAAAGTCTTCGTAGTGGTCAATGGTGCAGAGTGTATTGAGGACTGAATTCATCTGTCCTTGAACCAAGAGGGACAAAGTGACCGGCAACTCAAGGTCTGATGCGTGAGCATCGTGTGGAGGGTTTCCCATTATGCCTGGGGAAGCCTGGTGTGTTGTTAGTCATTGTCATTTCGTTGACCTGTGATAAGATCACCCATCAAGGGGGTGTCTTTCCTTCTGTTCCATTGGGGTATTTTCAGGTTTTGAAATCTAATTATTGCCTAATCTGACTTTCGTTGCTCCAAACCGAGATGTTGTTGTGATTTGAAGTACTAGTTGATAGCTCTGGGTGGTCCTTGTGGGAAATGGCTTTGGGTTTGGTTTTTCTTCCCCTCCCCCCCCCCAATATATAAATGATCAAATGCTTTTGAGTTCCTTTTTGCACAAATGGAGCTGATAGGTACAGCAGGGGCCAGTCCTCAGCATCAGGCAATATCTCAAAAATTTTAAGAAAACAGTTTTGAAGGGTGTTTCAGTCTATCTGGGTAAATCCAGGAGTATTTAATGAAGAGGGATTTGGAGAAGGAACCAGAGATTCCTTACGCTTGATGACATTGCTCCTTTCTTAATCTTCTTCAGACAAAAGGTATAAATAGAAATCACAGAATCACAGAATGGTTTGGGTTGGAAGGGACCTTAAAGACCATGGAATTCCAACTCTCCTGCCCTGGGCAGGGACACCTCCCACCAGACCAGGTTGCTCCAAGCCCCATCCAGCCTGGCCTTGAACCCCTCCGGGGATGGGGAAATCACCTATTTGACTAGTCTTCTCTGAAAGAGAAAATTGCTACTAGTGTAAATTGCTGTGCTTTCTTTGCACTTCAAGCCAAACTTCCCAAAAGATTTTTTTTTTTGAGCTTTTTTGATGAGTGGATCCAGTTTTGGTCCATTGCCTTAAGAAACAAAAGGAAAACATTATGAAAAGAAAAAGGTGTCTGAAATATGCGCATAAATTGCAGTAGATTTGATAAAGTGCATAAAATATCAATATTACTTTATAATTTAAAAGTTTTCCTTATATAAAATCCTTTTAAATGCCACGTCTTTTTATTGAAGGTTTAAACTCAGCAGATGTTATTTTATCGCTGCCTTTTGTATGTAACTTGATGGATAAATTATGAATGATTTAGTGAAAGCTAAAGATGATGCTCTTTTGGTGTCACCAGGCGCTTCTCATGTTCAGTTTAATTGCATGTGAGGATTGAGGACAGAGTTTCAAGCAATGGTGTTTAAAGGGCTTGTTTAATTGGCTGTAAAAGAAAGAATTAAATAAGGTTGAACTGCTAAATTTTGTTAATGCATAAGCCGATGTGCTGCACGTCAGGGTGATTTCAGATTCTAAGGGCGAGATTAATAGGTCTAATGGTGGTATTGTTATGAAATAGTTTCACTTTCTTTTAAACATGTCTAGAATCAGTTTCTCGGTTTTATGGAGATATAACTTGCATTTCTTCCACATTTGGAGCTACAACCTCTTCAAGAGCGAGAGAAGTGGGTAATTACTTCAGTATTTCCTGGATTCTCCTTTTCCTTCCTCCATTTAGTCCCTGAAATTACATCAGCTGTGGCTTCATCTGTCTTTAGGGATAATTTTTCCCCTATTAAAAGGGAAAAAGCCAAATATCCCACGTAGGCTTGGACTGGGGAACTGGCAGGTCTTCTGTACTTTATCTCCAGTCCTTATTGATGCCTGTTTATTACCTTCCCCAGCGCTGCCTGGATTAGACTGATATTCCAAATGTTCCTGATAAATGTTTTATCTACGCGAGGTCCCGATTCCCATTGATCAAATTCTGAATTATCAAATGGTTCATCTCTTTTAAGACGCTAATTCGCATTGATCAAATCCTAAACGACCAGGTTCAGGCAGTTCCTGCAGTACACAAATTACATTAAAACAACATTACTAGAGCATGCTGCCTTTTCTAATGTAGGAGTTATGTTACCCGCAGTTACATTATAACCAGAATTATTATATTATGAAGATGTCTCTGTTCTAATGAGAAGTTTACACAAGGAGAAAAGAATGCCATATTACAGGAAGAGCCGGGCTTTGGGCAAAGATTTGAACTTTAACTAATCAAATTGTACATTTGTATTGTGGGGTTGGGTTTTTTTTTTCCTTAATTTGAAGGGCTGGTAGCGGGAAATTTGGCAGCTGCGGTGGTGACATTTTATTCCCCTGTGCTGTCTAGAGCCAAGTAACATCATGATTATTAATTTAGGAATGGAGATAGGGCAAATTCCACCTAAAATAAATGTTTTTACTTGATTATCTGTGGGCTTTGATGCCTTGTGGTAGATAACAGACTTCATAGCTGTGTGGTGGTGCTTTTTCCAAAATGTTTTGCTTTTCCTCTCCTGCTCCACCTCTCTTTCGTGGATNCAAGAGACCCAGCTCCCTCAGCCTTTCCTCCTCTGGGAGATGCTCCACTCCCTTCAGCATCTTTGTGGCTCTGCCCTGGACTCTCTCCAGCAGTTCCCTGTCCTTCTGGAACTGAGGGGCCCAGAACTGGACACACTATTCCAGATGGGGTCTCACCAGGGCAGAGTAGAGGGGGAGGATAACCTCGCTGGACCTACTAATCACCCCTCTTCTCATACACCCCAGGATGCCATTGGCCTTCTTGGCCACAAGGGCCAACATGGGGTTGTTTCTTGCTGCTGGTTTTCTGGCAAAAACATTGTCCCAAGCCGGCCAGACTGGTAGGAAATCCAAGTCCTTTTGGGGGTTTTGTGCAAAGCAAAGCAAGAGGTTTCCCCCAGTATCTCAGTGTGTGACTTCGGTGTCATTTCTAAAACTCCTGTTGTCAGCAACGAAGACAAATTCTGGGTCTGGTGCACCACGGCGCAGGGTCCTTCTGTGTGTGTGTGTTTTGATAGACTCCTGGATGAAATTATCCAGCGCTAACAACAGTTTTAATCACAGAGGATTCTTTGCCTCACCTGGAAACTTGGGCGTTTATTCTGAAGGGCAGATTTTGGTGACTTTATACCCTTCCTATGAGACTTTTGATCCCAAACCTGGCCAGCAGGAGGAATGTCTCTTGGGCGACAAAAGATTTGGGATTTGGTCAGGCTGCTTCACACGCTACGATCTTCACACATTCGAGAGGTTTTCAAAACAGTTTTGCAAACCAAATCAATGTGTTTCATGTGCTCCTCGATCGTTTCCATTGCTCTGAACGCTGATGGAAGCGGGGGCTTGACGACAGCCGGGCAACGGGCTATTACAGCCTTGGAAATACGTTCAGCGGGGGGTTTGATTCAGGGTAGAGTGAACGGGAACAAATGACAAAACATCAATATCGTGTCCTCCTTTAATTGGTGACTTCTGCATCATGAAGCTTGGTTTATTAATGTTTACCCAAAATAAAATTTCCAGCGCAGTTATTTTTGGTGGTTTTCTGCAGATGCATAGAAACATGAAGAGTCCTTCCTTTAATTTGGGTTTTAGGTAGTATTCTTTAGAACTGGGAAGAAAATCTGAGACAGTTTGTAAAAAGCCATGTTTAAATGAATAGCAGCGACACTTCGATCTTCAAATATAATTGTCTCAGACAGCAGTGGTGATGCCAATTTTCCAGAGATTGAAAAAAAATGCAGTATAGAGAGAAATTAAGCTTTTTAATGACAGCGTTCGAACAGAGACCAGAGAAGTGTGGGTTTATTCCACTGTTCTCGTTACCCTTTCTGGTGTTGGGCACATACGGTGACTTTTAAGGGGCTCTTCTGCACAATCTGTAAGTTAGGAATATTGATAGTTCCTTAACACAGATATCTTCAGTAACTATCCTGTTGTACTCACACACTACTGTAAAAGTGAAATCCGTGTTTGAGATACCCAGGCAAATAGTTTCTGCTTTGTCTCTGCTTATGCAGATCCACTGGTGAGAAACTTCCCATTTTCTAGCAGTTCCTTTTGCTACCTCAGTTAATAGAGGTTGCTTTTAAGAACTAAAGTTAAAAGTGCAGCTTATAAATTATTTGTAAAATGCCACATATTTTTTTTTTCCGGTAACAAAATAGAAAGCTATTCACAAGTCCTTGGGCAGAGCCTGTGGTCTTGCCACCTCCTCATTGAGCTCCCTTTGCTCGGCTGAAGACTGTGGGCTCTAAATAGAAACATTCTGAATTAATCTTTTCTCTTACAAATATAGCAGGTATCATAGAATGGTTTGGGTTGGAAGGGACCTTAAAGTTTCAAACCCCCTGCCCTGGGCAGGAACAACACCCACCAGACCAGGTTGCTCAAAGCCCCATCCAGCCTGATCTTAAACACTTCCAGGGATGGGGCAGTATATGTAGTGCTTTGTCATGAAATGGTCGTTTCCATATTGTTTGCCCTGATGATCCTGTTGCTGGTTGCATTTTTCAATTCATTTTGTCACATCTTATGTCTGGGGATGCTGTTCCTGAGTTATCTGCAGCATCCCACTGAGGAGCATAGGACTGGGGTGTTTGTAAATCATGCCAGAAGGAGTGCACAGTGTTAAATAGAATCATAGAATCATAGAATGCATTGGGTTAGAAAGACCTGTAAAGGTCATCTAATCCAACCACCCTGCCACGAGCAGGGACATCTTCAACTCAATCAGGTTGCTCAGAGCCCCGTCCAACCTGACCTGGAATATTTCCAAGGATGGGGCATCTCCAGCCTCTCCGGGTAACCTGGGCCAGTGTCTCATCACCCTCATTGTAAAGAACTTCTTCCTAATGTTTTATATAAACCTACCCCATCCTAGTTTAAAACCATCGCCTGGCATCCTATCACTACATGCCTTTGCAAACAGTCCTTCCCCAATTTTCTTGTAGGCCCCTGGTACTGTTAGGTACTGGAAGGCTGCGCTAAGGTGTCCTCAGAACCTTCTCTTCTCCAGGCTGAACAGCCCCAGCTCTCCCAGCCTGTCTTCATAGGAGAGGTGCTCCAGCCCTCTGATCATCCTTGTGGCCTCCCCAGGCCCTGCTCCAACAAGTCCATGTCCTTTCTATGTTGAGGGCTCCAGAGCTGGACACAGTACTGCAAGTGGGGTCTCACCAGAGCAGAGCAGAGGGGGAGAATCACCTCTCTCTGTCTGCTGGCCACAGTTCTCTTAATGCAACCCAGGATGGGGTTGGCCTTCACAGAGACACAGAATGATACAGGATTGGAAGGCGTCTCTGGAGATCACCTAGTCCATCCTGTCAAAGCAGATCCACCCAGAGCAGGTTGCACAGGAATGTGTCCAAGAGGGTTTGGAATGTCTCCAGAGATGGAAACTCCACCACCTCTCTGGGCAGCCTCTTCCAGAGCTCTGCCACCCTCCAAGTGAAGAAGTTCCTCCTCATGTTTAAATGGAACTTCTTATGTTCAAGTCTGTGCCTGTTTCCTCTCGTCCTCTCTCTGGACACCCATGAAAAAAGACTGGCTTCAGCCTCCTGACGCCCAGCCTTTAAGTTCTGGGCTGCAAGTGCACATTGTTGGCCATCAACTCAGCTTAAACCATGGACCTTTTCTTAGTGGCAGAGATCAACAAATGGTCTTATTTCTCTTTCTTTCTACTCTTCCATCCCGTTCCCTTTTTGTTCCCCAAAGCTGTGTCGTTGGGTGGCTCCAGTGACGGCTGTGCTCACGCCGTGCAGAGAGTGACACAGCAGAGAGAGTTGCTTACGTTGTTGATTGAACCGGTGCTGTTAATATCTAACGGCTTTGCACTTAACGAGCAAAGTGTAAAATGGTGTTCTCCGGGGTGGATTGTGACACTGTCGCCTCTCAGGTTTAAACCAGTTCGGATTCAGAACTTGTGGAGCTGCTTCAGGTAGGAAGAGAAAGTGATAAAGAGACTACAGATCTTTTTCATCTCTGTTATTCATCTCCTCCATCCAAAATCCTGTTCCTTTTGAATGCAAAAGGAATAAACCAGAATCTTCTCTCGCTCCTTACAACCAGCCTTTGGTGCTGACAGACTTACCCGAGTGCTGCCAGGGCACAAGCTCATTGAAGCAACAGGTTTGATTTTCTGCCACGACTTTGTGTATGTGGTTGTGCTTTGGAACAGTGTTCCCTTGGCTGGAGAAACCCTTTACCCCTTATGTACATGGATGCATGCCTTGGAATAGGGGCGAGGAAGCGGGAATTGCTACCTATTTCTGCCTTTCGGATAGAGTTACCAATTGCTTCAGCAGCTTGGTTTGACGAAGGGACTTTGGTGGACAGTAGTTACCCCTCTCACAGTTGTTCCCAAGCCTATAAACGTATAGAAGGTGCACAGCTTTAGAATATCAACACTCTATAAACTCTTCATTCTGTACATTTACCTGTGAAATGTTGATCACTTCCTAAATGACAACTTTACTTTTCCCTACAGCAGCTGAGATATTTAACTTTCTTCCTTTGATCAATACAGTCCATTAGGAATGAGAGTACTCACCAGAGCTGGATGAAATATTAATTGTGCGCTTTTTAGCTGGATGCAGATTCCTTCTGAGGGTGGAGGGAGCGGGGGATTCTGGCCTAAAAGCTGTGTGTTTTTCTGTGAAGCCCAGAATCGTGAGTCTTGTTTGCGTGGGGATGTGTGCTTTTGCTTGACGTGTTTGAGCTGGGATGTGAACTTGAAATGTGCTTATTGGGTCAGGAGACAGGTTTGAAGCATTGAATGTGTTTTTAGAGCATTCCATTAACTTTTAAAATCCATTATTCAAAATTTACATAGCATGTTAATCATAGAATCATAGAATGGTCCAGGACGGAAGGGACCTCTAGGATCATCTAGTCCAACCTCCCCGCAGTCAGCAGGGACACCCCCAACTACACCAGGTTGCCCAGGGCCTGAATATCTCCAGGGAAGGGGCCTCAACCACCTCCCTGGGCAACCTGTTCCACTCTTCCACCACCCTCAGAGGAAAGAACGTCTTCCTAATATCCAGTCTAACTCTGGTCTTCTCCAGCTTGAAGCCATTGCCCCTTGTCCTGTCACTGCAGGCCTTTGTAAACAGACCCTCCCCAGCCTTTCTGTAGGTCCCTTCAGGTACTGGAAGGCTGCTCTTAGGTCTCCCCGGAGCCTCCTCTTCTCCAGGCTGAACAACCCCAGCTCCCTCAGCCTGTCCTCGTAGCAAAGGTGCTCCAACCCCCTGGTCATCTTTGTGGCCCTCCTCTGGACCCGCTCCATCAGGTCCATGTCCTTCCTATCTTGAGGGCTCCAGACCTGTACACAGTAAATAAAGAGGGCCAAGCCAGTTCTTTCCATGTTTGCCATAATCCTTTCCCTGCTTTTGTTCCCTTTCTAGAAATTGTGGGTATATTCATTGAAACGCCCCTCAGGCTGTCACCAGTTTTTTACCCAGTTAGATACTGCATGGTCTGGAATGGAGAAAGCCCTCTTAAAATTAATAATAGTAAAGCACAGAGTCATGACTAGGAATTTTTTTATTTTATATGAATGAGTACTTGAAATAACCAAAGATTTTCTGGAAGGCAGGGTAGTTATAGTAGGATATAGTTATAGTTACGCTCTTTATCAAAATGTCCCTTTCCTCTTCAGGGGAGGCTGCCTGACGTGTTGAAGGAAAAATCACACGCTCCTTTTCCAGCACACGACAGGTTTTCTTCTGTTTGCTTGCAGAGAAACGTTTGGTAATTTTACAGACTTCCTTACGAAAGCGAGTGAGTGAAGCTCTTCCTTCACGCCTCAGTGGCCAACAGTTAAATTGGCACGTTCCCTAGTTTTGTGTGCTGGTAATCAACCCAGTCCCCTGAAAATTGATGGATGCGCTCATTAAGGGCAGTTTCTTGCCACTGGCTGCAGTTTGGGGAGCCACTGGCGACCAACGAGGCCGGGCTCTGCGTGTCGTAGCTGGCACGTAACGCTCCGCAGCGGTACATCTGCCTTCCTGCTCCCTTTCAAGGACTAAAGCCTCTTGTTTTAATACCTTAAGCATCATTTGTTGGGATTTTGTAGAAACACGAGTCGATGATTTCACAATTACAGTATTACATCCACAGTCTCCTCTTTTTAATCTTAATTTGTCCTCTCTTTTGTAATCTCCTATTGCTGAGGTTTACCAAATGCCTTTCCTAAGGATGTTTTTTATGCGTCCAAGCCATCTGTAGGGTCAAAGCCTACAAATCTCAGAACCCCCACTCCAGAGCACACAGCAGCGAACCTCTCTGGAAGGGAGCATGTTTTGCAGAGTTAATGGTTTGTTTTTAAGGAGGATACACCCGGTTTTGGTTACAGGGTGAAGAATGATTTACCGATTACCTCTACATATTAGAACATGACACTTCATGTTGCGGGAGCTTGTGCTGCCTGTTAAGTTAAGGCCCCCGACGATGTAACCATCCGTTCCGAAAGCGTGGGGTGGAAAAAGCAGCAATCCTGGATCGGGGGCTAATATTTGTGCGTGCTCTAGCGGCGGGAAGGGAGGTCAGCGCCAGCGACCTTCGGTTTCCCATCAGAGCTCCCGAACAAGATGAAGTGATCAAAGCGGGATGCCAGGACGTCAGCGCCATCTCATTACTTTGGAAGCTGCCTGCACAGATGCTGCTGTTGCTGCATCAGGCGTCACTGATTTACATTCATAACACCTCCATTACAGCTCATTTGCTGCTACTTGTAATTAACCACTTCTTCCCTTTTCTTGCCCCCTCTGCCCCCTCCGGCCCCAACTCCCAGGAGTCTTGCGCTAAAACAGGGGAAAGAAATAAACCGCAGTCATTCTGCTTGGACTCCATCCAGAGAAGGGCAACAAAGCTGGTGGGGGGGGCTGGAGAATAAGTCTTATGAGGGGAGGCTGAGGGAGCTGGGGGTGTTCAGCCTGGAGAAAAGGAGGCTGAGGGGAGATCTTGCTCTCTACAACTCTCTGGAAGGAGGGTGTAGCCAGGAGAGGTCGGTCTCTTCTCCCAAGTCACAGGCCAAGAGGAAACAGCCTCAAGTTGCACCAGGGGAGGTTCAGGTTGCATATTAGGGACCGTTTTCACACGGGGAGGGTTATGAAGCCTTGGAATGGGCTGCCCAGGGAAGGGGTTGAGGCACCATCCCTAGATTTAAAAGATGGGTTGACATGGTGCTCGGGGACACGTGATGGTTTTTTGTCAGAGTTAAGTTGATGGTTGGACTAGATGATCTTAAAGATCCCTTCCAACCTAGACAATTCTATGATTCTATGATTCCAAGTGGAATCACTGTTATAAAGCCAAAATGCATTAAACATTTTGGGAAATAATAATAAATCATACGCATGTGTCAAAATGCTGTCATACTCAGAAAACAAGGTTTATAAAAATAGGATTAAGATATGTCATAAAGTAGTTAAACTGTCTTGATGCCTCCTAGTTCACATGAAATTAGCTCAAAAGAAAAACTTAATTGTTTTGCTGGTAGTAAAAATTATTATGGGGCTTGAAAATGATGGAGATTTTGGACCTGCCTTGCTGCGTAGCTCTGAAAGGCTAAAGTATTAAAATTACTTTATTTATGCTTCCTATTAAGGGAGTTTTGTAAGATGTTAGCTGTTCATGGAACAGGTATGCTCTGAAACCTGCCTGGAACGGAGCTCCAGTTGTAATTGCACTTTATCTTCTAGTATTGCTTTTTATCTTCCTGTTTGCTTAGGGCAGTCCAAATGGAGATGAATCTCCATCAGATTTGGATTTTGGTTAACAGGCAGGATTTCAGCACAAAGTGTTGAACACAACAAGCTTGCCTGGACGAGCATCTCAGTACCTTCCAACACCCACCCAGCAACCTGCTGCTCTTTCATTTACGTTTTTAAATAAAATCCTTATGCTCAAAACCATCAGAAGAGCAGAAAAGCTGCTGATACCAGAACCAGATTGCATTTCTTTTAATGCCGGTTGCACGTGTTTGTGGCTCAACCCATTGCAGATACTGGCAATGCGGAGCTCAGAGCTGCAGCTGGCAACATCTGGAGAAGGGGCTGCTGCAGCTGTTGGCACCCGGGAGGGGGCACGGGATTATCGTGTCCTGGGTATCGCTCCTCTGTTTTGATAAAGGAAGAAGTTCATTTCTTTGCTGTCATTCTGTCCTGCTCAAAGAAACAAATAGAATTGTGCCAGGTTGCACTTGATTAACTCTTAATTTTTTGTTGAATAGAGCAAAATCGTGCAGCTGGCAGTTGGCAACACGAATGCTACATGGATGTTGGATCATGAAGAAGCCTTTATAGGTTCTGCTGAGGATTTATGCTTTTTTGTGTATTAGAATGCCTAGCACATTGCCTGCCTAGTGTAAATTTAGCTTTAATTAGTCCAGCTACATGATACTGTAATAAAAATAACAGAAGGGACCTGTATGGATGTGATATAAGTACATACAGTTACCGCTTAGGGTTAGGGGTCTTGACTGAGGTCAGTGGGGTAATTGTCAAATCTGAGTCTAGAATTCAGTGGTTAATGACTGCCATTTTTTACACAACCTTTATAGGCCATTTTTCCTAATGCAGTATATATATATTTTTAGTAACTCGATTGGTTTGAGTCTCATTTACAGGTAAGAGGCTTTAACGGTCCCCAAACTTTTGGTTTTCATCGTAACCAGAACCAAGCAGTGGTATTTTGTCTTTCTTTGTTGATTCTATCAGTAGCACTTCCAGCATTATTTAGTTTATTTTAATTCTGTTTCTTAAGCAGTTCCATTCTCTAGGAGTTGACCAGGGCACCAGAATGTATATTTTCATATGACTTTGACCAGGGGAGCAGCGTGAATCCTGCTCTCAGGAGTATGACTACTTCTTTCTACCCCAAGCTTACAGCTTCCCAATTATTCTGCCTCTGGTCAGAGAAAATTTGTGATTTTGCTGAATTTTAGACATCAGTTGCCTTTTGTGACTATGACTATTTTCATACTATTTCCAGGAAGACGCAAGCCTTGAAAAAATTTTCTTTCTCTTTTTAGCTTGAAATTTCCAGCAAGTTTCCCAATGGGAATCTCTAAACACAACACTGTGAGTCAGTCAGTTGCTCAGGAGGTAGCTCTGTGACTACTCACGGAGCGACTGGTGTGACTGGGGGACACACACTTCACACAGGGTATTAGATCTGCCTCGTTGTAGGAGGCCGAAGCTCTCATCCATAGACTGGGAAATCCTGATTGGAACAAGGACTCTACATCTAAGGGCTTGTAGGAAATGAGCCCGTTGCCTTTAGACGTGCAATAGTGTGTTATTGAGCCATGTTGGCCATGGACCTAAGGGTTGCCCATGTTAGTTGGCAGTTCTGGGCACCTCAAAACAAGAGAGATGTTGAGGTCCTGGANTCGATGATCCCAAGGGTCTTTTCCAACCTGAATGAGTCTATGATGCTATGATTGCACTCAGGTCCAACAAGTCATCTATCTCCTGAGCAGAAAATTCAAGTGTTAATTATTTCTCTTGGAATACTATACTGTTATTTAATGCCTTTTCTTTACAGGAGATTTTTTTTCCTGACTTTTTTCCTGTGCTTTCTTTAAATTTTGCCCTGTTCATCTCTGTGCTCCTCGATGAAAAAATGCTAAATTACTTTTTAAATGCGCTTTTTGATTCTTCCAGTGGTTATCACTGCATTTTTAAAGCACGAGTCCTGACATGTGTAAGAGAAGATGCTTATATTTTTCCTGAAATGTCCTAACCAATTTTTTAAAGGTTTTTACCATATCTGATAAATGCCTTTTCAGATTTTCTCGGACGCCAGCTTTGTTTCTAAGCAAATCTCAGCTACTCTCCTCCTGTTTTTGAAGAGGGGATTTCCTAAATATTTTGGGGTTGCTTTGGCTTTTTAAAACGCTTTGGCTTGTTGTAGACATGACCTCGTATTTATGTTCCGTGCTCCACTCTTAGAAGCATGAAAAGCAAACCACTTTCTAACCCAAGAAGAACGTAAGTGGACACAAAGCTGTTCAGGAGGAGAAATTTTGCCCCGTTAATGTTTATGGAGCGGTTAAGGGTTAGTGGGTTTTGCCAGTTCACGGTGCTCTGTGCCTCTGTAAAGGATCTGTAACTGAAATTAGAAAACTTGTCAATGTTGAAAAAAAAACCACCAAAAAAAGGAATCATAAAGATGCACTCTCTCTCACTCTCCTCTGCCTTCCCATTCTTCTGCCTGCAATATAAAATCGAAGTACAGTCCTGAAACATTTAAAGCACACATTTAAGCCTGGAGAAAGGAACTGATCAAAACAGATAAAAGGAATATGTGTATCTTTAAGGAGACCACTCGAGTGCCATGTCTGTGGCTATAAACTTTATAAAGATGGACTCCCCTGTCAAGGCTGTGTTAAGACAGATAATATTCCGTAGCAAATCCTGCTTTGTGCCGTATATGCATTACTGGAAGCCAAAGAAGATCAGGATCGAAAGGTTTTGTGAGAGAGGCTTTATAGATCCATGTGTAATAGACTACCTCTGTCTACACCGCTTCACTCTCAGTGAAATCTTGCTCTTGCATGGGCTGACAAAATGCAGACCCTTTTCTTCTATCACATCCATTCTTCTCCCTTTGCCTTGACTAGACATGGTACTTTGGCCGAAATATTGCTCTAACCCTCTCAAGAAAAAGATGCTCTCAACATGGTCAATGTAGATTTTAAAAACAAGTTATTTACAGATACATTCAGTGTCAGTTGAATCTAGTTCATCAGCTCTTCAAGGAATCACGGAATTGTCAGAGTTGGAAGGGACCTCTAGAGATCATCTTGTCCAACTCCCTTGCTAAAGTAGGATTGCCCAGAGCACATCACTCAGGACTGCATCCAGGCAGTCTACTAAATATTTCAGCTCTTTTAGGTAGAGAAATTGCAGATATTCTTCTGGAGAGTCTACAAAAGAGATTTTGGTGGCTTTTCAAGAGAATTCATTAAGGATAAAGCTTATCGATGTAATGGCTGTATCCCAAGTTCTCTTTATTTTAATCCTGGAGACTTGGAACTCCTCTCTGGTTGCACAATGTGACACTGTATGGGGTAGAAGTAGTCCTCAAGATCCTCAGTACCTGGAAAACCTCAGGTTTAGGCAGCTAAAGGTGTTTCTTTTTGGATCCTTTCAGCATGGATGTGTGAAGGGTGAAACTGCCCTATCAGCCTCTTGTTCTGGATATGCACTGTAATCTAATTTGAGCAATCTGGTCTGGTGGGAGGTGTCCCTGCCCATGGCAGGGGGGTTGGAACTGGATGACCTTTAAGATTCCTTCCAACTCTACCCATTCTAGGATTCTATGATTCTATGACAATTGTTTTCAGATAATAATAATAATAATAATAATAATAATAATAATAATAATAATACAGATGATCAGGCACTACCCCTTCTTCTCCTCAGTAGGATGTGCATGTGACTGAAATGTTTGTTGATTCTGTCAGACTTTGAATTCAGGGCTTGGGGACCGACTTTTTAGTAGGGCCTTGTGATAGGACACAGGGTAAAGGCTTTAAACTGAAAGAGAGGATTTAGGTGAGATATTAGGAAGAAATTCTTTCCTGTGAGGGTGGTGAGGCACTGGAACAGGTTGCCCAGAGAAACTGTGGCTGCCCCATGCCTGAAAACATTCCAGGACAAGTTGGATGGGGCTTTCAGCAACCTGCTCTAGTTGAAGATGTCCCTGTGCATGGAAGGGGGGGTTGGACCAGGTGACCTTTTAAGGTCCCTTCCAACCCAGACCATTCCGTGATTCTATGAATAGATCTCTACTAAAATAAACTGCTGAAATACCGATAACCTACACTTTTTACTGCAGTTTCTTGTACAAGATACGCATTTTCCTGGGGTCTCTATTTTAAGTGTGAAAATTCCTATTGCAGTACAATATACATTTCTCATTTTATCATATATTGAAAGAAATGAGAAAAGCAGATACATCTCTAAAACTTTCCTTGCCACTTAACGTGGGTCTCGGTTTCCAGCCATTTAGGAGATCCATTAAGCCCACTGGGTTGCTCCTGTGCATGCATTAGTAACAGACTCGGCGTAATATGGAGCAGGCTTGCTGTATCATGGACACATTTATGAAGATTGATAACAGCCAGGGTTCAGTGTTAACTTTTATTGTCAAACAGGCTGCAGGAGAAACTGCCTGGTATTGCTTTTGCTTTGATTTATGAAAAGGTTGCTGCATGAAAAAGACATCGCATAAAACAGCTCTGCTGGCAGCAGCATTATAAAATAGGGCCCTAAGTAGCCCAAACAATAACTATCTATAATTATCTTCATTATTGTCTCTCTCGGCTTTTGCGGGGTGCTCAGACTGGCTGCCACTTTAGCTTTAAAGTGGACTCACCTTTCCCAGGAAGTGGGATGAGCGTGATAAAATCCTGCTGGTTTATATGGGCAGTACCCCCAGTGAAATGAAAGGGGTCGGTTAGATTTCACCTACTTGCCCAAGTGATACTGGGAGAAGGAGGATGAAAGGTCTTTAAGAAAAAAAAAGCCGTTTTCATTACAATTTCCATCACTGGGGTGTTTTCATAGAATCACAGAATGGTTAGAGTTGGAAGGGACATTAAGGATCATCAAGCTTCAACCCCCCTGTCATGGGCAGGGACACCTCCCACCAGACCAGGTTGCTCCAAGCCCCATCCAGCCTGGCCTTAAACACCTCTGGGGATGGGGCAGCCACAGCTTCTCTGGGCAACCTGTTCCAGTGTCTCACCACCCTCACAGCAAAGAAGTTCTTTCTGGTGTCTAATGTAAATCTCCTCTCTTCCAATTTGAAGCCGTTACCCCTTGTCCTGTCACTCCAGTCCCTGACAAAGAGTCCCTCTCCAGCTCTCCTGTAGCTCCCTCAAGACACTGGAAGGTTTCCCCGGAGCCTTCTCTTCTCTCTTCTCCAGGCTGAAGAACCTCAGATCTCTCAGCCTGTCTTCATAGGAGAGGTGCTCCGTCCCTCTTACCTTATTCATGGCCCTCCGCTGGACCCATTCCAACAGGTCCATGTCATTTCTGTGTTGAGGACTCCAGAGCTGGACACAGTGCTCCAGGTGGGGTCTCATGAGAGCAGAGCAGAGGGGTAAAATCACCTCCCATGACCTGTTGGCTATGGTTCTCTTGATGCAGCCCAGGATGGGGTTGGCTTTCTGGGCTGCCAGTGCACGCTGCCAGCTCATATTGAGCTTCTCATCCATGAGTACTCCCAAGTCCTTCTTCTCAGGGCTGCTCTCCAGCTATTCTCTGCCCACCCTGTATTTGTGTGTGGGATTGCCACATCCCAGGTGCAGGACCCTGTACCTGGTTTGGTTGAACTTCATGAGGTCTGCCCCAGCCCACCTCTTGAGCCTGTCCAAGTCCTTCTGGATGGCATCCCTTCCCTCCGACATGTCCACCACACCACTGAGCTTGGTGTCATCAGTAAACTTTCACTCTATCCCACTGTCCATGTGTCTCACAAAGGTGTTAAATAGCACTGGTACCAGTACCAACTCCTGAGGAATGCCACTTGTTGCCAGCCACCTCTTGGACATTGAGCTGTTGAGCTCAACCCTTTGAGTGCGTCCATCCAGCCAGTTCCTTATCCACTGAGTGGTCCATCCATCAAAGCAATGACTTCCCAGTTTTGAGACCATTATGTACGACACAGTGTCAAAAGCTTTGCATAACTCCGAATAGATGACGTCTGTTAATTTTACCCAAAATCATTACTGTTCTCCTCTGAGGGTTATTTCACACTGTGTTATATTTTGGCACCTTAAAAACAAAAGCAAAAAGCCCAGCATAATGGCAAAGATTTTTCATCTGCAGATGACAAAAAGAATGATTTTCTTTCTCTTAGCCTAGTTCCATCTTTTGTAACGAGATGTGCCATGGCAGGAGCAAGTTGAGCTCTTTAGTTAGTGGCAATTAGCAGTAAAACTTTAGTGAGAAACAGTTGAAATCAAGGGGCACGACCTAACCGGGGAAAATTTTAGTGGTTCGTCTAAGTTTGTCAAACTTTTGGTACTTTAACTAAAAAGGAATTCCTCTGCCAAACTATCTGAATGTCTTGGACCAAAAAAAAAAAAAACAACCAAAAACAAAAAGGGAGCTTAAAAAATGTACTTGATAAAGTTATGTCCTGGTTTGAGGTAAAATGAACCAATTTTCTGTTTTACAATTTTACCTTTTTTAGCTGGGCCTCTTCTAACTCACTAAACTCTGGAATTAACAGCAGATTGTTCAGAAACTGCTCACTCTCACAGTGATCAGACCTGATCACACCAAGGGATGGTGCAGAGAGGCCCTGGCTTATCCTTATTGCTAGAACTACCAAGGGCAGGGAATTCCATTATTTGCTTCGTTGCAGGGTGGGAAGAGGAAAAGCGTCGAGAGGTCACCCCTGTGGGGAGGAGGGGACAGGACAGGGGACCCCAAACTGACCAACTGGGGTGTTCCATCCCATCCGTATCACGCTCAGTATAAAAGCTGAGGGATCAAAGGGTCAACTCTCTTTCTTCAATGGCCGATGTCTGAGGAGGACCCTGTCTGTTCGTCTGCCTTTGACCCTGATCCAAGCATTCCTGACTCCAGAGCTGGAATCCAGCTCCTGTCGGTCACCGAGTCCAGTCTGGGACTTTTTCCTGA
>VXBJ01007535.1:9575-21303 GCA_013400055.1 Nycticryphes semicollaris | reverse complement strand
AATCATAGAATCCTAGAATGGTTAGAGTTGGAAGGGACATTAAAGATCATCCAGTTCCAACCCCCTGCCCTGGTCAGGGACACCTCCCACCACACCAGGTTGCTCCAAGCCCCATCCAACCTGGCCTTGAACACCTCCAGGGATGGGGCAGCCACAGATTCTCAGGGCAACCTGTTTCAGTGCCTCACCACCCTCACAGCAAAGAATTTCTTCCCAGTGTTTCTTCTAAATTTCCCTTCTTCCAATTTAAAACCATTTCCCCTCGTCCTATGGCTCCACTCCCTTACAAATAGTCCCTCTCCAGCTCTCCTGTAGCTCCCTTCAGATACTGGAAGGCTGCTCTAAGGTCTCCCTGGAGCCTTCTCTTCTCCAGGCTGAACAGCCCAGCTCTCTCAGCCTGTCTTCACAGGAGAGGTGCTCCATCCCTCTGACCATCTTCATGGCCTTCTGCTGGACACGTTCCAACAGGTCCATGTCCTTTTCTATGTTGAGGACTCCAGAGGACACAAAAATGATTTGAAAGTAATGAAAAATAAATCATGAACGTTGTGCCTTACAACTCATCTCTGCCTAAGCTCAGTTCATGATTTGAGCATGGTGAGGGGGACACTTTCCCTACTGGGATGCTTAAAGGGATGTTGAGGGCATTATGTTTTAATGTTTCTATAAAACATTGTACCAGTGGATTAAAACTAAGATAGATTATAGCAAGGTCTGGTACCCACTCATTATCAGCGTGTTCGCGGGGTTTTTATTACTCTGTGTGTGTCTTTGCTCACACGTTATTGCTGTTGCAGCCCAGTGGATTATATTTTATGAAAAACGTGGCTCATTGCAGCCTGATGCAAGACCTGGGGAAGGGCATACAGCCTTTTCCATATAGCCCCTGTGCTCAGCACTGGTGAAGCCACACCTTGAGTCTTGTGTCCAGTTCCAGGCACCTCAACCCAAGAGAGGTCTTGAGGCTCTGGGTGAGTGCAGAGGAGGGCAACAAAGCAGGGGAAGGGCCTGGAGAATAAATCTCATGAAGAGCCATTGAAGGAGATAGGACTGTTTGGTTGGAGGAAGAGGAGGCTGAGGGGAGACCTCATCCCTCTCCACAACTACCTGAAAGGACATTGTAGAGAGCGTGGTGCTGTTCTCTTCTTACAGGTAATTAGCGATAGAAGGAGAGGGAATGGCTTCTACCTGCAACAGGGTAGGTTTAGGCTGTGATGCAGGACATTAGGAAAGCATTTTTCCCAGCAAGAGTGGTCAGACCCTGGAACAGGCTGCCCAGGGAGGTGGTGGAGTCCCCATCCCTGAATGTGTTTGAGAGTGGTTGAGATGTGGTGTTGGGGGATCTGGTGTAGGGGAGAACTTTGTAGAGTGGGGCTGATGGTTGGACTCGATGATCCCAAGGGTCTTTTCCAACCTGAATGATTCTGTGATTCTAATGTATCAGAGTTGAATCCAAGCCTTTTTTTTGTTAAATAACTTCGTGCCCACATAAAAAATAAAAAAATGACATTTATTCTACTATCTCTTAAGATTGCAACCTTCAGTTCCCTCAAGTAATCATCGCCCATGGGAGCAGTGGTGCTTGAAGTGTTTAACTGTTGATTGCTTTTTCTGTACGCTACTTCTGCTTGTAATATCTCTTATTTTCTTGGCCTGTGACAGCCTTTCGGACCTCTCACAGCTGACGAAAATAGTTAAACTTATATCGCTCTAGAGAGTAATATTTGGATAATAATGTGCCACCAGTTAGTGTCTTGTGGTGCTTACACTGAGTGCAGCAGTTGACCTTTGCTATAGATGAGAAATGGGTCTCCTTATTACAACACGTTATATAGCACCTATATAAAGGGAAAGCTGTTGTTTTTTGGGTTTTTTTTAGTGGAGTAGTGTGAGGTGCTGTGAAGATTTTATTACCGCGATTTTGGGATGATGGTGTTGCCCGTGAGTTTACAAAGCTTGAAGTGAGTTGCATGGCTCTTGGGAAATAAATGGCAGTAATAAATCTCCAGCGTGGTATTGCTGACGTGTATTTGGTTTATGCTGCTTATTTGGGTTTTTGGTCTGTTTTTTAGGTCTATCTGTATTCCTGTGTGTGTGTGTGTGCTTTACACACACAGTGATGTAACTTTTCTGTGGGCAATTTAATGTAGGGACAGGAATAAAATCAAAATGGATAAAATATCAATATAAGTGGATAAAATTATTTATTTTTGCCACCTTTGCATAGAAGCAGGTGTCAAACTGCTGCAGAATTCATTTTTCCTTTGAAAAATTAGAAATAATTGGTTGTATTGTTACATACTATGTAATGCTAGTTAATATACCCAAGGAGTCCTGCAACAGCAGTGTGGCAAACCACTGGCATCGGCCACTTCTATGAGAAATGTCAGCCAAAGCATCAATTAAATTTCCCCAAGACTAGATCTGCCTTATCGTGAGCTCTTGCTAGATGTGAATTCTTTTGCTGCTTGCTGCTGCCCAAACCTCCATAGTGCCAAAATACCCCCCAGAAGTCCTAAGGGTAAGAAATGGCACCTCCTGGTGTCGTTTGTCGCGGTGATCTTCGACTTGGTGGCTGGAAGAACAGCTGAGCGAGTGGAATCTTGCCAGTCTTCATTAAATAATTTTCTGGGCGGAGTAATGAGACAGAGCTCAAGTGATGCCACATGCGAACTCTAAAAATAATTTGCGATCTGAATTTACATTGTGAGGCTTGAAATGCAGGCGTTGATGTGCTGATCACGTATCCAGGGAAGCGAGGGGCTTTTTTGCTCAATTCAGACTGAACAGATTTGACTCTTGCGGCGGAATTGGTTTGGGTTTTGTTCTGCCGAGTGGTTGGACCGACTTACTTTTGTCTCAAGTGATCGTTCCTCCTCTCTTAATTTGCCAAAGGTACCAGCTGGTTTTGATCAGTGCAAGACCAAGAAGTTCTTTTTATAGTATTATAAATTTTATATATTATATAGAGGTGCATTACATGGATAAAATATATTAAATATAGACAAAACTGCTCCTTCCAGAGTTTCTTCTGATTAAAGACTGTCATTACTACACTCTCTTTATACACTATAACGGCATGCGTGCCCCTGTTAAAAGTCTACCATTTGCATCTTTATCTTCCATGTTTATTTTAGTATCCTGGTATTCAATTAAAACCGTTCCTTAAGCTAAAAAAAACTCCTGATCATCCTAAATTTGGGTAATTCCAACACGTGGTTCCCTTCGCAGCTGCAAGGACTGCAGCTGTGTGTAAGGTACGTTTGTATAATAGTATGTTAGTGTACTTTGTCTTTTAAGGGGGTTTTTGTTCCGTTTTTCAGGGAGGGGAATCTTTTAAACAAATAGTGATTTGGGAAAATAAAAGTCAATCAATATCAGTTTAAATAAAAGTATTCCATCTAATTTTGTCTGTCAGGGTTGATGGGTGTCTTCTGTTCCTTTGAAGACTTGCTCACCAAGCTGTTTGGAGCATCAGCAGTCCCAGCAGGTCAGATCAGTGGTACCCCTGGCTTGTTGGGCGATGCCTAGTGGTGGGTATTTAAGGAAAACCGTGAAAATAGAGGGATTTTGCAGTGATACCATTTTACCTTCAAACAAGTAGTGGAGTGGGGCTTTCCTGAGGCAGGAATTGTATTTTTGCTTGTAATCTCTCAATGGACTTCTCTTACATTACTGTAGAATTATGTTTTGGACCCAAATGGCCTTATGATAACCCCAGTATACCATCGTCATAGAATCATGGAATAGTTTGAGATGGGAGGGACCTCAGCTAGATCAGGTTGCTCAAAGCTGCATCCAACCTGGCCTTGGAGCCCTCCAGGGATGGGGCAGCCACAGCTTCTCTGGGCAACCTGGGCCAGGGTCTCACCACCCTCACAGCAAAGAAGTTCTTTCTGGTGTCTCATCTAAATCTCCCCTCTTTCAGTGTAAAAGCAGGGGAAGGAAGCAGAACTAACTCTGTTGGCTTTGACGTTAAACTCAGATTCTCTATAACATCTCTTGGATGCTATAACATCTAAGTTAACCCATGCACTTGTGAGGTACTGCTTGCTGGCCTTAATACTGTATTTTTACCATCTTGGTGTGCTACTTCCTAATAGGTCTCATCCAAATCTCCCCTCTTTTTGTTTAAAACCATTCCCCCTTGTACTTTGGCTCCCCTCCCTCATCAAGAGTCCCTCTCCAGCATTTCTGGAGCCCCTTTAGGGGCTGGAAGGGGCTCTAGGGTCTTCCTGGAGCCTTCTCTTCTTCAGGCTGAACACCCCTGAATCTCTCAGCCTGTCCTCACAGCAGAGGGGCTCCAGCCTTTGGATCATCTCTGTGGCCTCCTCCGACCCCGCTCCAACAGGTCCATGTGTCTTCTGTGCTGAGACCCTGGAGCTGGAGGCAGCACTGGGTGGGGGTCTCCCCAGAGTGGAGTGGAGGGGCAGCATCCTCTAGCATTGAGTACTGGCTTTTCATTATGTTTTGTTTGGAAGAGGCTTGAATTATATTTTTTCGTTGTAAGTCTACGGCTAGAAAACCTCACCAGCAGCCTCTCATCCATATGTCATTGAGGATTTCACACACCTGTCTCAAGTTCACCTGCAATTGCCTTTCTCTAGACTGAAGTGATCTAGTCCTAACGTAATGTCCACAGAGCCTGAACATTTACCTTGGCAACTGGTTCATCAATCTAATTAGGATTCACAACCAGGAAATCCTTTCTGATCCTCATCCCAATTTCTTCTACTTGTAAGTCCCAGCCCAACAAAGGGTTTAAGAATGTGCATAACTTCGCACATGCAAATGTGGAATTACTCACTCCTTGAAGTTCTGCTCATATTTATGTGCTTTGCCAGATTTGAGATCATAAATCCTCTCTGTTAATCTTAGGGCTGCTCTTCCCTCCTTGGATGCAATAAATAAGTTGTTGCAATACAAGGAATGGTTTCCACTTTGCTTATGCTAAAAGTGGAACCGACATCTCACCAGGTGTTTCACCAGGTGGGAAACATTCACTAGATTGCAAATAAAAAAAAGCATCTCTAAAGGTCAGCGGTACTTTCTGCCAGTCTTCGTTGTTAAACCAGGTTTTTGTCAACATATTGAACTTGACTTAGTACTCTCTAGACATAATTAAATGTCTGTCTTCGAGCAGTGTGTGAGTGTGTGAAGATGCTGGAACGCGTCTTGCCTCCTCTTCTCATCTCCGTCCCTAAATTTCAAAGGTCAGAATGTTTGAAATAGATTTTTATTTGCTTTTCAGAATGTTGGGTGAGAGATGAGTGAGAGGAGGACAAATGTTTGCCTGTGGTTTTGTCGGTGCTGAGTTTTTAGGTGAAAGAGGGTAAAAACAACATGGGTAATAGTAACACTAGAGCTGATCACTGGTGGCCCAAAAGATACGTATATCAGCAGACAGAGTAACTTGTATTCCGACTTCTGCATAAGTCATATCTTTAGTGTTGCTACACACATTTATCATTCTCAAATGTAGAGCAGAAATGACTGTGATTCCCCATCCAGAAGGACCCGGACAGGCTTGAGAGCTGGGCTCGTGCAGAACTCAGGAAGCCAAGTGCAGGGCCCTGCACCTGGGACGTGGCAATCCCAAGCACAAATACAGGGTGGGCAGAGAATGGCTGGAGAGCAGCCCTGAGGAGAAGGACTTGGG
The DNA here is from genome assembly GCA_013400055.1 of Nycticryphes semicollaris. NCBI lineage: Eukaryota > Metazoa > Chordata > Aves > Charadriiformes > Rostratulidae > Nycticryphes > Nycticryphes semicollaris. The sequence continues at coordinate 15,644 of VXBJ01007535.1, read as the reverse complement.
AGTGATGGTGGATGAGAAGCTCAACATGAGCTGGCGGTGCACACTGGCAGCCCAGAAAACCAACCCCATCCTGGGCTGCATCAAGAGAACTGTGGCCAGCAGGTCATGGGAGGTGATTCTACCCCTCTGCTCTGCTCTTTTGAGACCCAACCTAGAGTACCGTGTCCAGCTCTGGAGTCCTTAACATAGAAAGGACATGGACCTGTTGGAATGGGTCCAGCAGAGGGCCACTAAGATGATCAGAGGGCTGGAGCACCTCTCCTATGAAGACAGGCTGAGGGAGCTGGGCTTGTTCAGCCTGGAGAAGAGAAGGCTCCGGGGAGACCTTAGAGCAGCCTTCCAGTATCTGAAGGGAGCTACAGCAGAGCTGGAGAGGGACTCTTTGTCAGGGAGTGGAGTGACAGGACAAGGGGTAATGGTTTTAAATTGGAAGAAGGGAAATTTAGAAGAAACACTAGGAAGAACTTCTTTGCTGTGAGGATGGTGAGGCACTGAAACAGGTTGCCCAGAGAAGCTGTTGCTGCCCCATCCCTGGAGGTGTTCAAGGCCAGGTTGGATGGGGCTTTGAGCAACCTTGTCTAGTGGAGGTGTCCCTGCCTATGGCACAGGGTTGGAACTTTATGATCTTTAAGGTCCTTTCCAAGCCAAACCATTCCATGATTCTATGATTCTCTTCCACCCTTTCATCAGGCAAATCCTTTCTTTTACACCTTTTGCAAAAGTCACACTGTGTACTCAAGTGTAAATAAAAGCAAGAACCAACCCTGCTGTGCTTGCTCTTTGGCTGGCAGCACTTCCCACACGGTAATTTGGAGGGCTCTGTGTGGGCACAGTTTGATTATGGACTGCTTCATAACATCAGTTGTAGATATTCAGAAATCAGAGCCCTGCTATTACTTCCAAATGATTTTTAGAAGAACAGAGCCATTTGGTTTGTGCTTTACACATTTCATAATGTGCTTTCCAGTCATCACCTACTTAATGTGCGAAGACAATTTTTAAAAAATAATTTAATATAAAGAGTAAATTAATTTAAAGCCTAAAAATAATGGTGCAGCAGTAAGGGACCTTCATTACCATATGCCCTTTTGTCTTTCTCCCCCGTTACGTGTTTTGCAGCTATTTTCTATACTGTAAACAAGTCCTGCAAATTCACTCAGCAGAGATGCTGTTGGAAGGGGCTCTTTTTGGATGAGATAATCTTAAAAAAAAAAAAAATAGAAGACACCCCCTTTCCTCCCTGCCCTCCCCCCGCAGCCACCTTTTTGTGTCACGATGGAGAATACCACTGTCTTGCTGCTGTTTCAGACTTGTCACTTCATCTTTGAGCTGCCCTTCTCTCTGGGTCTTCTCAGCTGGGTTCATGTTTTGCTTGTCCCAACTCTTTACGCAAACTATCTCAAACACGGCCTTTCTTGTCCATCTGCTCAGCTAAATCCATCACAACTCGGGCTACCAGTTACCACAACATGGGCTTTTTATTATTTGTTTGTTGATTTGTCTGCCCCCTGGCCGTGAGAAGTGAAATCTTGCCCTGATGGTGTCTGTTGAAAGCGGTGCTGCAGGTAAATTCCTACCCCAGATTCACATCATGGAATCATGGAATCCTGGAATTGTCAGAGTTGGAAGGGACCTCTAGAGACCATCTAGTCCAGCTCCCCTGCAAAGCAGGATTGCCCAGAGCACATCACTCAGGACTGCATCCAAGCAAGGCTTGAAAGTCTCCAGAGAAGGGGACTCCACACCCTCCCTGGGCAGCCTCTGCCAGGGCTCTGACACCCTCAAAGGAAAGAAGCTTTTTCTCATCTTTGAATGGAAGTTCCCATGTTCCAGTTTGTGCCCATTGCCCCTTGTCTTGTCACTGAAAACCACTGAGAAGAGTCTGGCTCCATCCTCCTTCAACCCACCCTTCAGATACTTGGAACCATGAATAAGGTCTCCCCTCAGCCTTCTCTTCTCCAGGCTAAAGAGTCTCAGCTCTCTCAGCCTTTCATAGAATCATAAAATGGTTAGAGTTGGAAGAGACCTTAAAGATCATTCAGTTCCAACAGTTCCAACCCCCCTGCCCTGGGCAGGGACATCTCCCACCAGACCAGGTTGCTCCAAGCCCCATCCAGCCTGGCTTTAAACACCTCCAGGGATGGGGCAGCCACAACTTCTCTGGGCAACCTGTTCTAGTGTGTCACCACCCTCACAGCAAAAAAGTTCTTCTTAGTATTTCTTCTAAATTTACCTTCTTCTCATTTAAAAATGTTAGCCCTTGTCCTGTCACTCCACTCCCTGACAAAGAGTCCCTCCCCATCTCTCCTGTAGCTCCCTTCAGATACTGGAAGGCTGCTCTAAGGTCTCCCCGGAGCCTTCTCTTCTCCAGGCTGAACAATCCCAGCTCCCTCAGCCTGTCTTCAAAGAAGAGGTGCTCCAGCCCTCTGATCACCTTTGTGGCTTTCTGCTGGACCCATTCCAATATTTCCATGTCTTTTCTATGTCGAGGACTCCAGAGCTGGACATAGGACTCCAGGTGGGGTCTCATGAGAGCAGAGCAGAGGGGTAGAATCACCTCTCGTGACCTGCTGGCCACGCTTCTTTTGATGCAGCCCAGGATGCATCAAAATAAATGAGCCCTTTCCTCATCAGGGAGACGCTCCAATCCCCACGTCACCTCCTTTCGTCCTGCCACCAGTGTCCCCATCGGTGTTACCCCGTGTGAGTCGCACGTCTTCGCTTTTGAAGCCCCGCGTGTCTCATTTCTGCTTCCCTGCTGTTTCCACTTCCTTATCACAGAACCACAGAATATCAGGGATTAGAAGGGACCTTGAAAGATCATCCAGTCCAATCCCCCTGCCGGAGCAGGAACACCTAGAGCAGGTCACACAGGAACGTGTCCAGGCGGGTTTGGAATGTCTCCAGAGAAGGAGACTCCACAACCAGTCTGGGCAGCCCGTATTTGCTCTCTCTCTCTGGACCACTCCTGACACCGCCTTCCGCCTCTCACTCATCCACCTTTCAAACAAGCACCAAGTTCTGCTGTTTCTCAGAAGGAATTTCTGCTCAACACAAACAACGTGGATTGATTAACCTCCCACAAATCCCTCCAAAAATCAGGGTTTCTTTAAAGTACTTGAAAACTGTCGGTGAGCGTGTGTGTGTCTATGTCTATGTGTGTGTGTGTGTATCTGCTCTCACAATAATACATTTTATCATGATAGCATATATTTGAGTGTATATAGATATGCTTTTTACTCTCACGATAATATGTACATTATGTGTATTTATGTGTACATAATATGTATATTATATAGATATGTTTATGTATATAATGTATAGTAGTACGTAACATGTATATAATACGTATATTAGTGTGGAAGTGTGTATATTATTGTGAGCACATATTATGTATATTGTATAATGCATATAATACATAATGTATATAATGTATATATATTATCATGAGAGCCTATATATGCAAATTATTGTGAGGTTACAGATTGCCTCAGTTTCCTTGGTTCACCATCAGTTTGTTATTTCTTATCTTTGTGTGCGTTATCAGCATGTTGAGGAAAAAAAAACCCAACCCTGTCTTGTTCTTTTCTTTTCCTGCTCCTTCGTGCAGCTGGGGTCTGGTCACAGTGTGATTCCTCTCTCCTACATCAGCAGGAGTTAATTAAAGGGGGGTCAGGAGATGTTCTCCAGTGCGGTCCTGGGCTGGTGTATTTGTTCTAATCGGTAGCACGTTCATCAAGAGGGTTTTGTTTTAGAGCTAACACTTCCCTCGGCAATGCCAGGCATGACCTGGGGAACATCACACGTAGGGGACCATCCCCAGTTTGGATGTGGGTGTAGATGAGGAGGGACTCTTGATCAGGGAGTGGAGCAATAGGACAAGGAGTGACGGTTTTACAGTGAAAGAGGGGAGATTTAGATTAGATATTAGGAAGAACTTCTTTGCTGTGAGGGTGATGAGGCACTGGAACAGGTTGCCCAGAGAAGCTGTGGCTGCCCCATCCCTGGAGGGGTTCAAGGCCAGGCTGGATGGGGCTTGGAGCAACCTGGTCTGGTGGGAAGTGTCCCTGCCCAGGGCAGGGGAGGTGGAACATGTGGGTATGGATGAGGATGTGGGTGAGGATGAGTCTGTGAATGTGGATGTGGGTGTGGATGTGCTGAGCTGCTTGTTTGGAGCAGAAGGCAGGGTTTAACCCTCATGAAATGCAGGTTGTGCCGTATCGTGCTGCTTGGCCTCGAGTCAGAGGATCATCTCTGGTCTGTTTTATTTAGTCGTACAGAGGTAGCCTCAGATGCCAAGGGTTACATAAATCAATCCAAATGCTTTTGATAGGTGTCAGCATTTTAATGAGTAGTAAAATTGAGCCCTGGGTACTTCTGGCCATCTAATGGCACTTTTTTTTGTAATGCATGCTGATTTTTTGTTGCTGTTTTTTTCCCCATATTTTATGACAATTGCCTGAAGTCCTGATCTGGTGGGATTATGCCAGATACCTGCACAGTTGGAAACTCATCAGCGATTCAGATTCCTTCAGTCAGAGTGTCAGTTTTATCAAAAAACTTGTAAAGCTTACCGTGGTGATTTCAAATTTCCTCTTTAGTAGACATTTTGTTTGAATGCCATGAAGGGGCTCCTTTCTCGGCGCCCCCAGGAGTACAATAAGCTATGCTCTTTGAGAGAGGCTAGATGACTACAAAGTTACCTTCATTAAATTTTCTCCTCATGCTTTAGCATAGAATATTTCTTTTCAAACCCTTCCCTCGTTTGCTTTTGTGTCTTCATCCTATTACCTTGATGAGATTGCGGTGCATCAGCTTGATGGAAAAGGCGGGTGCGCGGCTCCCTTCGGAGGTTCATTCCGGCACGTAGGAATATTCCGTTGGCCTGTGAGGTGCTTGAGGAGCAGCTGGGAAAGAGAAAGCAGATCAAGTAAATTGTAAACTTAATAAAAACACGGCGTTCCTAGCGTGCCATGTGGCGCGCGCCGCGGATCAGGCTGCGGTTTTTTATTGACTTTTGCGAAGAAAGGCATTTCAGATTTCACGTAAAGTAGTTATTGAGTTGCACTGAATGGAGATGGAGATCTCTCAGGGTTCCGTGGCACTCCTGCTTCATGACCACGGTATGTATTTTTATCTTCAGTTCAGTTGTGAAATTCCTAAGCGATTAAATAAATGAGTGAATAAATAAGATGATGGGACACTTGCCCTGCCACATGTCCCAAAATCTCTCTCTCGGGAATCACGGAATCATCGAATTGCCTAGATTTGAAGGCATCTTTCAGATCATCTAGTCCAACCATCAACCTAACACTGACAAAAGCCATCACTACGCCCCAGGACATGGGGTAGTTGAGGGAAGAGACCTCCTGACCGAAGCAGGGTCAGCTCTGGGACCAGACCAGGTTGCTTTATCCATTCACATACTTCAACCCACATTCTCACTACAGATTCCACGTAATTACTAGGTTTGCACTGTTTACCATCTCTTACGAGCATTTTCTTCAATCAAGGCCCACAGCCCCTTAAATCCTTCTGTAAAATGGCCCTTATTTATGGGAATTTTAGAGAAATTCTCTGTTAAGGGGGTTTTTCGTTTCCCTTTTGAGGCATTTCCTCGCTGTTGGCTCAACCGTCTGAGAGTCCTGTCATCCATCATTAAACAGAAATCAATCGGAAACCCTTCGGTGGGGTTACTATAATGGACATTGCAACCTTCTTTCCTGAGCGGGAGATCGTGCAGCACGTGGTTTATGGCCATCTCATGTTAGACAGTAATCTCATTTAGTGTTTTCCCAAAAGTGCAAATAGTGCATTAGGGGAGTGTAACAAGCACAGCAGATCGATACGGAGACGGTGCTCTCCTTCAACAAATTAATCCAAGAAAATGGACTTTGTTGACTAGAGGGAAGTGGCCCTGTGCACATTGAGCTGCTGTGGGTCTGCAGTGCCTGGAATCATGGAATCACAGAATTGTCAGGGTTGGAAGGGACCTCTAGATGTCATCTAGTCCAACTCCGCTGCTAAAGCAATATTGCCTACAGCATGTTACTCAGAACTGCATCCAGG
>VXBJ01007525.1:1132-25045 GCA_013400055.1 Nycticryphes semicollaris | reverse complement strand
TTAGTCTCTCAACCCAGGACAGGGATGAAATCAGGTTTGCCTGTGAGAAGCTATGGGATGACCAAGGTTAGAGGGAGGGCTGCTAGTGAACTCAGACTGGGGTTGGTGCTGTTTAACATCTTTGTTACCATCACAGACAGCGAGATTGTGGGCACCCTCAACAAGCTTGCTGATGACACGATTGTGTTGTGCAGGTTGGCATGATGGAGGGAAGAGATGCCATCCAGAGGGACCTGGACAGGCTTGAGAGGTGGGCCTGTGTGAACCTCATGAAGTTCAACAAAGCCAAGTGCAAGGTCCTGCACATGAGTCATGGCAATCGCAAGCACAAATACAGGCTGGGTGGAGAATGAATTGAAAGCAGCCCTGTGGAGAATAGCTTAGGGGTGTTGATGGATAAGAAGCTCTACATGAGCTGGCAATGTGCACTTGCAGCCCAGAAAGCCAACCATATTCTCAGCTGCATCAAAAGAAGCATGGTCAGCAGCATGTGGGAGGTGATTCTCCCCCTCTACTTAGCTCTTGTGAGACCCCAGCTGAGGTACTGCCTCCAGCTTTGGAATCCCCAGCCTGAGAAAGACATGGACTTGTTGGAGAGAGTCTGGAGAAGAGCCACAGAGGTGATCAGAGGGATGGAGCACCTCTCCTATGAAGAGAGGTTAAGAGAGCTGGGATTGTTCAGCCTCGAGAAGAAAAAGCTCTGGGGAGACCTTATAGCAGCTTGGAAGTCGATGATCTTTAAATTCCCTTCCAACCCAAACCGTTTTGTAATTCTATGATTCTATGAACTCACCTTCACTCCTCATCAAGGTGTCACAGTCTTTTTTAAAAAGATACCTGCTTTGAGCAGGTGCTAGAGTGCCTGAACTGCCTGGTCCTGCTGTCTCTGGCACTGACAACAGGAGCCCAACTGAATTTCCGGACTAAAATTACGGCTCCTCGTTACTATGCTCATTTTGTGGAGCAGCAGTGACACCCGGTGGCTGTTAAATAAATTCGGCTAGTCCCTTTCACCTGAATTCCACCTTCCTCCACTCCCTGCCTGCCCTTGATGCATTTGCAGGGACACTAAATTCGGCGTGAAGTAACATGATATATCATTGCCTTCACACCGCTCCCAGCCATACAATGCAAACTGTGAGAAAAAAATATCTTTAGTCTTCTGGGAGCTGTGGAATCAAGTGCCAGCTGTATCTTTTGTACTACACAAGAATAAAACAGCTCTGGGAGATGAAAGATCAGATCTTAGGAACAAGGTTGTACAAAGGAAATGACTCCCCTGAATTAACTGTATCCAGTTTATAATGCCTAGCAAGTAGCAGAAAGTTGAAATGATGGTGATTTGTAACAGCATACCCCAACCCTTAATGAAGACAGGAGTTAGACTGTGCTGTAGACAGGACAGTTTATCCTCGCAGTAGTAGGCAAGTGCTTAAGCACAATTAGTCTGATCACAAGTACATTTTTCCCCTTTTGCTTTGAGAAAATTGTGAGTTATGTGCAAGCAGAAGAACACCTTTCTACAAAATTACAAAGCTGGCAGATTCTGTGCAGCTGCCCTAGTCTGCAGCTGTCCGCAGAAGTGTTAAGGCTAGCAGACACCACTTGAAGTCAACTACTTCAACCACGCTGCTCAAGCAGCGTCAGCTAAAGCAGTTTGCCCAGGATTGTGACCATTCTCACAATAAAATAGTCTGTTCTTGTGTGCAGATACAATGTCATGCATTTTAATTTCTGTCCATTGCCTCTTGTCCTGCCACTGGGCACCACTGAAAGGGGCCTGGCTCTATCTTCTGTACTCCCCATGGTGATAAGATCCCCAAACCTTCTTTTCACCAGGCTCTAGCTCTCTCAGCCTTTCCTCACAAGACAGAGGGCTCAATTGCTTAATCATCTTAGTGGCCTGTTATTGGATTCTTTCCAGTATGTCCATGTCTCTTCTACTGAGGAGACCAGAACAGGACAGAATACTCCAAGTGTGGCCTCAGCAGTGCTGTGTAGAGGGGAAGAATTGCTTCCCTTGATCTGCTCAGGTGCTGGGTTTACTCTTTCTCAGATGCAGAACTTCATATTTCCCTCTGTTAAGCTTCATAAGATTCTTGTTGTCCCATTTCTCCAGTCTGTTGATGTCCTTCTGAATGGCACTGTTGCTACTGTTGCTACTTCTCCCACTTTTGTGGGAGCAAACTTGCTGCAGCTGCACTCTACCTAGTTGATCAGAGTAAGATAAGAAACAGTATTGGCCCCAGTACAGACTCCAGGGGGTACATCATTGGTGACTGGACTTTATGTCATTATTCACAACACTCTGGGCCAGCTGTTTGGCCAGTTTTAAATCACTTCAGTGCCCACTTACCTAATCCGCTTTTTTGCCTGTTTCTCTTTTAGCATATTGTGAAAACAGCTTCAAAAGCTGACCTGAACCAAGGTAAACAATGTTTTCCCCTCATCCACCAAGATAGTCACCTTGTTGGAGAAGGGTATCAAATTGGTTAAACATGACTTCCCTTTCGTAAATCTGTGCTGACCGCTCTTGATCACCTTCTTGTCCTTCATTTTTCTAGAAATGGGTTCCAGGATTAGTTGTTCCATCACCTTCTGCAGACTGAGGAGAGCTGATCCAGTCTGTGCTTCCCCGACTCTCTCTTCTTGCCTTTCTTGAAGATAACACTGACATTTGTTCTCTTCCGATCCTCAGAACCTCTCCTAGCTTCAAAGTTTCTCCCTTTCAAAGATAATTAAAAGTGGCCTTCCAATGATATCTGCTAGCTTCCCTCAGCACTTGTGAGTGCAAGCTCTCAGGTCACATCAATTTCTTCACGTTCTGTTTGGGTTTCCTAACCTGACCTTCATCCACTTTCTGGTCTCAGGAGCCTAGGATTCCTGAATGCTAGTCTTACCAGTAAAGGCTGAGTCAAGGAAGGTATTGAGTTCCTTAAACTTTTCCTTTAGCACCATTGTCCTGGGTCCATTTAGTGTTGAGCCCACATTTTCCTACCCTTTCATTCATTTACGTACTTGTAGAATCTCTCCTTGTTGGCCTCACCAGAATCAATTCCAGATGGCTTTTGGCTTTTCTAATTCTGTCCCTGTATGTTTATATAGAATCTGTATCTTCCTCGATCAAAATTCCTCTTGTTGCTAGTCATCCTCACAGAGGACCTTTCTCCATGCTTAGGAGGAAGCTAAAACTAATATATTTGATATTGATGAAACTGGTGGTGTGTTGAGACCATTGACTACCTAAAAAAGTTTTGTTTTACCAGGTTCTTTCCTGCCTTTTGCTTAAACATTAAGCACTTTAGGGCTGGGATGACATTTTTCTCTGGTTTTGTATGACAGCTAAGATAGAGTTCAAGGAAGGGGACCCATAAAGGTATAATACTAAAATAGGTAGCATGAACTGTGGTAGTAACCCTAAATAGTTTGTCACTTACTGGTGTAGAGAAATGACATGCAAACTTGCTCCTTTGTTCATGTTTTCACTTGAGTCATAAGGAAAGCAGTTCACAATTAACCTTTTTTCTACCATAGAGCCACAGAGTGATCAGCCAAGTCTAAAGTGCAATGAATAGAAGTCAGATGAGTAGAAAGGGCTAAGCTTCTGGGGTGTGCTTTTAACAAAGGGCCTCCCTGGAAGCAGCTTTTAACAAAGGGCCTCCCTGGGAGCAATTCTTTCCTGTCCTCCAGGTAGGCACGGTCCAATGGGACTCCAGATGGTTCCCTGCTGTGCTGCAAGTCAGACACTTCCCCACCAGAGAGGGAAAGTGCAGGCTTTAAAAAGAAACCAGATGGCAGATTTTCCCCAAACTCCTGCTAGAAGATAAACTCCATAATGACTTAATTTGATCTCAGGACTTTGCTTTTAAATGACCCAAAGGTACCTAGTGGAAACAATTTTCCATGTGGAACAAAAAACTCCATGTAATGTTTACTAGAAAAGTTAGGAGCAAACTGTATTACATACGGTTACACTAGTTGTGATAAATTTTATTTCTTTCACTGTAATAGCTGTATTCTAAGTTGAAGAGGTTGTCCAAGTCACAAACCCAGATCATCCTCCTTATTCTAGTTCTCCATGTGCTTGAAAGCATATCTTCTGCTGATACAACAGAGGAGGTGGTTTTGATGATGGCAGTGTGGAGGAAGAAGAAAGTGGGTAGTTTCTTTCAGATTTCATTCCAGCCTCTGATCAGATTTTGACCATGATGAAGATCTTGAAACCAAGCTTATCTGTTTCCTCTACAATATCTTGTGACAGTGGGTTTGTCAGTTCTTAGACACTGATTGTGGCTGAGAAAATGGTGAAAGACAGCATAAGACTAATTTTCCTTCTGTGGATTTGCAGCAGGGATTTAGTAGTATGTTTGCCTGAGGTAGCGGGATTGGTTTTGATGATTAGAGAAGTCCCCTTCTGTGTCCTTCTGTAGCCTAGGAAGGTACACCTGCAGAGATCTGGCCTCATCCTAGGTTACTAGTTTGCAGAACTAGAATCTGTTGAATACTGCTCACTGTTGAATTCCTACTGAATTAGGAGTTGGGTTTTTTAAAACAAGCCCTTCCTAACTGTTATTTGGTCCTATAGAGTCTTGCTTCCTTGTCCTGCTGAGGCCGATTTCCTACTCTGCATTCTACTTTACTACATTTTTTGGTTTCTAATAAGACAGCCACTTGTTTGAGAAATTGTTCAAGATCATTTCTCTCCTTTCCGTCTGCCCACGCCTTATCATGCGAAGCAGCTTTTTTTTCCATCTGACATTTTCCTGTGCATTTCCCAAAGAATCTCCATCTTCTGCTTTCTGGTTTTTGTCACCCATCCCTTTGGCTTCTATCTTCTTGGGCTGGTTTTTGCTTTTGCTCCTTCTATTCCTGAATCATTACTTCCTGACCATGTCTTAATTGTTTTCCTCAAGGATAGTTCAGGCTTAGTTTGGTAGAAAATGATTACAAGCCCATTTAGTTAGTCCCAGATTTCTCTGCCTTGGTGCTATGGGTAATTACAGGACTGTGGAGAAGTATCCTATATGGCAAGTTTGATGACTGATCAGGTGAAATTCTACTATTACACATTGTGGAGTCAGACACTACTTGGATAGTTGCTACACTATTTGGATAGTTGTCCTGCATAGCACTTCCCAAAATCTTCCAAACTAGCTGTTCAAGTATTATACAACTCTTTACTCTCCTGTTTTTTGCAGTGGTGGTTCTTTGATCTCTGACTGAGACTTTCCTGGCAAGCCTTTGTCCCCACTGCCTCTTACTTCTCTAGACCCTAGCCAGAGCAAAATGCTGGTCCTGGCAAATCACTCCTCAACTAAGGGCAATCCTAACACCAATTTGTGACTCAGCTACTGGTGAAACAGGCAGGGCTCTGAGCTAGTGCACAAAACAGTAAGCCAGTATGGAAATTGTAAGGTGATCTCATTTCCTTATGAGATCTGGTGTGAGATACTTTTTATGTGAGGGTAATTCCCTTAGATTTCCCTCTGTAATGTCTTACTCCAGCTTCCTGCAAGGAGCCTGAAAAATCTACCTATATGCATGCATCTTGACAAGTCAAGTGTTAAGGCAACTCAAAAAGGAATGTTTCAGTTTGGGGATATTTAGGAAATAGCTGCTCCCACACATGCTGACTATGTCCCGGAGTAGATCTCTGCCAGGAAAAGACATGAATATGTAAGATGACTTCAGGAACAGAATAAGATCTCTTTGAAGGGCTGAGTTACTCTTTCATCTCTGCACTGGTCACCCAGCACTGTGTGAAACAGCACAAAAGCACATGGTGAGGCTCTCCTTTTCCCACTCATCACATCAGTGGCATGGGAACTTTGAAGATTATAGGACATGCAGGGACTGCATATTCTGGGGATGCTTGCTAGAGGAAAGGAAGTGCTACTCCGAGGAGCACCACAGGACAGTTATCTGTTTATGCAGAACTGTTAGTACATGAAGTACCAGCTTATCACTGACCTGCAAATAGTGACCCTAATTCCTGTGTTTGATGAGAGACTCCTAAGCAGTTGTTGTGTTTCTGAGAGTAGCGCCCTGCTGCAGGACAAGGCAAAAGCAGTGATTTGATAATGATCACATCCTTATCCATGTTGGCACATGTCAGGGTAATATGCAGCTGTTATGATTATAATCATGCAAATTTGCATTTGGCAGTGATGTCTTCATGCATGCAGCTTATCACATTAATTCCAGTCATCCTTCAGTGGATAGTCAGGAAGCAAAGTCACACCTTGGAAAGTTCTGGTAATACAGAAGGATATATGTCTTCAATTTAATTGTTTAGAAGACATCTAACAACTTTGTAAATTTTGCAAGGAGGCACATCATCACACAAGTCTGTATGAGTGACAAGGTCACCTTTATAGTACAGTTATCACTGTTATAATTTATTCCTGTTATCACTGTACATAAATCTTGTCTTTTCCCTGAAGGGGAACAGTAGTTTGTCCTTAGGTCCCTCCTACTTTTCCAAGTTAAAAATTCTTTGATTATACTTTCAAAATGAATTGTTATTTGTTATTCTTTATTGTTCCTCAAATGAACTATTCATAGAAGTTTTATGTTATGCTCGAGGAATATTAAAGATACTTGAAGTCTTCACATGGGAAAACTTCCTGAAAGTTCCTAGACTCATGACGATTGAGTTTGTTGGCAGAAATATAAAGAGGGGATTTTCTTCTTTACAAATAATGGATTCAAGTACATTTAGTCTATTTTTAAGCTGTCATCAGAATAGACAATCTGGGGAAAAAAAATATTTAACACAGAGAAAAAGTGGTTGTTAAAAAAAACTTCCTTCTTAAACAGCACCTTGCATTTCCACTTCCAAATCATTATTCTCAAGTATCTGCAAAGGCCCAGTGAGTTGGAAACTCACCAACAGAACCACCACATCTTACTGTATTTTCATATCCACATATATATACATAATATATGTATTATAACCCTGCTATGGTTGTGATTTCTGATACTTCTCTTGATATGTGGAATTCCTTTGGATACAATGATTCATTCATGGACTGCATAAAGCTGTCTGTATAAGAACTAAAACTTTGCTTCCTCACAGGACACTGCTTAGAGACATGGTTTAGTGATGGTTTTTATCAGAGTTATGTTTATGGTTGGACTAGATGATCTCAAAAGGTCCCCTCCAACCTAGACAGTTCTATGGTTGAGTGTGTAGGCATATGCACACACATAAACATACACACACACATGCACACATGCTGCTTTCTGAAAAGAAAAATTTGGAAAGTCAAGTCATTCAGCTAGTTGACTGGAAGTGCATACAACTGGTTTTGGTATGGAAATTGCTTCTCTGCTCCTTTGTCCTCTGTGTGTAAATGAATTTGCATTAGTAACTAAACAAGAGCCATCCATTAGAAATCTATTCCCCATGGCACAGTGAGTGTCCTGCCTGAGGATGCAGCAGAGAGAGGATTTCTACATATTCTTACACAATAAGCAGCAAGCTTTAGTTGTTATTCCTGCAGTTGGGGAATACTGTGGACAATTTTCTTCTTTCTCCGTAGTGACAAAGAAGTTGCTACTGTGATTTCATTTGCTCCCATACTCATTTTCTGAGGATGTTTAAACTGCTACCATAGCAGATAGAGTCCCTGCTGGGAATCCTACAGAGTAACAGGTATTAAATTCCTAGACCTTCAAATAGTGCTTTGTAGTCTAGCTAAACCCCTCAAATTATTTAATCTTGCTTTGTGCCTGTTTATTCTGGGATCTAATCCTCACTGCAATTGAAATCACACTGCCAGCCAAAATTAGGCTGGGTGCTGTGTTCTTTCTAATATCATCTGAAGTCAGTGAAACAGAAGAGATTTTGGGCATGGGGATAATATAAAGCAAGTAAACAAAGACGCTATCATGGGATCTGTTTCCCAGCGTAATTTTCAAGTGACCTTGAAGCAGGCCCAGAAATAGAGATGTTGCTTAACAGAACAGAGCTGGGCACGGTGTTGAAGAGGAACGATTGTGCTCTTTCACCACAGTGAGCTCAAACAGAAAATGACCCATTAAACCTGTCTTTCCTCCTTTAAGGGAGGGACACACCAAACAGATCTTGAGAAATGACAGCACCAGCTATTTTAATAGTAAGAAGTGGCATTCTGAGGCACACTCCATATATTTCTGCAGTGACAAGAGATGAGGGATGACCTGAACTGCTAGTAATGTTATGCCTACACTGTAATTGCCTATTGTTTCTGGGGAAGCTGAATTTATGATCATCTCTGGCCTGTACTTCCTCCTTGCATGTGGTCATTGCCTTCCTAGACAGAATATTCAGGACCCATTCTGTTAGCATTTCAAAAGAGAGCAAATAAGGCAACCGAGCCACTGACAAAAAGGAGGAAGAGGGAAATAATTACTTTCCATGTGCTGATTATTCTCAAGGCTGTGCCACTAGGAGGCTGCAGTTTATGCTCTGCAGGCTGTCTGCTTTGTTAGTCACTGAGATGGTTCAACACCCACTCGGGAATTCCTAGTGGGTGACTTTTCATAATGCTCTATGTGCTGCTAAAGAGAGGCATGATGAACCCACATGGGAACAATTCAATTAATTACATGGTCACTGTGTTGCTCCATAAGCTGTTGTGAGTGGGATATATTAGAAATGAAGTTCAGTTGTGAAAATGGGTATTATTGGGCAGAGTGGCTGGAAAGCTGCCTGGCAGAAAAGGACCTGGGAGTGTTAGTGGACAGCCAGCTAAACATGAGCCAGCAGCGTGCCCAGGTGGCCAAGAAGGCCAACAGCATCCTGGCTTGTATCAAGAACAGTGTGGCCAGCAGGAGTAGGGAAGTCATCGTGCCTCTGTACTCGGCACTGGTGAGGCCTCACCTCGAGTACTGTGTTCAGTTCTGGGCCCCTCACTACAAGAAGGACATTGAAGTGCTGGAGCGTGTCCAGAGGAGAGCCACCAAGCTGGTGAGGGGTCTGGAGAACATGTCGTACGAGGAGAGGCTGAGGGAACTGGGCATGTTTAGTTTGGAGAAGAGGAGGCTGAGGGGAGACCTTATTGCCCTCTACAACTACCTGAAAGGAAACTGTAGAGAGGCAGGGNGTTGGACTCAATGATCTCAAAGGTCCCTTCCAACCACTAAGATTCTGTGATTCTGTGATTCTGTGATTACCTGACAGTTGGAGGTTGGATTCTTATTCCTTTGAAGCTGCTTATTGCTTTTAAGACCAGGTGTTTAGTAGATGCATAGCCAGCAGCGATTTAGGAGTTTCAGTGCTATGTAAGGTCTGCAATGGTCTATTCAGTTTGCCAGTGATGAAGGAGAACTTATGACAGACAGATATCCTGCCTTCGAGTCTGTGGTTACTAATTTTACACATTTTCAGTTTAACAGAAATTATTCCCTTCCTGGGCAGGACAGTCCCATAACAATTTATGTAATTTAGCCATGACTAGTACCTTGGTCTACTTTATATAATTCATCAACCTCATAGGGAGGCTAAAGAGAAACACCTTGATCACAGTTGCTAAGCTGTGGTTGCCATCTGCTGATGAATGTCTTCAAGCTGTTAGTAATGGTGAGAATTTTTCCACTGGAATCCTGGTTTAGCAGCCAAAACAAAGATATTTTGTTCTTTTTTTGACTGTAACTAGTTTTGCTAGATGTGTCTATTCTCTGCAGATCAATTTCTCTGTTGCAAATTTAAGCATAACAAGATAGGAACATAAGTATATCAGTGCCACCTCAGATGAAGGCCTCCTTAACTGAGCAGCCTGTCTCTAATCATGTACAAAGCACATTCTGAGAAGAATAAGAACAGGGCACATGCATTCCCTTGAGGAGTCCACAGCTTTCTGCTATTTTTGGCTCAAGAAACTCCATGAACATGATGTGATTTTTCCATTTAGTAAGTCTCATGCAAATACCTTCCCATTTTGCTTTTAAATATATGCCAACTTTTTGCACTCACAGCATCTTTCAGCAGTGAATTCTATTAACACACAAATTGTAATTTCAGTTGCAAGCATCATGAAAGCAGTATCTTTTCCCCATTGTATTCTCTATTACTATGTATGTTAAAGCTTCTAAAGGGAATCAATTTTCTCCAGTGTAAATACAAAAATGCTAGTGTGTTTCAGGGAGATGCTGTGAAACCCAGAGACTGGAGTCAGGAGGGTGTGAGACATAATTCCAGCTTTCATAAGCCACTAATGTTTGTTAGCAAGATGAAACTAGAAATCAAGTAAAAGGTGAGAATTTCAGGATGTTTATTTCTCTCTTGCTGTCCAGAGAGCTGCAAGAAGGGGGATGCTTCACACGGGAAGGGAATTCAGGAACTAAGGGTGAGAACAGCACAGGCAGGCACACTGATCTCCATGACAGGGCACTAGGACAGCACCTGAAGAAGAAAAGCAGTAGCCAGAGTCAGACAAGAATCCAGTGCTGATCAGACAAATCCATGGTGATGAGGCAAGTCTCAAGTCAAGTCAGGAACATGGTCAGGGTCAGCAAGATAGATGGTCAGGTACAAACATATCTACAGAGTAGATCAATCAAGGAGCAATCAGCTCCCAAGCCAAGCAGTGAAGGATGTGTGTAAGTCCCAAATGAGGCTTTCCATAGCTCTTTTTATCCAGCTTTTTCCCTGCAGTCCCAGGTTACAGGGCTGTACCATGTCAGAGCTGGGCTTGCACGCAGGCAGACAGACCATCAGCTAGTAAGAGATTGCAAAGCCTATTGGTGCATTTAGGATGTTGTTTCTCATTTTCCACATCTGCACATCTATCCTTTTTTGCACATCTTTCTTTTCTGCATATCTTCTTTTTCTGCTTTTTCTGTACCATCTAACAAAAGAGGCACCTAACCTTGTGTGCCAGTGTGATTTACTGTTTTCACTGAGAAGAATGATCTTTTCTGGCCAGCAGGGATGGTTGCAGCTCTTGTGGATGTGTACATTGGCTGGCAGGCAAACCCATAGAGGATAGTGGGCTTGCTCACAAGACAGCATTAATTGTTAAAATTATGCCCCTTGTTTTATGGCAACAGGGACTCTAATTTGCAATTGCCTATCAAGATACTTATTTTCAAGAAATCTGTAGAAATTTTGAATCTTGGATTTGCCCATGACTGAAATAAGTTGAGACAGTCAGATAGCTGAATCCTTATCTGCTTAAGGAATCAGAGCCTCTGCCCCTTATGCATACACTCAGGTGTCTGTTTTAGTAGACTGAAGCTTGCTGAGAAAATGAAAAATATAAATTGCCATAGGGAAGAAAGACAGTCTTGACTTCTACTTTAAGAAGTAGACACAACCTTCTGTCAGTGTGGAAACCATTAGGAACATGAGCACTTTAGGGAATTCCCTTCTTTAAAGAAAGAGTAATTGCTTGGTCCTGTGAGGAATGGTACATAAACTGGTCCTGACCATCAGTAAAGCAGTCTGTAAAGACGCCAAGTCCTGTTAGCATTTTAGCAGCTTCACACCAAACCACAGCATAGAAGTAATCTTAGTGCTAGGGAAGGACTACTTTATTAGCAGCTACTAGTCTCATGTGGCTCTCTCAATATACTTGCTAGCTCAAATCATCAATGTGGCTTTGCAATCATGCCTCAGGAGAGGGCATTTTTCTTTCTACATGTCTGAACTTGTTTCTCCAGATCTGAGAGACAAAAGAAGTCAGCTAAATGTCTGAATGCATTTGGTGGCTGCCAGGTCAGTAGAAGACCCTAAATGCTGATTTACAAGCACAGGAGTGCCACAATGAACAAAACATTTAGCTTGTGTAGGACTTAATCCCCCATCACTCTCAAAAGTTATGGGGAATGGCCTGTGAAACAGCTCTTGAGCTCTTGAGCTGCTGAGCAGCATGATTGGTGCAGATTTGAGATTATGAATACCATTCCCAGGGCTTCTTTTAGACTCTTCAAGCTCCTGTCTTTGGGTACCCTTCTTTGCCCTCTCTTTTCTGCTTCATATTAAACCTCTCCTTTCTGGTAAGTTCTGAGCAGATTTGTCTGTACAAACTTGCTCACTGAAAAATCCTTCTCACTCTATCCTTTGTTATCCTTTATTTCTAGTGTGAAATAAAGCCTAAGACAAATAGTAATTTAATTCTTCTGTAATTTGTCATGAGCCTGGGGGATTGATGGACATGTGGTACTTGCTTATAGTAAAAGTAGGTTTTATCTCTGTTTCGGTAGAGAATGTTAGCATACATTGCAAATACATGGAGTGGGGAAAATAAAAGAAGAAAGTTTTACAATTAAATAGCACCTCTCTCTTTTTACAGATGGCTAAAAATGATCAAGTTATATTAGGAATAACCTGAATATGCACAAGTCTAATTTTATAACTCCTATTAATTTTTGACACTGAATAAAAATGTATTTTCTCAGCTTTGAATTGTTTTCTGTAACTACATGCACTACCTCTTTGGTAACTATTAATAGCTTGAAGAACATCATTGTAATGAAGACAGTATCTTTTTGTTGAATATGTAATTTAAGCAATCTCCTAAGAAGCATATTAAAATTACTAGTGTGGAAACTTAGTGGGAGTTGTAACGTACACCCTAACCATGACTTCAAAAATAATTTAGGGGGTTACCCCCACAGTCTTTTTTCTTTTTTTTTTTTTTTTCTCAGGAAACTCAGTGCATATATAGGGAAAAGTAAATTTTCCTAGAATGTAGGAAGTCTGTTTAAGCTCCCATGACGAAGAAGCCCTCTTGAGGGAAATTGTTGGGAAACTGGTTACTTTGGTTTCCATGTCTCATGTGTTTCCCTACTTCAGAAGACTTGCTCAACAGCCTTTATTCTTCTATAAGCAGTGGCCACATGATGTTATGCTTCCGTTTTTCCCTGTGTGTGTGTCACCCTGACTGGTCTGGTGCCTGGAATGCCTTTAAAGTAGGAGTGGGCTTGTGACCAGCTCAATTATGACTAATGGCTGATTGCTTCACCAGATGGCAAGTCATGCAAATCATAACACCAGAAAAGGGGACTCCTGTCACAGCTAGAGACAAACATTTGGCAGAAGATAGGTATATGCTTCACCTTCATTAGAAGTTTCTGTCAGAGCCCTTTTAAAGACAGCTGAGCTCACTGTAGCTTATTACATTTGAGTTAAGGTGGCGAAAAGCCTTGTCCTTTCTTCGGCTGGGGTAGAGTTGATATTCTTACTAGCAGCTTCTATAGTGCTATGCTTTGGATTTAAAATGAGAATAATGTTGATAACAAATTAATGTTTTCAGTTGTTGTTAAGTACGCAAGGACCTTTTCTGCTTCCTGAAGAAGCTGAGAGGGAGCATAGACAGGACAACTGAAGCAAGCTGGCCAACAGAATACTCCATACCGTAGATGTGATGCTCAGTATATAAATGGGAGTTAGCTGGCAGGTAGGGATGCACAATCACTGCTCAGCACAGGCTGGGCAATCAATCAACAGGTGGTAAGCAATTGCATTGCATCACTCATTTTCATTAATTCATTTTGCATATCCACTAGTTTTGTGTATGCGACACTCATTTTCTATATTCTTTTAACATTTTTATTATTATTCCTATTTACTCTTCCTTTACTGTTCTATTAAACTGTCTTTATTTCGAGCCATGAGTTGGGTTTTTTTCTTGTTTCTGCCTCTTCCACCTATCCCAGCGTGGGGCAGGATCAGAGGGNTAGGGATGCACAATCACTGCTCAGCACAGGCTGGGCAATCAATCAACAGGTGGTAAGCAATTGCATTGCATCACTCATTTTCATTAATTCATTTTGCATATCCACTAGTTTTGTGTATGCGACACTCATTTTCTATATTCTTTTAACATTTTTATTATTATTCCTATTTACTCTTCCTTTACTGTTCTATTAAACTGTCTTTATTTCGAGCCATGAGTTGGGTTTTTTTCTTGTTTCTGCCTCTTCCACCTATCCCAGCGTGGGGCAGGATCAGAGGGGAGTGGACAGCTGCATGGTCCTAGTTGTAGACCAGGGTTAAACTACAACAAGCCTGAAGCTGCCCAGAGAAGCAAAGGTCAATGAGAACCCTTAGCTTCCCAGGCTCAAAAGCTTCTCAGTGGTTCTTAGAGTTATTGGCTTGTTGGTCATGAGTTGTGGTCAACTGTGTATCTGATGAAATTCCCGAGGTCTTCTGAAGGCATTGCAGATACATACCTTACAATTCTCCGAAGGCATTCTTAGTAGTTTGCACCTTCAAAAGCTTATTTATTCTTACCACTGTATTTTCCCCTTCAGTGTGGAAGATGTTTTTCCTTTGTGTACACATGACTAATAACAGGTCTACTGCCACACCCACTGGAGTCTTCTTTCAGTGTATATTCATAGCAAGCACTGCATTTGTGTGTCCAGACAAATTCTAACAGAATTACTGTTAGAACAGAACTACTGTTCCCCTGTATTCCTCTACAGGATATAAGGCAAAATCAAGAGAAGGAAAGGAACCTGAAAAAAGAGCAGCTATTCTGCATGTACCAATGCCCAGGCAGGATTTGAGTACAGGTCAGGAAGGATTAATTGAACCAGCTTTGCAGGTTCTCTGAAGGTCAGATACAGCCCAAGATGCTCACTGGAGCAAGCCCATGCATGGTCTGTATTCACTCCTCCTTCTCTCAAAAGACTAGTGTTGAACTGCCTAGTGAAGGTCATAGGCATGAAGAAAATCTGGTGTACTCTTCACCACCTTTCAGTCTCCCCACTGCTACTGGATATTTCTTGTCCCCTTCTCTTGCTGTCTGAAAAGGGCAGTAGTACCTGTCTACCCTAGACTACCCTAGACTAGACTACTATTACTACTACCCAGCTCTTTGATTTCCTACAGTACTCTATGCCAGCATGTGAGGAGATACAGTGCACAAAATTCTGAATTCAGTTCTGGCTTTGCAACATTTGATTTGGAACTGTTCAGAACATCTCTTAATTTCCTAAGGCTCACAGTGATTCAGAAGAAGGAGAGCAGACCTACTGAACTGGAGCATTGGCATCCTTCAGATACATCAGTAGCCAGAAAAAAATCACCGTACTACCAGGTACTGCAGAACATGCTGGTTATGGCCCACACATTCTGCACCTTGGTACACAGGGTCACTTCTAGAACAAGCAGCTCACAGGGCATCTACAATATCGTTAAGATCTTCATCTACTGCAGTACACTCCCTTCTTAAGCTCTTGCCTGAATCGCTAATCATGCTGCTAATTGCACTCTTTTAATGTATAAAGCACATTCCTAGCAATTTCAGAGAGGATGGTCACATATATCTGAGGGCAGAATGTGACCCTGTGGATGAGGAAAATTATGAAACTAGCCTGCAGCCTGTGGGACAGCTCAAGGTTCGTTGTTCTTCAGTATGAACTGATCACACACACCTTGACTTGTCCTTTGTGAAAGGACTCACTGGGACTTATTTTTTCAAGACATTTGGGGATGTAAGCATGCTTCAGGCATGCCGATTTCCAGCAGTAGGCAGGGCCTGTCCCCATTTTTGATACTATCAATAGATACTATGTAGTACTGATCACAGGGGACTGAGATTCCAGAGGGTGACTATCCACCCTGGAACAGTTGTATGGAAAGGAACTTCTGAGCATTTTCTGCCCCTCTTTGTACGTACAGCTTTTCACACTGAAGAACATATTTATGTGTGCATGGTTTAAGTTGTTGATGACAGTTACATGGTATTAATTTTCCCTTCTTGCTTTTATTCTGTGCATTCTCTTTCATGTGTACTTCACACCTTATGCCAAGAAATGGAAAAAAATAGTAAAACCGGAGAAACTGGCATAACCCAAGCAAAATGAAAATGTCATTATGAATTTCTTGAAATAATAGATAGCATTAGGAATTAATTAATTAACTCTGTTGTAAGGGCACAAAATTCACCCTAAATTTCAAGTAAACAAGCCAGAGAGATTTCCATGTTAAAAGGCAGTTATAAAACCTAGACAGTTTTGCAACGCTGTGATTGACTCGTAGGAGTCCAGGTGGAGGTGAGAGAATTAGCTCTGTTTTGGAATAGCTTGAGAGGTTCTTAATTTGGATTTGTACATCAAATGAGGATTTTGTGAGCATTTTTGAACACAATTTTTGTTTGTTTTAACATGTTTTCAGTTATAAGGGGATCTCAGCTTTGGATTCTCCTTCTGTCTTCCCCAGCAGATATCAGGGAGTTGATTGGAACTTTGTTCCACAAACTTCAGTAAACTTCCTAAGTGTTCACAAGGAAATATTTTAACAAGTCTATTCAGACCTCCTCCAAAAAATGCAGATTATTTTGCTCACAGTGTGCTCAGTATTTGGGTTTTGTCAGATATACACAATCCAAGGAAAGACAGAGATGTCCATTTTTTAAAATGTACCTTAAAATGTATCTTGTGCACTGAAAAATACAAAGTTATCTATCACACTGCTATGTGTCAGTAACTGGCAAGCTGTCTTATGAAATGCTAACAGAATAACCTGTATGTCTTCTTATCATACTATATTTTGAATAGATTATCATAATCTATTTTTAATCATCCTACTCTTTGGAGTTTGTGTACAGGTTGATGAAAGTGTAAGAATGGAGCACTGGGATTTTTGGAAATCAGTTACTGAGAGACAGACAGCCTTGAACGCTTCATTGTACGTTCAGAAACAACTTACTGCCTGTTGCTTGGCTGTTATGTTCCTCACTGCACTTTCCAGAATTTCTTAGTTCATCAATTAAACAGCCTGGAAATTTCACTCTCAAGGCTAGTAAACACTTCAGTGCAAATGTTTTCACCTTCTGAGAGCTTATTATCAAGCATTTTGCTTTTATTTCCTTTATTTTCTTCTTCAGAGGAAAAGGAAAACAAATGACATCTTGTTTCCGGCTTTTTAAAATAAATGTTGGTGTTTTTTCTTTTGAAACCCAGAATTTCTTTACAAAAGTGGAATATATTAATTTTTTTGTAGTAACTTTCCAGCATCATGTACACCTCTTTTTCTCAATAGGCATTATCATTTCAAGAAGCGTAATTTACATAGGCAATTATTCACCACAGCTGTCTCTGTGTTTAGCCGTTGCCTTCCCAAACTAGAAAGGACTTTACAGAAGAAGATGGTTTGGGATCACTTGGGCTGGGACACAAGGTGTCTATATTTGGCACAACACTGCTTGGCAACTAAAGACATTTTTCAGTCCGATACTGTTACTTCAACCTAATCCTTAACTCAGGCAAACAGGCTAATTAAATCCTTTTTGCTGAAGTTCCAACCTTGACTTGATTTAAAAGAGAAAAATAAAAGTAAATGTAGCTAAAGAGAATTTAAATTGCTGATATTTTCCACTTGGATGTGTTGCATTTTCACATCATACAAATGTGTAGTTGTATTAATTGTGTGCTGCTGTGTTTGTTATACTTGATGACCAATGCCCTTTGTTTTCTTTGCTGGACTTTTTATTTACCTCTCCTTCCTCTAGCTGACAAGTGAAACTCTATATATGAGATGATGCTGATATCACATTATCTTTTTTTAATATCAGTGTCCCTATGTACTAACATAATTGCTGAAAGTAATTAGCAGGTAGAATTGCCTAAAAAAGATCTTTGTGCAGAGAAGACGTAAACTCTGTGGCATATTTTGTAGGGAGGGGCCTTTAGTAAGCTCTAAGAGACATTTGGATGGGAGCCCCTTGGCTTAGATCTTGATGGATTTATTGCATATCAGGGAGAGATATTCATGAGGCCTTGGTCAGAAGGAGAACAGATGATAAAGAGCTTACTGCCCTTTACATGGACAACTTAGTAAACACCTGCCGCTGTGACTCATAATTTATCACAGTCAGTGATCTGACAGAGAAATGCCACCTGGCTGAGAAAAGAGTCTCAACCTTATAGGTGTCCTTCCAGATTTTTAGGCAAAACACACTGCAAAAGAACTAGCTATTCACAGAACATGAAAACAGAATAGAATAACTGACTTTCTGGTAGAAGAGATTTTTAATCTCTGCATTTCATAAAGGTTTATATAATGTGACATTTCCCTTCATAACTACTTGCAAAAGAATTTGGCATAATTTCAAGAGATTAAAGTAACTTTTCAAGAAGGCTTTATTTTGGGTAATCCCAACTCAACATATAAAAAATAATAGGCTACATATAAAAAATAATAGGCTACATGCAACGTTCTTACAACCTGTCTTCCATTGACACCATAAAAAATTCTTACTCCATTCAATGATGTGTGTTCTGAAACACCTTCTAAAGAATGCCATTATTTGTTCCATAATGACCAAACAGCTGTGAGATAAAAGAATATCAGAGTTATGGAAAGTCTCTACTGATACTTCATGTTCCCATAGTTGCACTGGTGGTAATCAATCACCCTTTTTAAAGATAAGGAATTTTTCCATTGAAGGAGGCCTATTCTATCAGATATTTCTACTGCTTCACGCCATTATTCATTTACAATATGCCTTTATGTCAAAATCCTTCACAGAAACATAGATGAGTGATGGGAAAATAGGGAAGGTTCAGTCAGTTCAAATCCCACTTTAATTCTCTGACATCAATAGCATGCTGCAACATATCAGCTTGAGGCCGCTATGTGAAGAGCTCCAAGAATTTCCTAAGCAGTTGCTGGTCACGCTGTATACCACCAGAAGCAAGAGCCCTCAACCTGTGATGTTTTTTGCTGAGTGACATGAATACTGATCTTGGCATTTCTTTCTGCTATATGCGTTTACATCTTATAAATGTTATTCACAAGGTACCACATACTCATTTACATAAGTTAAAAGCCTTAAGGGAGAAAAATATGAAAAGACAAATATTTGCTCCTTCTTCAGCTACTTCTTTCTTAAGAAAAACATATTACTTGTTTCTACTGGTAATCTATAAAATCCCTTTTCTGTA
Organism: Nycticryphes semicollaris; assembly: GCA_013400055.1. Lineage (NCBI taxonomy): Eukaryota > Metazoa > Chordata > Aves > Charadriiformes > Rostratulidae > Nycticryphes > Nycticryphes semicollaris. The sequence goes on along the minus strand of VXBJ01007525.1, from coordinate 6,163 downwards.
CGTTTAATTAATTCCTTACACCCACTACCCACTGCTTGGAGGCAGATCCTTCTCCCTACTAACTGCACAAAGCCTGCAGGTTTCTGAAAGCACAAGGACCGCCTGGATAAACATTAAAGCCCCATAGCTTGAGCAGTGAGGTGGGGGTTGCTCCATATCTACAATAGGCGCTATTAATGACTCAGCTTTTCAACTTGCTGGAATTAACGGAGGGAATATCCACTTCTACTGAATTATCCCTGCAAGACTGGTGCAGAGGATGTGACTCTTCTCTTGTAGTTTCCCTTGTTGTTTACAGTTGTTAGAAGCACTTCCTTGCTGGACCTAAGTTGCCAGCAGAACTAAGCCTTGCGAGGCTGCACTAGTGAAGGGAGACTCCTTTATCCAACTGCCCTTCTGTTCTTTCTGCCTCCTGGGAAAGAATAGTCAATACAAGTGACTGGAGGAGGCAAGGTGATCTTTTATCTCCATAGAAGAAGTTGAAATGGATTTCACCTCCAGCTAATTAGAATGATGAGGAAATGGAATCAGAATGGCTGATTAACTGATTCCACGGGAGCATACTAACATACAGGTGTGAGGGCTGAGATTGTGTGTTTATGTTTTTAGATTGTGGTCTAAAGTGGGGAAAGAATTAAGGTAGGCTTGGATGAACCTTTGACAGATGTCTGTAACCAGAGCTTTGGCTGAGGTGCTAAAGATACACGTTTTGCCATTGTAATAGCTAATAAATATTAGAAATACAAGAAGTATATCTATGGTATATTGAGAGCTTTATAACAGGATTGGGATTGTTTTAGTGCCTGTTCTTAGATTTAGGCTCAAGCTTGATAAGAAGCAGCTTGCAAATAATTTGGGCAGGGCTATGCCTTTAGGCTGTAATTTTCTGTACAGTCATGTGACTTGGGGCACTCAGGTCATGACTGAAATGGGCCAGGAACAGGTGTAAACAGGCTGAGCAGAGGAGAGTCTAGCTACATGTTTCACAGTGGAAGCTGGCCACCCTGTATCTAAACTTGTTGGATGTGGAAAGAGTACCTGTGTAGGCAGCAAATCAGCATTAAAGTAAACTGTGCCTGAGTGGAAATTTACAGTAAAACAGGGCAGGATGCCAGGGCATGATTTTTACTGCAGATGAATTTTTATGGCCTAGAATTTAGCTAAGGCTTTGGAAGAATAAGATAAAACATCTGATGCTTGGTGTTGGGAATGTTTTCTGCTTTGCTTGGAGTCTGATGGACTGGCTGGGGGCTGTGATGTTTCGGGGTGGTGACCTTAATGGGTTGCTTAAGGACAAAACGGTGCAGGATGGAGGGCTGACTTTACAGCCTAGGTTTGAGCTGTCACCTTTCCTCCCAGGGGTCATATTCATACATCTCAGCCCCTCACATAGAGGGGGAGAAATTAAATAATTTTTCAGATGAAAGCATAGAAACCAAGGTCAAAGTCACAGCTGACAGCAAATCAAGGCTGTAAGGGCATCAAGTAGTATGTGCTTTTCCTAATTGTTCTCCTGCTGCTCAAACAGTAAGAGGCACAGGATCTTCCTTTCATACCCTGTCAGTCTTGGCTATTCCAGCAGCACCAAAAACCCCTATATATTACAAGGGACAGACTGCGGAGAAGCAGTTCACTGGATTCATCAGGCAAACATTTCCCTTCCCAAGACTGCAGTACAGGAGACAGGGATTATCATGGTCCCTATTCCTTTCCCTCTTTGTTAAGCCATTATGACAGTATTGATTTGTGTAGCTGGAGAACTTATTTGGCTTGAAAGCATGAACTATGAAAGCAAGCCCATTACTGAGCTTGAAAGCAGAACTTAAAAATAAACTCTTTCTCATATGTTCTCTCTCTGCCTTGTCAGATCTCCTTGGTGCTGCACTGGAAGCATCAGAAGACTTTGTGAATCTGCTTCTGCTCTTGGCTAAGCAGCAAAGTTGTCTGCAGAGAAACCCTTCTGCCTGCTGCACAAGAAAGAAGTCCCTCCCCCATCTGTACCAGAATTACTGTGGTGTGCATGGGACACCAGTGAAGGCAGAACGTTCTGAATTTCACTTGTGGCAGTCTTGAGAAGAATTTGCTGGGAATGTCAACCAGCAGAGCAACAGGAGAGAAATGATAGACCTAAAGCAGGACATGGACCTGTTAAATGGACCCTGGGAAATGCTATGCTCCTTGTCACATGTGGAAGCAAGATTTGAATAGTATTGAAGATGTTCTGGACCTTAATCCTACACACTGTTATGACTTCGAAGCTATAGTGCACACAGCAAATATACAAGGCAATAGGGTAGCTAAAAGAGCTTTCTTGCAAACGTAGGCAACGAACTCAAGAGTTGTTTTCCTCTGCACCAAATAAGGAACATGAAGTAGCTTGAAAGAAAATCTGTCCGTGGCTTTTGGGATAAAAAATACATGAGATACAGGGTTCCCATCAGGAGGGAAGCTATGGTGTGGTGCAGTGTATGGGGATACCATCATAGAGGGCCCCCATCAGATGACAACTCTCAAAAATAGCCTGGCAAGGCATCTCTCAGGTCCTGACTTTAAGTCACAGACCCTGTATTATACAACACAACACAATGTTTGATCATTAATCAAGGAGGAATGGTCATGGTAGGGAGAACCATGGTCCTGGGGAAAGGGAGGCTGAATGCTAACCCGGTATTAAATTCTGTTTTATCCCTAAATCCTTAGCATGATGTGTTACCTTGTGCCTTCATTTGAACAGGTAGGAATGCTAGATAGGATGGTAATGCCCTTACCTCGCCAGGCTGCTGTGTCAGTGAATGAATTTGACATGGTTAGGAAGCAGCTGTGCTATACATGGAACACAAGTAGGAACAAAGGCCTACCTGCACTTTTTATCACTCTCCAGACATCTACATGTTGATTTGTCCTCAATGCTCTTCAGAGTAAGCCAGTTAGCTTTCCAAACAGAGGAACAGAGACTCAGATTGACTGAGATCAGTTTCAGAAGGTCACAGAAAGAAACATGAGCTGGCCTAAATCAACTGTTGTGGTGGCTTCATAAATCTCAATCCCCTTTTAATATGATGAGCTCTGGTAAGATGCTGGCTGGACTGGGGACTTTGTCTTGGAAAGATGGGATCTTTCACTGTTACCTTTTAAATATAATCATTGTCAGTAACAATAACATCCTTAATTGAAATTCTTGACTGAAATAAGTAAGGTTAATTAATGCAAGGGGAAAGAACATCCAAACTTTTGTTAGCTAAATCTGCTGCATGCACAAATGTGCACTCATACTCAATCTGTGATTCATTGGTTTCAGTTGCTCATAGAAGCACTTTGGTGGCTAGACACGACACTAGGGTATGAAGCCGAGTCTTTGGATATTTTGCCAACATCCGTGCAGACAGTACCCACAAGCTTCTTTCAAATTTATGTGCAGTTTGCAGCCTTTCAAGATGCCTGCTGTATCCCATTTTTTTGACCACCAGCAATGTTTTTTCTTATCAGTAGTATCATGTCTATGTGACTCTGGGCATTATTCTTATGCAGAGGGCTGGTAGGGCTACCACTGCTTGGTCTGTTGTAAAAAAACTAGAAAATTATATGCTAAAAGCAAGGGACTGGTTACTTTGCCAAAGCAGAACCCAGGAAGTAGATGAGAGGGAGAACAGAAACTGAGGAAAGAAGAAGACCTGCCTCTCTTACTTTCAATGTCTTATTCACAGTGACAGTCTTGACTTCTGCTGAAATCTAGTTCTTGTCATCCATCTCAGCCTCAGAGAAAGTCAAAACTAAAGAATACACCTGAGTCATATTCAGCAGCAAGTTCAAACATGAGAGTTTAGAAACTTCATAAAATATAGGTAGAGCATCATAGGTGTACTTTTGCTTGATGTTGCAGTCACCAGAGCAGAGAACGATGGGTGTTACAGCCAGATGGCACCTTAGGTCCTTAGTCTGATCCCTGGGCAATGTGGCTGAGGGCTGCCTCTCTTGCAGGCAGCAAATGCTTCTCTATGCCTGAAACCAGGGTGCTTGGTATTTCTTCCACCTAGAGTTCTGGCTAGTAATAGTTGGTGACAAAGAGGCTGAAGTTTCCTTAAGATATGTTCTGTTTGCTACTAATGAATGTACTTATGTGAATGGACAAGTTCAAAGGAGACATTTCAGGGGTAATGTGTGTGTGAAAATATTTTTTTGCAAAAAATGTACTGAATTTCAAGAAAGCATTTTTAAGGGGTGCCTGCAAGTTCTGGGTGGGATTTTATCATCAAAACCAGAAGAACTGAGTAACCTCAGAGAAGCCTTAGTGTCAGTAATGAAATGGTACAAAACCTAGCTGCTTTAGCTGGCCTTGAGAAGGACACCAAGATCAAGCCTTGTCTTTGGTTGGTACATCTGTGCAAGCAGGTAACTGTAGTAGAGAGGTCAGGAAAATAGATTCAGGTTTCCATTTCCATCCTTCCAAGGTCTTCTTGGAAGAACATGGAATTCTTGGAATCCCTTTCCCTGGAGATTTTCAAGACCCGCCTAGAGGCAGTCCTGAGTAATGTGCTTTAGGCAACCCTGCTTTGACAGGGAAGATGGACTAGATGATCTCTAGAGGTCCCTTCCAACTCTGAAATTCCATGATTCCATGATTATTGTACTGCCTTTCCAAAATGGGGTCAATAGGCACCTGCAGATGGATGAAGGAGTAATTTTGAAAGTATTGATGCCTGGGCTAACAACTACTGTAGTTACAGTTCCTCATGACATTTTTGCATGAGTAGACAGCTTTGGAGTTTATGGCTGGGTGTCCTGGTTTGAGGTACAATAGAACCACTTTTCTGTTTTACAGTTTTACTTTTTAGCTGGGACTCTTCTAACTAACTAAACTCCAAATTAACAACATATTGTTCAGAAACTGTTCACTCATGTAGAGGTAAGACCTGATTATACCAAGGAGAGAGTATGCTGAGAGGCCCTTGCTTATACTTATTACTATAACAACCAAGGTCAGGTAGTTTCATTATTTGCCCCATTGGAGGGTCAGAAGTGGAAAAGTGTAGA
>VXBJ01007504.1:174-12342 GCA_013400055.1 Nycticryphes semicollaris | reverse complement strand
GAAATCACCCCGCGCTGGGGGGGGGGGAGCCAGAAGCAATGGGGGGGGTGTGTCCTGGGATCCCTTGGGTGCAGGATCCCAAGGATCTGTGTCCCGCAACGCAGGAATGCGGCCGGCGGGGGCCCTGCGGCTGGTGCGGTTCCGGGGTCCCGGGGGGCCTGAGCCCCGGTTGGGGCTGGAGGAGGGTCCCGGGGGGGCCCTGCTGGACCTGAGCGCGGCCGAGCCGGGGTTACCCCGCTCCATGCGCGCCCTCCTGGAGAGCGGCCCTCCCGCGCTGGCGGCTGCGCAGAGGTGGGTGACACCACGGTGGCATTAAGGGCACCGCCACCACCGCTGGCAGCACCACCGAGCCCCCGGGGATCCCGGCAGGGCGCTGGAGTCGGGACGTCACCGGGTGTCACGGGGGGCGGTGCAGCTGCTGGCACCAGTGGGGGACCCACAGAAGGTGATCGCCGTGGGGCTGAACTACCGCGACCACTGCCTGGAGCAGGACGTCAAGGTCCCCANCAGGGAGTGCAGCCCATTCCACCCCCAGCCCCCAATACCCCTATATTTTTCCCCCCCCATACACACCAGGAGGTGGACTGGGAGGTGGAACTGGCAGCTGTCATCGGGAAGAAGGGGCGGCACATTGAGGTAATCCTCTTGCTGTCCCCTCTCCTCTACATGTGTCCCCCCCCACCCTGGTTAAACGGGTCCCCGTTGTCCTCCCACCCCACTGCCAAGGAGTCCTCAGCGATGGACCACATCGTGGGCTTCACGGTGGCCAACGACGTCAGCGCCCGGGACTGGCAGATGAAGAGGAACGGGAGGCAATGGCTGCTGGGGAAAACCTTTGACACCTTCTGTCCCCTGGGTCCGGCTCTTGTCACCAAGGAGGCGGTGGCAGGTGAGGGGACAGACCAGGGTTGGGGCTTTTTCTGGTCTAACACAGGTAAATTTGGTGCCTTCAGGCTCCTAAAAGCATCTACTTTTGTCCTAATGAGGAGCATTAGGGGTGGCAGGGGTCCCAGCACGCTGTTCCCATGTCCCCCCCCATGGTGTGACATGTTCTCTCTGTCCCCACCAGACGTCCACAACCTGAGAATCCGCTGCAGTGTCAACGGGCAGCTGATGCAGGACAGCAACACCAGCCAGCTCATCTTCAGGCTGCCCAAACTCATCGCCTGGGTCTCCCGGTAGGTGCCGGGGGTGGGGGACACCCAGCGAAGGTGGCACCGCTCCCCCAGGGACCAGGGGACCGCTGCTGCCACCTCCCCCATCTCCCAGGTTTGTCACGCTGGTCCCCGGGGACGTCCTGCTGACGGGTACGCCTCCTGGCGTGGGGGTCTTTCGAAAGCCCCCCGTGTTTCTGAAGGTGAGGGACTCAAAATAAGGTTGGGAGCGGGGAGGGGCAGCACGGGGACATAAAGGATGAGGGGACAGGGCGAGCCACCGTGTCCCTGCCCCGCACAGAGAGGAGACGAGGTGCAGTGCGAGATTGAGGAGCTGGGCACCATCTGCAACAAAGTGGTGTGAAGACACAGACGACCCCAAGTTTGGCTGCTTTAACCCCCCCACACCCCCAGGGCAATAAAATCCACGAGCGGGGTTGGGTACCTGCTCCCAGGTTTATTGGCACCGTCGGCTCCCGGGTTTACCGGAACCAGTGGCTACGGCTGGGATGAACTGGTGGATGAAGGCTTGGAGCTTGTCACGGCTGGCAGCAGAGTGGAAAGGCTGGGTGAGGCGGAGCAGGGGGCCAGCAGGGGTCCGCACCTCCTCCAACACCTGGGGAGGGAGAAGGGCATCACTTGGGGGGCAGGCGGAGGGCTGGGAGGGCTGGCAGAGCCCACTCACGCTTACCCCCATCTCCTTGAAGGTCTGGAGGGAGCTGAGGGCCAGGCTCCTGTCCGGGTGCTCTAGAGGGAGAGAAGTCCCTGAGGGTCACCCTTGTCCATGCCCCCCAGGCACCCTCAGCTTGGCTTTGGGGGTTGCTGATCCCAAAAAAGGAGGGAAGCCCCCTTTTTTCCCCCCCAACCCTGACTCACCGAAAGCATCCTCCTCGCTCAGGAACTGCAGCAATGCCTCCACGTAGGCTGGCTCTGGGGTGGGGGGGACAGAGTGGGGGTCAGAGCCCAGCTCCTTTGGTGGGGCACAGCCCCTCTCTGGTCCTGGTGCAGAGCCAGGGCTGCGAGGGAGCTTCGGCTGTGCCTCAGTTTCCCCAAAAGCCAAAGCAAGGCTAGTGTGGGTGGAGTCTTACCAGGCTGGGGCCAGCTGGGTCGGTCAAGGAAAGCCACAGCTCTGGTGTAGGTCCTCAGCACAGGGCTGAGTAGCTGGCAGAGGAAGAGGAGGAGGCCAGGAGAGCCCTGGGGCTCACTGAGCTGGAGGGGAGAGTCAGAGTTTGGGGAGGCCAGTCTAACTCTGCCGTGGCAGCAGCCAGGGGACACCCACAGTACCTTGAAGCAGCGCTTGGGGACCTCATCCTGGCTGTCACTGTCGCTGTCGGTGAAGTCCATCCCTGCCCAGGGCTGCCGGGCCAAGTCGCAGACCCAGCGCTCGCTCTCCAGCTGCAGGGACAACCCGGGTGTCACATCACCTTTGATGCCACCTCACCGGCGTCCCCATATCCCCCGCGCCAGCAACCCCAGTCCTGTGTCCCCTTCCTGGCCAGGACCCTCAGCAAGGGCTGAGCCTCCTGTCCTCAGCACCAGGAGAGGATCCAGGCAGGGAACCCACCTCTTCAGCCTCCAAGAGCCCACAGAGGAGCAGCTTGTCCAGGATGTCCTGGCTCAGGCAGTCGAGCGGCTGGCAGGGCTGGGGGAAGAGGAGGAAAGGGGCTGGCTCCCTCCCTCAGCCAGGCAAGCGGTGGTGACAGGCCACTTCCACGCGATGGCAGTGCCACCCTGCACCGCCAGCCCTTACCTGGAATCCCAGGAGATTTGAGGGCAGCAGCTGGAGCAGCTCCAGGACCTTGCGGAACAGCTCATCCTGGCTGAGCACAATGCTGGAGGGTCCAACGGTCACCCCCAGGAAGGGCAGCATCTCCATCAGCAAGGCGTGGATGGCACAGGCTGCGGGGAAAGCGGCATCACTGCTCCCCTCCCCACCCCGGTGTCACCGATCCCCTCCCACGCCTCGCTCCTCACCTCCCACCGCTTCGCTGGCGAAGACAGGTAGGATGGCAGCACTGTGGTGGCCCAGCTCCCACAGGGCCGCTGCCGAGGCCTCGGGGACCACCAGGATGTCACCAATGGGGGCAAGGCAGTAGAGGGTGAGCCGGGCTCGGAGCAGGGCCAGGCTGTGCTGCACCAGGGCACGCAGCTGCCCCGAGAAGCCCACATCGTGCTGGCGCAGCAGGACCTCCTCCAGCAGCCAGGCAAAATCCCGCATCAGCTGGGAGAGGAAGACACCCTGGAGGAAGAAGAGGATGAGCTGATCCTCTCAACGTGGCTCTGGAAGCCTTGCTCTGAAGGGAAAGAAACCTGGGCACCTCCTCGTCTCACCTCCCGGTGCTTGTGCAGCAGCAGCGCAGCCGTGATCCCCACAGCCATGATGGCGGAGCAGGCAACGCCGTCTGCCAGGAGGGGAAGCGGCGCTCGTTAGCAGTCAGGCTACAAGCCCCCCACCCTGAGCCCAAAGGGACCCCCCCCTCACCGCTCAGAGAGTGCAGGCCAAGCTGGGTCACCAATATTTCCTCTTCTACCCCTAAACCGGTGGCTGCCGTAGGGCCAGGACTCCAAATCTCTGCCTTGCTGGTGCCCAGCTGGCCAGGGCTGGAGAAAACAGGGTGAGAGGGGGAAGAAAGTGGGGCTGGGAGTAAGTGTGGGGGGTGAGGTGCTGCCCCCGATGCCTGGTGCTTGCTTACCACGTGCCAAGGATGGTGGGCAGCAGCAGCTCCTCCAGCCGCTTCGGCCTGCGGTTCTGCCCGATGAGGTTTTTGGCCACAAACTCCTGGGGGGGAGGCAAACCCCAGCCTGCTGGTGCTCACAAACCCTTGGCACCAACAAGTTGACTTCATATCCCCAGGGCCCACAAGTGCTGCCCCACTGCCTCCCAGCTTTCCTGGTGGTGGGGCTCCACCGGATCCCCTGGCCAACACCAGATCCACCCCACACTCCTCCATCCTCCCCCCAGGGGGTCTGCACAGATGAAATCACGGCAATAAATCCCATCCCCTCCCACCCCAACCCCCCCGCCCCTGGGACTGGGAGCTGGGACCACCAGCCCCACTGCCATACCTGCAAGGAGAAGGGCTGGGCAAAATCCACCCGGGCACAACCACGGCTCCGGCGCAGGGCCCAGCAGGCGGCACGGAGGCAACTGCTGAGCCCAAGTTGCTGCGGGCCAGGCTGTGAGGAGAGGGGAGCAGGGGGTTAGTGAGGTGGATGGAGGCAAACAGAGAGGAGAGGAGGGGAGCAAAGCCTCTCACCGCTCCCTCCCGCTGCAAACCGCCAGGGATCACGTCGTAGGCGATGCCCACGGGGACCAGGAGGACGTCGGGGACGGCGCCATCCCGCACAGCTCGATACACCATGGCCAGCCACTGCTGGGCAGGGGTGGAGAGACGCAGAGCAATAAGGGGCTCCTCCAGAAAGATGAGCAGAGGCTGGCGGCTCCTCAGCACCTCCTCTGTGTACTGAGGGGAGATGGGGTGAGGCTGGGGAGTGCCAGGAGCACCCCCGGGGTGATGGAGAGGAGCTGCCAGCACCCATCACACAGCCTGACCCTAAACACCTTCACTGAGCTCTTTGGGAGCTCAGGGGATGTTTCATCCTTCCCTACACCCTGGGGCAGGATGTACCGTGGCCAAGACAGCTCCCAAGAGCCCTTCATCCTGGTCACTCAGCGTCTGCTCCATCCTTGATGGTAGGAAAATCCCTCCCAGGCGGGTGAGCAAGGCTCTGTGGGGAGAAAGAACAACAAAAAAAAACCCCACAGGCAACCACCTTGCATGGGGCAAGGTCCCCCCAGCTCCTCACCACAGCTCAGGGCTTTGCAGGTGCCCCACGGTCGCGTCTCCGTGCCTTACCGGAGGCGAGGGCTGCAGACCTGGCCGCCCACCGTCACCCTGGGCACTCCCAGCCCTTGGGAGAAGAGGAGGAAAGACAGGAGCAGCCCATCCAGCGGGGATTTGTGGGTCGAGAGGAAAACCAGCGGCACGTTGGGCTGCAAGGAAGGCAGCCAAAGCTCAGTGCCCGTCGTGCCAGCGGCGAGGCACAGGGCGTGAGGGGCTCCCTACCGTCCTGGCAGCCCTCAGCACCATCTCCAGCTGCCCCTGGTGGAGCTGCACGTTGAGAAAGAGCCGTTTCAGGAGCTTGAGCAGAGCCCAGTTGCACAGCCTGCAGGAAAACAAGCGAGTGAGCAACCCCACAGGGTCTGGGGCTGCCCCTAAACTCCCCCACAGACCTTATCCAGGCCACCGTTCCCTGCCTCAGTTTCCCCACCCAGGCAGAAAAGTGGGTTGCATGAGACAGCTCGACTCGAAATGTCACTTCTCTGCTCCCATAAAGCAAATAAACAGCTTTATTATAAATTAAGTTAAAACATTAAAGGCTGGATGTGACAAGACCACCCCCTTCTCCCCCGGCAACAAAAGCTGAAGTCAATTACCCCTCCATCTCCCCGTCCTCCCGCACGCTGTTTACGAGAAGGATCCGAATGCTTTTATCCCCCTGGATAATTTCTTCCCTTTAAATACTTCAGACTGCTCAGAGGGTTCTTTTATTACAGCTCAATCAGACAAGCAATTAGGCTACAATGCAACCTTTAATTGCCAATTTCTCAATGACAGGAGGAAAAAAAAAAATAAAGAGGGGGGAGATAGAGAGAGAGAGAAAGGAAAAGTTCCCTTTTGCTTTGCCTTCCATCCTCCCAGTGTTTCCCTTCTCTCCCGGCCTCTTCTCCCTTCTCCACTCCAGTGTCAGATCCCAGGAAGGAACTGGGGGAAATCACAGAACCATTCTATGATTTTAGGATTCTAAATATCCCCAGGGAGCTGCGCAGGACCCCAAAGGATCCACCTGCATCCCCCTCACCCCAGCTGAAGGACGGCTCATGGGATTGAGGCAACGAGCCACTGCTCAAAGCCCATTCAAAGGGCCTTAATACCCAAATTCAGAGCATGAGAGACCTGGAGTGGAGGAAAGGGACAAGGAATGCCCCAAGCCAGGCACTGGGATCCCACCAGGAGGAAGTGGGAGGTGCTCATAAAGGGGGATTTGCACCCACGACCGTCCCCGGGGAGGGAGCGCAGACCTCAGCATGAGAAGGGAGAGTGGGGCCTGGATTTCAGCCAGGATCTGGAGTATTTTCTCCTTCCACTGCTGGTGGGATTTGCCGTCCCCTCTCGAGCCACGGGACCAGCTGGTAGCGACATCCCGTACCCTGGGAAGAGCGGATGGAGAAGAGGAGGGAAGCAAAGAGAGAGAGCAAGGGGTTAAGCAGCAATTTGCATTACAGTAATTACAGCCTCCTGGCTGCCAGCCTCCTGCTGCGTAATTAGTGATGGTGACAAGTTAGGTGACAGTTGCCTGATGAGGCCAGATCACCCTGGACAGGGCAAGACCAAGAGAGCCCTGGAGGTGTCCTGGGGCAACGGGAGAGCTGGGTCCATGGATCACTGGCTCCTTTTGGGGCACTGAGCCCTGGGGGGGAGGCTGGAAAGCCCCTTCTTGGGGGGCAGCTTTGGGGAAGGGCACATTATTTTCCACCAGGCACAAACGAGCGCATCCCTGGCTCTGGTGACCCAATGGGATCCCGCTGGATCAGGAGACAATACTGCAGCACCCTGGGGTGACCCCGGAGAGCCCCTCTGGCTGCTCCCACCTACCTCCTGCTGCGGCAGATCCTGGCTGGGAGATCTTCAGGGGTGTCCACGGGAACTTCCCAGCCCCAGATGGCGAGGAATCCACAGATCCTTCGGACCAGCCAGCCCCGGTACCTGGGCAGGGAGACAGACAGACAGCAGTCAGAGGCTTTTCCAGGGCACTTGGTCTCCCTCAAACTGGCCATTTGCCAGAATTTGAGTTGGTTTTTTTTCCCCCCCCCCGTTTTACAGCTGGGAGAAGGGAGGCAGCAGCAGAGCGATGCTCCAGGCCCAGCCCAGTCCTCCCAGTGTTGTCCCCAGAAAAAACTACAATGGCTAAAAACACAAGGGGATGCTGTGGAGGTCCCAAATCGGGACTTTTTCCAAATCTGCCCCCAAACCAGGAGTTAGGCAGCACCAAAAAGAGATGCAGCCAAGGTTTCAGGTATCACAAAGCGTGTGACAACCCCGTGAAAGGGCCGCAGGTGGCCAGAGAGGGACACGGGAGCTTCAGAGCACCGTCTTTCTGCTCGTGATCTCAGCCACCCAACACCGGGCTCTTTTTAACCATCCCGCAACTCCCGAGTCGCTGCGAGCGGAGATGAATTATTCAAAGAGTTTGAAAGCTGGGATATTTCAAGCTGAATGGAGTATAATGACCCGATTTGGAAAAATACAGCGTGAAATTGCTAAGCCACCAGGGACTGCTCTGAGAAGGGGAGAGGAACCGAAGGACCAGCGCCTCTGGAACAAAAAAATATATGGCAAGGAAATGGCTCCAGGGCTCCATGTCAGCTGGTGGACACCAGCTGAGGTCCAGCACTGGGGGCCTGTGGGGAGGAGGAAGAGCAGGAGAGGTCGGGGACGAGGCCACTTCGCCTCTCCCCAGGGGCTCCGAGGGCTGCGTGCGTGAGCTTGTCCTTGTGCCGAAGCCAGGGGTGGAGAACTAAAACACCCCCAGGCCCTCCCAGTGAGCTCCTTCCCAACAGCATCGAGTCTTGTTTAACAAAAAAAGAAAGAAAGAAAGAAAAAAAGAAACAACCCCTCAAATCCTCAACTCTGACAGGAACCAAGGAACAGACCAAGCCCTCGCCCCTCTGCTGTTATCAACGCCCTGCACTTGGACACGAGGCTTCCAGCCTTTGAAAACATAATGAACGTGACTCTTTCTGGACTAATTAGGGAGCAGGGATAACAGAAAGGTGTCCCCTCCCTCCCACGCAGCAGGGAAAGGGATTGCCATGTTGATTTGGACAAAAAAAAAAATACTGAGGGGAAAAAAAAAAACCAACAAACCCCTCCTTCCCCCCAAAAAGGGGGTTTTCCTAGCATTCCCCAGCAGAGAGCTCCTCCTGTCCTCACCGTGTGTCCTCCTCTGTCACCTGGATGGCGTCACGGAAGCCGAGAGAGGAGAGATGCTTGTGGTAGAATCCACCCTGGAAGGAAAGAGCGAGTCCGCCTTGGAATGAAGGGGAGGGAAAGTTTTGGCTGCACTCACCCTGCTCCAGCCCTCGGCCCTTGTCCCAGGAGACCCTTTGGATGAGGCCCGTCCACTTCACCCCCCACCCAGGGACCCCACACTCTTACCCAGCTCTTTGGGGTGCAGGTCTGGCAGCAACGCCCCAAGAATGGACGGTACTTGCCCAGAAAAGGGATGAAAACTTCCAGTTTCGGCCCCGAATCACAGACCCCGTTTTTCATCTGAGGAGGGAAAGACAGACTGGGTGGGGGAAGCGAGGAAAGGCACAAATCCTGCTCCCCCTCCCCCGGGAACACAATGCTCCCCCCAAAATGCACTCATGCTGCAGGGGGAAGTCCTGTTACTGGGGAAAAATAAAGCAAATTTATCTGGGATGGAAGTGGTTACCACCAAGGGGAGACTCCTGCTGGTTCCCCCCACTGAGGGGAAGCTGCCCCCCACCCCAGCCATAGTCACCTACGTTTGGGTCACCAGAAGAGCGCAGGGATGTGGGGCTGTTGGGATCAGTGCCCCAGGGAGGGGCTTGAGCAGTGGATTCTGCGCAGGCACAAAACCCTTGGGGACATGTCCAGCACTTGGAGCTCAGCTTGTTGGTGGGGGGGACACACAAGCAGGAGGGGCTCAACGAGAGGCAGGGAGACCCTGGACCCCTCGTCCTCATCCCCATAACCAGAGCTGAGGGGCAAAGAGGCGACATGGGACGAGACCCATGGGGTGCTGGGGGAGGTGGGCACCCTTCTCCCCACTTTGCAGGGAAGGAACCTGCTCCTCAGTGGGGCAAGGGAGTGTTTATAACTCTAAAAGAGAGAGGGGGGGGAGGCAGGAAAAAAAAACAACCCCAATACAGCAACCAACGTGCCAGAAAACCTCAGGGAAAAGAATTTATTCTTTATCACGGAGCTGCGGTGCTGCTACAATTGACTTTTCCCTCCCACACCCTCCTCCCGCTGGCGCAGAGATGCCAATCTGCACCCAAAAGCCCTGAAACGTCGGGATCCCGACCCTAATTTTCAGTCCCTAAAAAACAAAGAACCGCACTGGGGGCTCACACCGATGCTGGGAGAGGGGCTGCTTCCACCAGACATCCAACCCCTCCCCAAAAAAAAGGTGTCTGGGGCTTTTAAATAACATCTAGCAGCCATGGGGTAGTTTTCGGGAATTTTAAGGAATTTTTAGTCCCTAAAAAATGAAGAGAGGAAGGAGGAAAACAAAAATAATTTGTTTTTAAAACTGTTGCCGGGGTGCAGGGGAGTAAAGAAAACCCCAGTGAGGTTTGGGACCTGCTGGGAAATGCCCCCCCCTCCCCCTGCCAAGGGCAAAGCTGTGTCCAGATTTACCGGGGGGCACTCATGGTGTGGGGGGAAAGGCCCCCCCCTGCTTGGTTGGGGGTTGCAGCAGCCCCTCCGTGCTCATCCTTGTCCCCAGGGAGTCACCTACCTTGGGGGGGGGGACGGACGACGACACACGATGACACGGGACGACACGACACGTTGGTGCTGGCAGCCCTCGGTGTGGGGTCAGGGTTGGGGGGGGGGGGGACACACAGATGTCCCCAAAGCAGAGAGAAGAGGAGCTGGGGTGCTCAAGCCTCCTGGAAAAAAAACAAACAAAAAATGAGACAGAAATGGGCAGAAAGGCCTATTTTTGATGGTTTGGCTTGCTCGGCGAGGACTGATGTCACTGGACACCCACCCCCCACGGGCCCCACATGTTCTATAGGGCTTTGGGGTGGAGGGTGGGGGGGTAACAGACCCCACACACCCCATAGGCGATGATGGGGAGGGTGGGGGGTGGTGTGTCAATACCTGCCCCCCAGGCCCCACACGCCCCACAGAGCCCTGGGTGGGGGGTAGCACACCCCACACAGGCCCCACATGCCCTATAGAGCCTGGAGTGTGTGTGTAAACACTCCCCACACGCTCTATAGGGGATGGGGAGGGGGCAATACCTCCCCCCCAGGCCCCACACACCCCACAGAGACCTGGGTGGGAGGCAGCACGCCCCACACAGGCCCCAAATGCCCTATAGGGCCTGCAGTGTGTGTGTAAACGCTCCCCACACACCCTATAAGGGATGGGGGGGGTGTGCAACGCCACCCCACACGCCCTATAGGGGAGGGGGGGGAGCATGCAAGGCCGCCCCCTCAGGCCCCACATGCCCTATAGGGGATGGCGTGGGGGTGCAATGGCGCCCCCCCAGGACCCACACGCCCTATAGGGGATGGCGGGGGGGTGCAACGCCCCCCCTCCCCAGGCCCCACATGCTCTATAGGGCTCGGGGTGACAGGCCCCACCACCCCACAGGGCCTGTGCGGGTCCCTCCGCCCCGACCCCCGCTCTCACCCGCCGCAGGCCCGGCCGCTCCGCCCCCGCAGGGCCCTGTCCAGGGGCGGCTCNCCTGACACCCCCTGGGAAATCAGGCCCCCACTCCTGGATCCCCCTGGCCCCATCACCCTAAGGAACATCAGTCCCAACCCCATCATGGGGTCCCCATCCCAGGTCCCCATTAGCTCCCCCCCATCCCAGGTCCCCATCGCCCCTGGGTACATCAGCCTCAGCCCCATTATGGAGTCCTCATCATCCATGGGGACATCTGTCTCAGCACCATCACAGGCTCCCAGCACCTTCCCAGGTCCCCATCACCTCTGAGGACATCAGCCCCTCATCCCTGATCCCCATGACCCTCACATGCATCAGTCCCATGCCAAGATCCCAGGCTCTTCCCAGCTCCCAGTCACCCTTGGGGACATCAACCCCATACCAGGTCCCCAACACCCCCAGGGCCATCAGCTCCCCCATCTCTGGTCCCCACCTCAGGTCTCCATCTCCCTCAAACCCATCCCTGGTCACCATCACACCCAGAGACACCAGTCTCCTGTTTCTGGTCCCGACCTCAGGTCCCCACCACCCCCAGGGCCACCAGCCTCCATCCCTGGTCCCCATCTCCCCAAGGAATACCAGCCCCAGCCTCACCACAGTGTCCTACCCCCTCCCAGGTCTCCACTATACCCTAGGGCCACCAGCCTCCATCCCTGATCCCCATCCCTGGTCTCAATCCCATCCCAGTTCTCCATCTCCCCAAGGAACACCAGCCCCAGCCCCCACCACAGTGTCCTACACCCTCCCAGGTCCTCACCACCCCCAGGGCCACCAGCCCCATCTCTGAGCTCTATCTCTGTCACCCCCAGAGCCACCACCTCAAACCTCAAAAACCTCCAGGAAGCAGCAAGGAACCAGAGGAGAGCAAATGGGCCAAACCTGCTTAAAAACACCCCAAAAAAGGCAACATTTTTTTCACCTGCCAGGGCTGAGGACGCTTTCCCTCCCCCTTCCATCTGCCTTTAAGTGCAGCTGAGAGCTTTTATCCCTTAATCGTCCTCCCTCCGGTGGGGAAATAATAAGGGGGGAGAAAAAAAGAAAAGACAAGGGAAAAAAAAAAAAAAAAAGAAAAAAAAAAAAAAAAGAAAAAAACTAAAGAGTTAAAAAAAAAAGAAAAAAAAAAAAAAAAAGGAAAAACATGAGAAAGAAACCCTTAGTTACTTGGAAGGGAAGGGGGGGAACGGGAGGGCGGTGGTGCTGCCGTAGCTGTGGGGTTTGGGAGGATTTTAGGAGGGCAAGAAGGAGAGGAGGAGGAGGCGTTTTGGCCCCATCCCTCTGGCCCTGAGCCCATCTTAACCCCAAATGGGTCCCTTGGAGGATTTTCTGGTGTGGTTTTTTTTTCCTCACTTTTTTTCCCTATTTTTTTTCTGCCTTTTCCTGGCTTCTGGGAGACCCTGGTAACAGTGAAGCATCTTCCTGCTGCACCACCCAGAGACCCTTTAAAATAGCACAAAATAAGGGAAGATTTCAGGAGACCCAAGCCATTTTTTTATTATTATTATTATAATTATTTTAAATTTGTA
>VXBJ01007498.1:84997-104485 GCA_013400055.1 Nycticryphes semicollaris | reverse complement strand
GGCTCTTCCTTCCTCCTTTGCCCTAAGCCCCGCAGCTTCTGCTGGTCCCATGGCTATTTCCACCCCACACACGCACACACCTTGGCCCCTGGGCAGCCCTCCAGCCCAACAGTGCTGGGGAGGCTGGGGTGGTGGGACCCCCTCAGAAGTCACTGGCAGGGCCATTTCATTTGCTCTTGGTGCTTCGGTTTGGCCAGGGAAAATCCTGGGCAGAAGTAGAGCTCCCAGGAGTGCTTTGGAGTCTAAAATACCACCATAAACCAAATTAGCAGCAAGAAAATTCAAAGCATATGTTGGAAAAGAAGGTGTTAGCAAAGTATCAAATCATTGTTTGAAGGAGGAAAAGGTTGGCTCAGGGAGTAAAGAGCTGCCTTGTTCAATATGGAATTATTGCTAAGTTGTTTGACAAACATCTAAATTGAAATGAAACAACTTATTGATTTTCATAATGAAACAAAAAATTCAGAAAAAAAATCTGGTTTATCATAGAATGAATTTTTTAAATTTAAAATTAAGTTCATCAGTTTGCTTAGGTCTAGAGCTGCAAAAAAGGCCATTAAAGCCACTAAAAATCGATAAATCCCTAGTTGAAACCATCCCACCTATATGTACAACTCCAAAGAGGAGAGGCAGACTTTGGAGCGAGTGCCAAGCTTGGGGCTGTGGCCACGCTCCTCCTCACCACAGCTGGTCTTATTGAAATCAAAACTGCAGAGTCTAAAAATCCATGTCCTTCCATCCCCCTGCCAGGTCCTCAGCCCTCTTCAGCCCGCGGTTTAGTTGCTCCTATAGAGCACCAGCACCTTTGTGTCTCTGGCGTTTCAGCAGCTGGGATGCCATGTGCCCAGCAGAGCTGCGGTATCAGGACAGCTTTAACATGTGCTCACCCATGTCCCTCTGTCCTCCGTCCTCATGTCTGTACCCCGCTGCTTACACTCAGACCCTCCGGAGCTCAGCTGGCAGGCGTGAGCAGGTCACTGGGATTTCTGCCTTTATGGGGGTTTCCCTGAGAGTGCTTCGTTAAAAGTCTCCCTCCTCTTATTTTCAGATATCCACTTGCTTTCCTTTGCCCTCATTTTAATTTTCAACCCAGACTCCCATAACCGGCATTTGCACAACCCCGTCCCGCACCATTGCATATATTTGACATGTCAGTCTTATATTACCCTTCATTTGCTCCCCGCCTCACATGGATGCACATGAATAAGCTCTGTAAACCTTGTCACCTCGCTGCAAAACCCGGATTAGCTCCTTAAACTCCCGTGAGAGTCCAGCGATACTGGGGCCCACCCCGCACCTCCCTCTCCCCCCATCCCTTGGCCCTGCTGTGCTGCTGCTGCATCCAGAAGGATGCTGGTGTTGCTGCGAGCAGGATTTATCCTGCGTCGGTCAATAAACTGTCGACACACAATGTGTTTCAAGGCCTTTGGCCACCTCTTCTTGTTGCCAGGGTCCCTTCTGCCGAATGCCAGCCTTGAAGACTGGCCACCTCTCACCCTCGTGGTGCGAGCCAGCCCTGCCTCGGCCCCCAGGGACCCCCAGCCGTGCCCAGGGTGCTGCCATGCATCTGCCATGGTGGCTTGTCCTCCTGGCCAGCCTCATCCCGCCAGGTACGGTGCCACCAAGAGACCCGCTGCCTCCTGCCCTGTCAGTGTTGTCCAGTCTCTACAGGGGCTGGTTGCCCCAGATTTACACCAGGATGGGTGGGAGCAGGAGTGCGGGTGCCTGGCCCTGCCAGGGGCCATCCATGATACCTGAAGGATGGGCAGACAGGCTCTGGGGATTCTGAGGCTGGTCCTGGTTCTCCCACAGGCCATGGCATGGTAGATGCTCTGGGAAGAGCTGCACCATGCCATTCCCCCGCATGACAGCTCTGCCCGTGCCCCCTACTCTCAATGGGGATAGGCTCTGGGATGGGGTGGGCATGGGGTGGCAGGGGTTCCAGCCAGGGCATGAGAGAAAGGACAAAGAGCCAGAGAGGGAAGCAAGGAAACAAGCTTATGGAGGGCTAAAGGGGCAAATTGTCTATTTTTATTAGTTTTTTAGGCCTTTGCTTTTCAAATCAGCTGTTGCCTTGCACTGTCTGAAACCACCACCTATAGATCCAGCTTTTCCTTGTTATCTCCTCCTTTTCTACCCCAAATTTTCCTCAAGGCTGCTTTGTGTCCCCTCTCCCCATTCTCCCCCCCCACTTTTGGGCCTGGGACCCACCCCACCCGCCACAACCCACTTCCTGTTCAGGCTCTGGAGACTCCCAGGAGGGGAGCAGGGGGCTGCAGCCCAAGGAAGACCCTGGCACGGCTCACCCTCTGACCCCCCTTCCCACTGCCTCCCTCCAACACAGCCCTTGGCTCGTGGGGGGTCACCTACCCCGAGTCCTTGCACGGTGTTGGGGGCTCCTGCGTGGTGGTTCCCTGCACCCTGAGCTACCCCAACAATGTGGCGGCTGACAACGGCATCGTGGCCATCTGGTACAAGGATTATGACAACCAGAAGATTCTGGTATACCATTCGGCAGCCCAGGAGGTGGATGCTCGCTTCAGGGGCCGTGCCCAGCTCCTGGGGGACCCCGTTGCCCACAACTGCACCCTGCTGCTGCGTGGGGTGACGCTGGAGGACAGTGGGCCCTACAGGTTCCGCTTTGAGATTGTCAATGGCGACCGGTGGTCAGCGGCGCGGGATGTGATGTTGAGCATTTCAGGTGGGTATGGTGATGAGACCCCTCTCAGCCCCCTGCCTCCTTGCCCCATACTGGCATCCCACCCTTCACTCTCCATCCTCAGACACCCTAGAGCACCCAAACACTGCTACCAGCGAGGAGCAAACCGAGGGGCAGACATCCACCTTGGAGTGTTCCACACCCTACGTCTGCCCACCAGGGGACATCGCCCTGCGATGGGAGGGCTATAACCCCCAGGTTTCCACAGTGTCCAGCCGGGTCCAGCTGGACACGAGTAGAGTTGGCTACTACCTGACCCTCACCACCTCCTTTTCCTGGAAGGACCACTCCAAGAAGCTGATCTGTGAAGTTTCTTACGGCTCCAGGAAGGCGACTGGGGAGGTTGTCCTGCGAGTGAGACGTATGTGGGGCAACTCTGCACAGGGGCTGTCTGAGCAGGGCAGGGGAACAGGGTCACTTTTACTACAGCCGCGCCACCCAGGTCCCCCTTCTGCCGCTCATCATGCCTCCTCCTCTCCCTCCCTCTTGAAGTCCTTTGCAAAAAGCCAGAGCAGAGTTTCCTCTTGATTCTCCCTCTCTCTCTTGTTCCCCCATGGCTGTCCATGGCCAGGGCCAGAGTTAGTTCCATAAATGCTGCTGAAGTGCCAACTCCAGCTCCATGGCACATTCTAGCACCCACTGCTGTGCCCACCCCTCTCTGCTGCCAGTGTCACTGCTTTGCCCCCTGTCCCAGCTCTCCTCTAACATAAGATGCCGTCTCTGTGCCAGGGCCAGCTCCTGTGCTAGGGGGAGACCTTTGCTCCTTTCTCCACCCCAAACGCTCATGAATAAACAGCAAGATGGGCTATGGCAGCATCCTGTGGGCCCTGCCCAGCCTCACTGCTGCCCTCCATATCTGTCTGTCCTCCCCGCAGACGCCCCTAAGGACACCCAAGTGTCAGTCAACCCTTCCATGCAGAACATCCGTCTGGGTGACACGGTCTCCCTCACCTGTGACGTGAGCAGCAGCTACCCCCCCATCTCTTCCTACCACTGGTACAAGGACGGGGTGGCCGTGGGCAGTGAGCAAATCCTAACCATCCGGGGCATTCGCCGTGAAGACTATGGGCAGTACCACTGCAGAGCTGAGAACACCATTGGGGCTGGCGTGGCACCTGCTGTGACACTCCACATCTTCTGTAAGTGCCAGGGGAGCTTGCCTGAGGCTGGGGAAATGCTGGAGGAAGAGCAGGGCTGTGGGATTGGGATGGAGTTTATCCACTGAGTCTGGACTGGGGTGGGTAGGGCCTGGCACTCAGGTGGCCAGTACTGGCTGGATGTCCAGGACCTGGAGAGTCCACAGTGGAGGACTGTGATGCCTCTATCATGCCATGCCTGTGTTCTTTGTCCTTCACATCACAGGGCTGTGGTGAGCCCCAAAGACAGGGCAGGGAGGGATTTCCAGCCAAGCCCAGGAGGCAGAATGGGCTGTGAGGCTTCGCTGCCTCCACTGGGAAGGAGACTTCCAGAGCTCATGGGAATTTGGAGCCAGGGTGGTCTGTGGGGAAGGGGAACCAGTGTTGCCTGTCAGATCCTGCAGTAGAGACAAGTCCCAGTCTCTGCATCACCCAGGAGCTGGCCCGTGGTGGAGCCCCACAGGGAGCATCTCCATCCGGCCTGGAGCAGGTGAGGCTGGTCTGCTCCCCCAGAGCCCCCCATGCAGTCCATGTGAGGCAAAGGACACTGCTGCAGCCACCATGAGTTTAGCTCCTGGGACTTTACTTTAAACCAGAGCTTGAACCCCATCTGGCAAGGTGTTGGTGACAGGGAGCAAATCCAAACACCTCCTCCCTCCATCATCATCCCTGGAGGGCAGAGGTGGGTCCTGCCTATCTCTGCACTCTGTTCTGTGCCACAGGAGCTGGGGGGTCAGTGGGGAACATCTGCTCCCCTCCATCTGAGGCCATTCTGAATGTGCCCATGTCTGTCAGCTGCAGAGATCTCGGTGAGCCCTGCAGCCGAGGTGCAGGAGGGGACAGCCACTACCTTGTCCTGCGACATCCCTGGCAGGGAAGGCCAGGACCTCAACTACACCTGGTATAAGAATGGTGCCTGGCTCAAGGAGGGCACAGCACACACCCTGCTTTTCCACCGTGTAGCCACCAGCGACGCCGGCTATTACTCCTGCAAGGTGACAAACGACTGGGGCAGCGACACGTCCCAAGCCATCAGTCTGAGCGTGACATGTAAGTGCCCACATCTCCTTCCAGGGGATTGTGGGTGGAGGTGTCCCCAACAGACGAAGGTCTCTTTGTGCCAGGGTCTGCACAAACCCCCCTGAGTCAAAACAAAATCTGCCCCAAAGGCCTTGAGTCCAGTTGAAAGGGGGGTTTCTGCCCTTCTGGGCAGAAATTGCTATAAATGCAACAATTTCTGGTCATGAGCCACATACGGAGGTACCATTACGTGGTATTTGCTGCAGCTGGGACCCGTCTGTTCATAGCAGCATCTCCCACTCCTCCACCAATCTGTTTACACACCATGAACTGCAGGGAGGTTACTAACTGAGGAGCCAGCTATGATAATAACAGCTCAGGAGCTTTTGCAAGTCAGGGGAAAAATAAAATAGCCCTGGGTTTGGCTTTGACATTTCTGTGAGTATATATAACCTGCTTATATAAAGGGGAAAGCCGCTTGGAGGTGCAGCGTGGGGGCCAGGGGTGGACATGCCCCATATTCAGATAGAAGCCACACTGCTGGGACCTCCTGAGCTGCAGCATCCTCTCCCCTCTTGCAGATCCCCCCCGGCATCCTACCATCACCCTCTTCCAGGAGACGCAGGGCGGCAGGCTGGCCATCATCCGCTGCACTGTGGACAGCCATCCACCTGCCACCATGGCCCTCTACTGTGACGGCACCTTGGTGGCAGCTAGTGGGTCGCAGGCAGCACCCCGCCAGCGGCTGGGTGTCACTGCATCCCGCAACGCCCTGCGGCTGGAAATCCATGACGTGGGGCCACAGGACAGTGGGTTGTACCTCTGCACAGCCAGCAATGCCTACGGCAACACCAGTGCCACCAAGCCCTTCATCACCCACAGTGAGTCCTCATGTGAGGGGACTGCCAGGCTCCTGGCCCCAGGCCTTGAGTGCCGATGAACCCCCCGGGACTGTTTGGGCTGTTTCTGCAGGGCTGGGGCGAGGGGTGGGGAGGGAGGTCCACAGCCTGAGAGCCGGCAGGACCCACGTGGCATCAGGGGACATCAGTGTTTCAGAGACTGTGGTGGTGGTGTCATCCCTGCAGCCTTTTCCCCCACCTTGAGGGGTCAAATCTGCTTGCAGAGCTGGAGGTGCTCCTGAGTATTGTTTTACAAAATGACACAAAATCTGTAGCAAATTTCTTCCCTGTCCCTGCAAGCTCCAAGTGGTGCACAGCATCTGGGCACACAGCAGGGACTGGCTCCTCCTGCTCCACCTCCTAATCCTCTGTACCCTCTGGATTCCCAGCCTTGATGGTTTGGGGTGACAGAAGCAGTGGCCAGGAAAAAGAAGGAGAGAAAAGCAGCCCAAAACTATGTCCAAGAGCAGCGTCTCTCGGTCAAAATCATCCGAAATGGACCTCAGGATCCCGTTCCAGAGAAAATAAACCTGAGTTTGGGTGCCACAGTGGTTATCTGGGGTCCATTTCAAGTTGGCCAAGATGACTCCAGCACAGCCCATCACCCACCAGTGGGCAGAGGAGATTGAGTCTGTCCTGGGAGCAGTTCACTGGGCTGAATGTAGGTGCTCAGAGGGGGGAGGTGAAGGCTCAGAAAAATTTGTCTCTGCTGGTGGCAGAGAGCCGGGGTGAACCACTTGAGTGGAGACATCCCAGCTGACATCTGGTGTCCCCAGGCAGTGTCACCCACCAAAGACTCAGCCAGAGATGCCATGGGCTCCTGCAAGGGAGGCGGCTGCTCAGGTCCTGCCTTAGAGGGTAGCTGAGGGTGAAAACTTGACTGGATGGAGGCAGGGGAAGGACAAAGGTTTGCAACAGAGTTTTTGTCTCTCTCCCTCCCTGACATCCCTCCCTTCCATCCTCCAGCTGCAGAGATCCTGATTCAGCCCTCAGCGGAGGTGCAGGAAGGGACAGCTGTCACACTGACCTGCCTGGGGACTCAGAGGGTGGTGGAGGAGACCATCTACACCTGGTACAGGAACAGCAAGTGGCTGCAGGAGAGCTCGGTCCCCATGTTGCGCTTCCCCTCCATCCGCAGCGAGGATGCAGGTGCTTTCCAGTGCAAGGTCCGGAGCAGCAATAGCAGTGACACATCAGCGGCCGTCCCCCTCCGTGTGCTCTGTAAGTGCTGCTGGAGGGTCTCCCACTCATAACGTCCAGGCTAGTGAGGGGGGTCCTGGGTCCAGGCTCAGTGGTCCTGCTGGGAAGCCCCTCTGCTACTCCCACCCCAAAGTTTCACCCATTACTGCCAAACACGGCCAAGGAGCTCTTGGGCAGAAATGAGGAGAAGGCAGAAAATTCCCTTTGCAGGTAAGTGTGTGAATTTGGGGAGGAGAAATTCAGAGAATCCCAAAATTCACAAAGGCCAAAGATTTTTAAAATGTCTTATGAACTTAAATTCCACTCCTCAGAACAGTATATGATCTCCATGAAAAATACATTCTGGTAGGATTTAGCCTTCCAAATATTTTCTGAGCTGTAATATAAAAAACTTCTGTGATACCAAACCAGGAAAAACACCAATAGGAAATTTCAGTCAAAATGGCACCTTTCTATAGTTGTGGTAGGAAAATGGGCATCACAACTGGACACCAGATGCCTGAACCACTGAGATCTCTGCAGACCTACTCCAGGGTTTGAGGTAGGGTTGGACATCTGCACTTGGACCCTGAGCTCAAGCCAGGTGACAACAGAGGTGCCATCATAGGTTCCCAGAGCATGTAGGTCCTTTACAAAGAGCCAGCAGATGTAGGACCCTGGGGTCTGGCAGCTAGAGGGTTGTGAGATGCCCAGGTGGCACTGGAAAGCAGAAATCCCTCAGGTTCTTGGGGTTATCCCAATTTCAGGAATCCATAATATTCTCACAAGAGGTATTTTAACCCTGCAGTCCCACCGAGGCAACCGGTGATGAGCTCCTTCCTGGAGACCCAGAGTGGGCACCTTGGCATCATCCAGTGCACTGTTGAGAGTGACCCAGAGGCCAACCTGACCCTACGGAGAGGAGAAGAAGTGATAGCCTGCACATGGGGCTGCCCCACAGCTCCCAACCCCAGGGTCCATGCCACCTTGTCCTACAACAGCCTGAAGGTGGAGATTCAGGATGTGGTGCTGGAGGATGAAGGGACCTATATCTGCTGGGCTGTTAACCTGCAGGGCAACACCAGCACAGCCATGGACTTCAGGGCTGAGAGTGAGTTTGCTGAAGGGTTGGTGGGCACAGTAGAGCCAGATGCCGCACATCTCTACAACATCTGGGAAAATCCTGGGAGAGGGGAGGCTGGGAAGGGAATTGGGGCTCAGGAGATCAAGGGCAATGGTGGCAGAAGGACAGAACAAGAAGAACCCATGAAATCCAGGGTATCAAACAGTGTCTGTTTTGAAAGAGCTGTTGTGCACAAGTCACCTGGTGCTAGGGTGGAGCGTGAGTGGTGTTAAAGTGGGGGCTGCTACAGAAGAGGGGTGCCAGCCCCTCCAGCCCTTCTTGGTGGGTTTGGAGGATTCCCCCATGGCCAGAATGAGGGCTGCAGCTCATGGTGGGGATTCACTGCTGACCCCTGCCCATGCAGGACTAGGGATGCTGAGCAAAACACTGCTGAGAGGGTTCTCACAGGCCCTCTCCTGCCAACACATCATCCCTTGGCTGGTGGAGCCCTGAGTAGCTGGTGATGGCGATCCTGGCTGAACTCATGCTGGAACCTGTTTGTCTCCTGCCTCTGTCTCCCATAGCTGCCAGCATCACAGTGGCTCCGTCCTCCCATGTGCTGGAAGGCCACACCGCCAACCTGACCTGCCACCTGAGCAGCGACTCCCCGGCTCTGCCCAACTTCACCTGGTACCGAAATGGGCAGTGGCTCGCTGAGGGCTCAGCCGCCTCCCTGGTGTTTCAGCAAGTGGCCAGCACAGATGCCGGGCTCTACCACTGCAGAGCCACCACCGACAGCAGCAGCCGGAGCTCTCCTGCTGTCTCCTTGGACGTGCTGTGTATGTACAGGCTGCTGGGGGACACGCAGTTTGATATTCCCTCAAGGGTTTGCAGCTTATGCCCATGCAAGAGTGCCCAGCTCTGCTCACATCTGCAGCTGTGCCCGTGGCGTGGGTAGAGCTGACGTGGGTGCATGTGGGGATCTTTGAGTGCATTTATATGTCCTGGGGCTTCCTCCTGCAGGTGTCTGTCCTTCCGTGCCACCACCTGCAGTGTCTTTACTTTCCTGTTGAGTAAGCATGTGCTTAACAGAAGCATGGGCATGTGTGTGTGACCCTGCAGGTGTAAAGCATCTTTTGATGCTTTGAGGGCCACTGTGTGGTACAGCACACCCTGGAAAACCCATGAGAGTGGCTGCTGTGGGTGGGGATACTGGTCACCCTGGGGATGGTGTGGTCTCCCCGAGTTTGGCAGAGATCTTCCCTTTCCCTTTCCCTTTCCCTTTCCCTTTCCCTTTCCCTTTCCCTTTCCCTTTCCCCTTTCCCCTTTCCATTTCCCTTTCCCTTCCCAGGTGATGAAGCTTTTCCCTCTCTTTCTGGGAGGCTGGGGGGTGGCTGCAGCTTTCCAGGAAATCTCATGCTGGGGAGCTGGGGAGCTTTAGCTTCTCCACTGATGTTCTCTGCCCTGTGCAGACCCCCCGCGGGAGCCCCACCTGACGGCATTCCTGGAGGCAGAGAGAGGCCGCCTGGCCATCTTCCAGTGCTCGGTGGCAAGCAACCCTCCTGCTCAGCTGGTCCTGCACAGGGGCGAGGAGCTAGTGGCCACCAGCGATGTGGGGAGCAGCCCCAGCCTGCGGATCAGTGCCTTGGCCACCCCCAACTCCCTCCGTGTGGAGATCCAAGATGTGACACCAGAAGACGAGGGCAGCTACCGGTGCACTGCCACCAACATGCACGGCACCGCATCCCGCCGCCTGTACTTCCGTGTCCAGAGTGAGTACTGGATGCCAACTGGCTTGTGTCTACACCGTGCTCAGGTCCCACTGGTGGGGTGGGTGACACTGGAGGAAGGGGGCGTTGTGTTAGGGGCCAGGGGGGAGCTGACACCTAAAGTGACCTTTTCTGTGTGACTTCTGGCTGCGAGGCACTGACTGATGGGATGAGGGCACGCTCTGGTGCTGTCCCATGGTGACAGCGGGGCAGAGAAATGTCACCGAGCATCGCAGGCTGCAGCCAGGTGACCCAAAGCGATGGAGCCATGGTGGCCAGGTGTGATCCTGCCCCTGGGCCACAGAAGGGATGCGGCTTGTGCTAAACCATGTCAGACAGAAGCCAGCACAGGGCAGTGGCTGGCACTGTCTGTTTAGTGGTGTGGTTTGTCCAGCCCCCCCTTCAACTTGCCTCCCCAGCAGCTCACCAGTGGCATGGACAGGGTGTCCCCATCCCTGCTGGGGTGGGGCCCTGTGCTGGGGCTCAAGTGTGATGAACTGGGACCTGCCAGTGTGCCTCAGGGGTCTTTCTGGCTGCAGGTGGACATTGGTGCCTAACCAGCACCCAGACCCTCTCGTCACTGCAACCACATCCTGGAGTGAGGCAGCACCTGAGTTACCCAGGGGGGTTTAGCAGGAATCCTGGATTGAATTAATTTTTCAGGTTGGGATCTGGCCCTTAGACTGATAGATCTAAATGCGTCTCCATGGAGGTGTCCACACGGGAGCTGGTGTCTGTGCTTCCACCCGGTGCTGCTGGATCCCAACCAGGCTGTGTCTGTGGCTCTGGAGGTGTCAGCTCACATCACCCCCCAAGTAGCAGGCACCTGTATTCAGACTCAGCCCTGGGCACCACAAGTGATGGAGTTGGGGGAGCATCAGCCCCAGGGTTTTGAGGGTCCACGACCTCCCTGGCCAGAATAAGACCTGTGATGCACACTATGGAAGTGATGAGGGTTTTGTTTCCATCCTGTGCTGTGTTGGGGCTGCTCAGAGACCATCAGTGCTGAGCTCTGCTGCAGTGCCCTCTGAGCTGGTGGCATCGTCTCTTCATGCTCCAGCTGCCCGAGTCCTTGTCTCACCATCCACGGAGCTGCAGGAAGGAGACAATGTCTCCCTGACGTGCCATGTGGTGGGAGAGCCTCAGGATGACACCGTCTACTCCTGGTACAAAAACAGTGAATGGCTCCAGGAGAGCTCTGACAACTTCCTCCTGCTGCCCCACATCACCAGTGCTGCCGCCGGCTCCTACCACTGCCAAGCACACAGCCCCTCAGGGACCAGCGTCTCCCCAGCTGTCGCCCTGCGCATCTCCTGTGAGTGGAACCCACCTGGGAATCAAGGCTTGGGGGGAGCAGGGTGCCAGGGATGCAATGATGGTGCTGGGGGTGGGATGGTGCTGGAAGCGGGATGGTACCAAGGATGGGATGGCACCAGGAGCAGGATGTGCTGGGGATGGGGTGCTGAGCAAGGTTGTTTGTCCACACAGGGCTACAGCTGGCACATAGTGGGTGCCTTGCATAGCCCTCGCTGCTGGTACTGTCCCCAAAAGCTGCGTGTCCCACACACAGGACTTGAACTAGAGCTCTGCAGACTTTGTAATAAAGCATCCTCCACCTTTAGAAAATGCCAAAGTGTTACAAGTGGAAAGTTCATGGGAGCATATCAAATATTTTCATTCTGTTAAAATAATATTTTTCAATCAACCTGAAATTACCCAAATTTTTCAAGCCTTCGATTAGGAGAAATGTCCGTCTGTGATAGAGGGGAAAATTCTGGCAAGAGGAAGTCTGGCTTACCCTTTTGCTGCAAGTGTGGGCTGCTGCTGCTGCCCCAGTGCTGGCTGAGAGGTGCCAGGAGTCACCATAAACATCTCAGGGTGTCCGAGGAACCAGGGGAGGGCAATGTCACCCAGGACCTGAGGGAGACATGAGGCCCATCTGAGCCAGAGCTGGGACCAGGCAGCCTGGCCTCAGGTGGCTCTGGGTGCAAACTCAGGGTTTGCTCACCCTCCATGTAACATCTGGCCTGGGCAGATCCTCCACGGGCTCCAGTGCTGACCTCCTTCCTGGAGGCCCCCGAGGGGCAGCAGGGTGTCCTGCAGTGCACGGTGGACAGCAACCCACGGGCAGAGCTGGCTCTCTTCAAGGACCAGGTGTTGGTGGCCTCCACAGTGCTGCCCCAGCCCTCTGCCCCACCACGGCTCAGTGTTGCCTTCGCCTTCAACACACTGAGGGTCAGCATCAACCCCGTGCTGCTGGAGGACGAGGGGGAGTACGTGTGCTCTGCCAGCAATGCCTACGGGAATGCCAGCACCACGGCAAACTTCACGGCAGACAGTGAGTGTGGGGCTGGCGCTGCTTCCAGGGATGAGCAGGGTGCAGGCAGGGGATGGGGGTGGGATGGAGCTGTAAGAGCAGTGAGGGGGGTGATGGAGGCAGGGGGTTTTGGTGAAGGGGTGAAGGCAAGCACTACTGGAGAATGCTTGTGGGGAAAGGGAGCGGAGAGAAGCTGGAGCAGGATGGACAGCACAGAAACACAGAAGAAATGGAGGGAGAGGCTTATTTATGGGGATGGAGGGCTATGCCAGAGGTGTTCCCAGAGAGCTGCATGAATCACCCCCGCACATGGTGAAGGAACTGCAGCTCCTCTCAGAGGTGATGCAAAGGGCTGGCTTTACCATATTCACTGATGATACCGTCCTGGCTGCACTTGCAGAGTGGACACCACCCTGGGCTCTCCTACAGCAGCCACAGGGGCACTGGGGGCTTGGGGTGGTAGTGGGGAGGATGCAGTATCTTCATCACTTCTTGTCTGGAAAGATGGGAAAAGACCCCCAAGCTAAAGTCCTGGATGAGACCAGATCTTCCACCAAATATTCCACTGCCCTCCTGCCCAGGTGACCCTCCATCCCCTCTTGCCCACCTCGCTCTCCCCAAGCATCACTGCCTTACCCTTCCACTGCAGCTGCCAGGGTCTGGATCTCCCCCTCCCCAGACGTCCAGGAAGGCGTTGCCGTCAACCTGACCTGTGCTGTTGAGAGTGGCAGTGGGGAAGTGCTGAGCTACACCTGGTACAAGAACAAGGTCTGGTTCAGCAGCAGCTCAGCCCCAGCCCTCGCCTTCTCCAGTGTCGCTGCCACCGACTCCGCCTCCTACCACTGCGTGGTGCAGACCCCAGCACGGACCCGCAGCTCTGCTCCTTCCACCCTCAACGTCCTTTGTGAGTCCCTGTGGGCAGGGAGCTTCATGCTGTGGAGGCGAGGTCCCTGGTACCCCCCAGGGCAGGCACCTGCCTGCACTGTAGGGAAGTCCCTGGGGTGTCACTTGTACCTTGGCTGGTCCCTTGACTGGGAACCTCCCCCCCCGGGGTCATTAGGGGTAGCAGGGCCTGCCTTAGTTTTGAGGAACTGAGTAAAAATCAGCCTTTATAACAGGTGATAACTAAGTAAAGCTTTATGCCCCAGTCCTGTGTTGGACCCCTGGCAAGCAGACCCCGCCAAACAGCCCCAATTCATCTGTGAAGGACTTCAGTGAAGCTTCTCCATGCGCCCCAAGTTTGTCCTTATGCTTTGCACCAAACTGAAACAGAAAAATCTTTGGCTTTCAGGAAACATTGTGGGATTTTAGTTTTTCTTTCCTGATTTGGAAAATGAAAAACAGACTTTGTTTAAAAAAAGACGTGCAAAAAAAATGTAGTTGCAAGTCAGAACGTAAGATTGGGTTTTTTTCCTTTTTATTAGAAAAAGACGGCTTTAACTTACAAATCTGCTCTGAGGAGTGAGTGTTGAGGAGCACTCCTGGAAACATCCTCCTGAGACCCCGTCAACAAATCCTTTGTTTGTCTCCCTCCTGATTTTGGATGGGGAATACTGAATAGATGCTGCTAAAAATATCTTGGCATTGCGGGCATGAGCTGTACCCCCAGTTGTGCTGCCTTTGCTCAAGCCTCGCTGTTGAGGTTTTCCACACACTGATGGATGAAGGATATTTTTTTATTGAGTCTGGGGAGGGAGTGGAGCACCGGGCTGGGATGGGCCAGCGTGGCTGGAGCTGCAGGATGAGCTCAGCAAATGACCCTGAGCCCCGCTTAGAGTGTTGGTTTGGTTCAAGGGGACAGCGGATGCTGAGGAAAGAGGCAGCGCCTGCTTAGGCAGGTCCTGTGTTGCAGGCAGCAGAGCCTGTCAGCTGAGCATCACCACCCCAGCTCATAGCACAGATCAGACCATGACAGCAGCCGTCCCAACCTGAGCATGGCAGGCTGGGGATGCTCTGACTCGTCGAGGTGCTGCTGATTCTACAGTCCACCTTTTCTCCACTTCCCTGCCTTTCCTTCCTGCAGACCCCCCCAGGAACCTGCAGATGAAGGCCTTTGTGGAGAGCGGTGAGGGGATGGCAGTCATCCTCCTCTGCACTGTGGAGAGCAACCCCTTGTCCGAGATCACCCTGCTCAAGGAGGGGCAGCCAGTGGCCTCCAGCCCCACCATGAGAGGTGACCACCCCAGGCAGAGCAGCCACATCTCCCCTGCTCCCAATTCGCTCAGGCTGGAGCTCCGGGAGGCCTCTGAGGAGGACGAGGGTGTGTATGAGTGCTGGGCACACAGCCTCCTCGGCAGCACCCATGCATCCCTGCCCCTCCATGTGCAGGGTGAGTCCAGCTTTGCTGTGGGAAGGGGGGATGAGAGGCTTCTGGCTGGGGACCCCCGGGCAGGTTGGTGTGGGCATTTAGGGGTATGGCCCAAATAAGTGTTGCCATCCGGAAGCACAGTACTGCGGGGGTGTGTGTGTGTGTCAGGAATGATGTGGGGCTGGTGGAGGGGCAGGGAGGTGCTGCTGCCTGCTTAGAGGGGTGCCCACCCCACCCACACATCCCGCTGAAGTGGGACGGGGGCTTTGGAGCTGGGAAAATTTTTCCCAGCCACAGCCGAGAAGGGCAAACCTTGGCCGGTGAGGGCCAGCTCTGCTTCGTTCTCTCCAGCCATCCAGGTGGTGGTGCGACCCTCTGCCGAGGTGCCCGAGGGGACCGACGTGACGCTGACCTGCCGGGACGCGGGTGCCCGCCCAGGCACCGTCTACACTTGGTACAAAAACGATCGGTGGCTGGCGAAGGGGCTCGACGCCTCCCTCCTCCTCCCCGCTGCCCGGCGCACGGATGCCGGAGCCTACGCCTGCCGGGCGGCGAGGGGGCTGCGCGGCCGCCGGGCCCCCCCGGCCGCCCTGCGGGTGCTCTGTGAGTGAGGGGCGGCTGCATTTTTTTTTGGGAGGAGAAGGGGGAGGCATCGCGTCCTGACGCCAAAGGGGGCCCAGGGTAGCGCCGGAAGGATGTAGCTGTCGCGGCGTCGCGGTTGGGAGGACAGTCTATGTCGCCACCTGGTGATATCCCGCGACAACCCGCGGCCGGCCGGGCAGCCCAGCCCCTGGCCCGGGGAGGGAAAGGGGGGCCGGTCCCAGTTGTACCTCGGTCTCGCATGGCGCCCCTTTCCCTTCCACGCCCCGCTACAGCCAGCAGCAAACCTGCCTCCCCCCAAACCCCACTGACTGGTTTGCTGTCCTCAGAGCTGTTTTGAGGGTCAGGCCAGGGGGTGTGGGTGGGAAACACTTTCCTTATCGTTGTAGATGCACCTCAGGAGGCTTCCTTCATCTCGCTGGTGGAGCCCCGAGGGGGGCAGCAGGCCGTCCTACTCTGCACCGTCGACAGTTTCCCACCCTCCGACATAGCCCTACACCGAGGTCCCGGTCACACAGCCCTGGCCTCCACACAGGGCCCAGCTGACCCACGCTTCACGGTCCAGGTGGCCCCCAACTCCCTGCGGGTGGAGTTGGGGGGGCTGGAGCTGCAGGATGCAGGGCTCTACATCTGCTCGGCCAACAACAGCTATGGCACTGTGTCCTCGTCCCTGCACCTGGATGTGGGAGGTGAGGGCAGCCCTGAGCTGTGGTCATGGTGAGACCCATGTTGGGGTCCCAGGTTCCTTTCCTGTAGGAATGTGGGTTTCAGGAAATATTCGGGGGGTTTGGTGATGGTGTTGTCCCATACAAACGCAAGCTCTGGGCAGCTCCTGACTCTTTGGCCTCCCTCCTCCTCCTCAGGGGTCACAATCACGGTTGAGCCCTCACCAGAAGTCCCTGAAGGCACCACAGCCACCATGACCTGCTCGGGCATTCCTTGGGTGGGGGAAGAGGCCAACTACACCTGGTACAAGAACAGCCGGTGGCTGCAGGAGGGACTGTCTGGCTCCCTTGTCCTCACCCATGTCTCCAGCGCTGACACCGGCTCCTACCACTGCCGGGCGAGTGGGATGAGGGGCAGCGCCACCTCAGCCATGCTCAGCTTCAGCGTGCTCTGTGAGTGTCCCCCAGCTCTGCAGGGAGAGGACACTGCGCAGGATGGGACACATCAAATGCTGGGTGCATCAAATGCATCCCATCCTCATGGTCCTGCTGGGTCGGAGGGAGGCTTCCTCCTCTTCTTCCTCCTTTCCCTGCCCTGCTCCTCTTCCTTTGGACATAGAAAAGAAGATGTTGGGGTTTTGTCTGGCACTGGCTGCACATATCCCTTGAAAGTCAGATGAGGAGCCAACATAGTCCAGATCAGAGGAGGATGGGGGTGTCTCCAGCTGGTGTGGGGAAGCAAAGGGCAGGAGAGGGTGTGAAACCACCAGCCTCAGGCTGGATGGGCTAGAGCTGATCCAGACTGGAGGGATGCATTAGGCAGCTCTTGGTGAGGGTTTGGCCCAGCGTTGTGAGGGTCCCACAACATGGCCCTCCTCCAGCCCCATCTCTCCCACACAGACCCCCCCCGGGATGTGTCCATCAACACCTTCCTGGAGAACCGCAACGGACGGATGGGCATTGTGCTGTGCACAGCCGATAGCCACCCAGTTTCCACCATTGCCCTGTACTGTCGTGGCCGGTTCCTGGCTTCCAGCCTGGCCCCAGCCACTGTGCTGGGGGTCCGTGTTTCCCCCTTCCACAACGCCCTCCAGGTGGAGCTCAGGGACATGGAGCTGGAGTATTCAGGAGAGTACACCTGCGTGGCCAGCAACCCCCTGGGCAACGCCACAGCTGGCGCCTACTTCGATGTGCACAGTGAGTGGGACTGTCCCCTCCTCGGGGTGC
Source organism: Nycticryphes semicollaris (assembly GCA_013400055.1). Classification (NCBI taxonomy): domain Eukaryota; kingdom Metazoa; phylum Chordata; class Aves; order Charadriiformes; family Rostratulidae; genus Nycticryphes; species Nycticryphes semicollaris. The sequence goes on along the minus strand of VXBJ01007498.1, from coordinate 87,583 downwards.
TGTGCTGGGGGCAGCGGGGGATCTGAGGAGAATGGGGGATTGTGCCAGAAAAAAATTATTTCAGAGCAGTGGGGTTGGCCAGCAGAAGTGGGTTGAATAAACCAGGAGTCTTTAGGTGGATGGGAAAGGAGAGAGGGGTTTACAGCGAGAATTGGATATTTCCTTTCAAGGAGATTTTCTCCTGAAACAACCCAGGTTGGGTTTGATGAAAGGGCCTAAAAAAGCCAGAAAATTGAATTGAATGCTGCAGTGATCTGTCCCCAGCCCCCGAGACCTGGCAGTGGTGGTGACAGGTGTCACCTGCCTGCAGCTGGCTGTCACAACCACTTCCCTAGGGTCCCTTTCACCCCTCATGGAGAATCCCAAGGCCTGGAAGGGTCCCACGTATGCTGACCCCACACCAGGGCCACGTTGCAGCTGCGGCCACAGGGAAAAGGGATCCCTGGCCCCATTCTGGTCCGGCAGTCCTGGTGCCAGCAGGGATCTTGCCTTGTCTCCTCTCTGCTCACAGCTCTCACCCACCTCTTGGCCTTCACCGTCCTGGCTGGGGTCTTGATGGCTGTGATCTGCGTGGCTGCCCTGGCCCTTCTGGCTGTGAAGCTGTGGCCCAGGTAATGTCCCCAGCTGGGATGAGGAGGGGAAGGGTAGGGGCCTTGGGCTGAGCCAGCCTGTAGCAGAAAGCATGGGTGGCAACTCCCTATTCTCCCATCCAGGATGAGGAAGTTTTGGAACTGGTCCGGTACTGAAGACACCTTTGAGCTGAGGAGCAAACAGGAGCAGGCACAGGTAGGGACCTTGGTGAGACCAGCTTTGAGGATACCCTACCCTGAGTTCCTAGGAGATCCCCATGGGGGTTCTGTAGGGTGCATTGTGCTGCAGAACATCTCAGCTCTGCCTCAGCATGGGGCTGGGTGATCCGGGTCCGGGCTCACACATTCTAGCCAGGATCTGGGCCAGTCAGGCTGCTATGTGCTGCCACCAGAGACTTGGCTTGTTATTCCTGCAGCTGGAGAAAGAGCAGGAGGGGCAGAGCCTCATGAGGACCAGAATTAACCCTTGCAGGCTCATCCCAGAGGGGCTTCACATCACACATGGGTGCTGACCTCTCAGGGAGATGCTCTGGGTGCTGCCCCGGACTCATGGGCTCCACCATGGGCAGAGTTTCCCCAGCTAGTCCCTAACTTTTTCCAGGTGGATGGAGCTTCTTAAGCCAATGGCTTCTTTGTCCCAGGAGCAACTGTAGCAGCTGGTGCTGGAAGCGCACAGCCCCATTCTGGCTGGATCTAGGCAGGTCACACCATCACTCCCCATCCCCAGAGAGGCAGAGCCATGGCTGAGCTGGCAGCCACCACCCTGGGGACAATCTAGCCCTGTGTCCACCCCTTCACAGCCCCCCTCTGCCCCTCTCCTGCCCTGTCATGCTCCTCTTCCTTCCCCACCGTGGATGTTGTTCTCATGCCGGGCATGGTCTGTGCTTGCCACCATGTGTGGTATGCTGCATCTGCCAGGCACCAGCAAGCTGTGACGTCTCAGAGCTGCTCTCCAGCAGTGAAATCCCAGGAAAACAATAATCTGGTGGCCGTGCAAGCCCTTGGGGCAACCTTTACATTTTCACTGTCTTCCTGTCCCCCCAGCAAAGCCACCACCCCAGAGTGCTGCCCGCTGCAGTGCTATGCAGCCCCTGTGCTGGGTGTCCCTGTGTACTGTCCCTCTGTCTGGAAATAAAACCTGGAGCAACATGCAGCTGGTGTCTGTTGGGATGAGTTGGGAAGGATTTTATCACCCTGCTTTGGGAAATATGGAGAGCCAAGAGGAACCAGGCAGCCATGGGGCTGGGCAGGACTGATTTCCCCAGAGACACCTCAATGTTGGTTTGTGATCCTTTCCCTGCTCTCTCCTCTGTGTCATCCCCACTGCAACCACTGCGGAGAGATGGCTTGCTCTGAGGATGGGGCTGCAGGGCAAATGGGAGATTGAAGACATGATACTCGAAGACAGCCCGTGGTCACAGAACCCCATTTTCCTGGCATCTGTCTTCTCAGCCTGCTGGACAGAGGGCAGAGGTGTCCCCAGGCCAAACGTGTTCCCTCAGTGCCTGGGAAGAGGCGGGGGGCGAGGAGACCCCCTGTCCTGTCGGCTCTGTGCTGCCAGAGGGGAGCTGGGGTCCATGGGAGGGCTTCGCTTGCAGAAGTTGCAGCCCCCAGTAAGAAAGGCGGCTGTTGGGCCCTGGCCCCTCCTGGCCCACTGCCGTTAGATGTCACTCTGCTGCCACCTCGCCGCTTGACGTCGCCAGACAGGGTCTACGGCCAGGGATGTGCAGCCGCCCGGTACTTCGGAGGATGGAACCGGAGCTTCCCGAGCAAGGCTTGGGTGCTCGGGGGCGATGCTTCACTCGTGGGAACTTAATCCCCCCTTATCCGCCTGTTCTGCTGCTCTTGTTCGTCCCCTCAGCAGTGTGCTGATGCTCCCGTGGGCTGTGGGACACAGCCGCCTCCAACACCAGCCAGCCACCCCTCCACCTCTCCAGCTCTCCCCACTCAAACTTAGTGAGCTACCAGCCATTTTTCTAGCCAATCTCTCTCCCCC